>JARLTB010000610.1:1560000-2032500 GCA_030141615.1 Unio pictorum
AGCAGCTCGAAGAGAACGGTAAAGTGATACCAAAGAAGCCGACGACAAGAAATATAACCCAATTAGCTACCCATATGTTAATAACAAATATAACACAATTAGCTACCCATATGTTAATAACAAATATAACACAATTAGCTACCCATATGTTAATGACAAATATAACACAATTAGCTACCCATATGTTAATGACAAATATAACACAATTAGCTACCCATATGTTAATGACAAATATAACACAATTAGCTACCCATATGTTAATAACAAATATAACACAATTAGCTACCCATATGTTAATGACAAATATAACACAATCAGCTACCCATATGTTAATAACAAATATAACACAATTAGCTACCCATATATTAATAACAAATATAACACAATTAGCTACCCATATGTTTATAACAAATATAACACAATTAGCTACCCATATGTTAATAACAAATATAACACAATTAGCTACCCATATGTTCATAACATTAAACTGGCATATATATTGCATAATAGAGTAAAACATATTGTCTTGAATGCATACATACTTAAAATGTCAGCCATCTATCCAATTTCATGAAAAAATCAACGTCAGATAGCCGCTTATATGTAACAGTGGGTAGATTCTGTGTCCAGGGCCTTTATCTTGTCTGTGGACAAGGATGGAGCTGAGTACTCCATATGCGTCTTATTCATTGTAGCTTCTAACTTCTTTATTCTATGTAGTGTTTAATGTTTTGGTTTCTCATTTAATATTTTCACTGTCATTCTGTCGGTGTTTGGAAGTATTGTGATCCTATATTCAATATTGTATTACTATATATTTTCGATGTTTCAATATTGTATTACTATATATTTTTTAAGTTTCAATACGATTTTTACTTGTAGTGGTGTAAAATTGTTTTAAAAGAAAGAATATCGGTGAATATTCTGTTTTTTTGTTCGATATTTATTAATCGTATTAAGAAAAAATGAGTAATTATAGTAATTGACTCATTATTTCTTTCAGAATCGCTTGTGATTCTAATACACATATGTATTATTGTAAATGTTCTTCACTACCAACTTCATGATCTCCAACAATTATTTTCATAATTTAATTCTACATATTGTGAAAGTTATCGCCCCTACTTGATGGCTTTTATAGCACAACATTCGAAATGTATATTAATGCACAAAATATAAAATTAATATTTGAAACGTTTGGCTCTTTACTGAAACTAAAGTATATTTGGCAACTTTTTTGCTTAATTAGTTATTTAATCATTGAAAGAACTTCTTAAAATATTTCAAGTACTAAAATTCTATGAAAATATGAAGTTGGTAGGTTTTGATTAGTTCGAACATAAAGTAGAATAAGGTCATGTTCATTTTCATATGTAGCTTTATACATGGATTGTTGCTTTCATTTAATAAACCAAAGTTGCCAAGGCATCAATGAGATTTCTTATCTTCTTCGCTACATATAGTAACGTACTTCATCTTGTCATCAGGCTCTGTCATCCAACAGACCACAACTTGTATGATCAATCGAAATCATCTGTATGTCTCGCTATACTCACGGAAACTTTAGACTAATTACAGCAACCATTGTAATTATGCATTCAAAAATCATTATTATTTAGGCTTGTTTTTGTAACTATTCATAAAAGGTAACATAAATTATCAATCAGGTCATATATATATATATATATATATATATATATATATATATATATATATATATATATATATATATATATATATATATATATATATATATATATATATATATATATAGAGAGAGAGAGAGAGAGAGAGAGAGAGAGAGAGAGAGAGAGTGCCTGAGTTCATTGCTTGAAAAAATAGAATAGAAAATATACAGCAGATCGTGCAATCGAAATCGAAATATGGTTTGTATACAATTGCAAAACTTTAACCATCCACGCTTCTGACAGCCTTATTTACTAATTGTCAAAGGTATTTATTACGAGGTTTATTTAACGTTTGGACTTTTAAACACACTACAACCACGCATGTTATACATTATTAACAACCACATATGTTAAATTATAAACAGCATACAACCACGTACGTTATATTATTAACAGTACATAACAACGTATAATAAATTATAATGTCTTGAACCACGTATGCTAAATCATAAGCAGTCTACAACCATGCATGTTAAATTACAAACACTCTACAACCACGTGTGTTATATTAAAAACAGCCTACAACCACGTATGTTATATTACAAACACTCTACAAGCACGTGTGTTAAATTATATAGTCTGAACACACGTATGTTAAAATATAAACAGTCTATAACCATGTATGTTACATTACAAACACTCTACAACCACGTGTGTTAAAATACAAACAGCCTACAACCACGTGTGTTAAATTATATGGTCTACAACCACGTAGGTTAAATTATGTATAGATATACACGTCTGAAATGTGACAGTTTATTGTGATGTATAGCAATGGGGCATCATGTCGCAGACATTTATTATGATGTCACACCCAATCACATTTGTCCGACACCAAGCCAGTTCTGACACTAACACTTAATGTTTTGCGTCAGCTGTCAGTGCCATTTTCATATGTCTTTGCTATGACTCAGCCCGGGTTCTAACCCGCTACCTCCCGCATCAGAGAGGGATGCTATAACTGTTTCGTCACTGGAGCGGTTGCTTACTACAATGATTGAATTTGAAATCAATTTAAAAATACAATGGTAGTAACAATACTACTAAATCATTCAATATTGAGGACCCAGATATGAAACTTGATGATCTTGCAAAGAGAAATGTGATATAATAAATGTTAGATAAGCCGTGTTGAAAATACAGTTCTCATGGGAAATAGCTTCTGTTTTTAAATGAATATTAAGTGTTAAAGAATCGTCGGCCAATAGGTTGACTGATTAAAAATGTATGCCCTATAATTACATGGCATAGTTGATTCTACGACTGAATATTGATCTCATGTTCAAGCATTATAATAGTATTTTAGTCGTACCCTTCCCATCCCCAAACATGAACTACAAATGAGATGATAAACTGTTATTGTAGAATATTCTTCTCTTTCAGGTTACTGATCTAAACGTTTTTGTTGTTTGTTTTTGAGAAATGCTGTTTTATAAATAGCGGTATAACTCTAACTGGTATTATTCTCAAACTGTATATTACATAGCGGTAAAGCTCTAACTGTATATTACATAGCGGTAAAGCTCTAACTGTATATTACATAGCGGTAAAGCTCTAACTGTATATTACATAGCGGTAAATCTCTAACTGTATATTACATAGCGGTAAAGCTCTAACTGTATATTACATAGCGGTAAAGCTCTAACAGTATATTACATAGCGGTAAGGCTCTAACCATCAGCATTCTCAGGCTGTATTACAAATAGCGGTATACCTCTAACTGTATATTGCATAGCGGTAAAGCTCTAACTGTATATTACATAGCGGTAAAGCTCTAACTGTACATTACATAGCGGTAAAGCTTTAACTGTATATTACATAGCGGTAAAGCTCTAACAGTATATTACATAGCGGTAAGGCTCTAACAGTATATTACATAGCGGTAAAGCTCTAACTGTATATTACATAGCGGTAAAGCTCTAACTGTATATTACATAGCGGAAAAGCTTTAACTGTATATTACATAGCGGTAAAGGTCTAACTGTATATTACATAGCGGAAAAGCTCTAACTGTATATTACATAGCGGTAAAGCTTTAACTGTATATTACATAGCGGTAAAGCTTTAACTGTATATTACATAGCGGTAAAGCTTTAACTGTATATTACATAGCGGTAAAGCTCTAACTGTATATTACATAGCGGTAAAGCTCTAACTGTATATTACATAGCGGTAAAGCTCTAACTGTACATTACATAGCGGTAAAGCTTTAACTGTATATTACATAGCGGTAAAGCTCTAACAGTATATTACATAGCGGTAAGGCTCTAACAGTATATTACATAGCGGTAAAGCTCTAACTGTATATTAGATAGCGGTAAAGCTCTAACTGTATATTACATAGCGGAAAAGCTTTAACTGTATATTACATAGCGGTAAAGCTCTAACTGTATATTACATAGCGGTAAAGCTCTAACTGTATATTACATAGCGGTAAAGCTCTAACTGTATATTACATAGCGGAAAAGCTTTAACTGTATATTACATAGCGGTAAAGGTCTAACTGTATATTACATAGCGGTAAAGCTTTAACTGTATATTACATAGCGGTAAAGCTTTAACTGTATATTACATAGCGGTAAAGCTCTAACTGTATATTACATAGCGGTAAAGCTTTAACCTGCAGCATTCTCAGGCATAGCAGTATTGTGAATAGTTGTATAAATCTGACACTACAGTGTCAGTGTGTATTGTACTTAAAACTATATCTCTGATTACTCGCATTATCTAGCTGTATTGTGTTCGAAAGTAAATTAGATTAGATTTTTAGAGAAAGCTTCACAGAAAATGATAAAGTGAACGAATGCGAGGTAACATTGTGATGGTAATGTTAAATTACCTTACAACAATCATATTTTTGTACTGCCATTTGCATGATATAAAAATAAATATGCGGTTATAAATATCATTATTGTAATTCAGGAGAGATAATCCTTACTTTTCATCGACAAAGCAGAAAGTATATATGAGAATATAAAATCAGATATATTTAGATCTGTAAACTAATTGATACAATTTTGTTCGGTAACGAAAAAGAAAACAGATGCTAATTTTGGGGGAGATTGTATAGAATAATGAGATATAACTCAACAAACAACAATGAAGAAACTCTGGCATTCGAACATATAATGATGAGATACATTTAAAATTTTGCATGACGTAGACAATCCTACATAAAAGATGAACTTAGGAAAAATTACAATCCATAAAAATTATACTGTAACCATGCATAGAGTAGTATGAAAATGAGAATTGAGACCGTTTAACCAAATTGAGTCTTGTATCAACCACACGACCATCCACGTACGAATATTAATACAGGTTTACTATCACATGCTTAACTGGCTTTACGAACGTGGAATGTTGTGAGAAAATCCATGTTTATATTTATCGAAAACTACATCGACATTAAAACCTTTTGCAACAGCATCAGTTAATTTATCTATTTTAATAAGTATACAATTTCTTCATTACATATATGTATGTATGTATGTATGTATGTATGTATGTATGTATGTATGTATGTATGTATGTATGTATGTATGTATGTATGTATGTATGTATGTATGTATGTATGTATGTATGTATGTATGTATGAATGGATGGATGGATGGATGGATGGATGGATGGATGTATGTATGTATGTATGTATGTTTCATTGCTATGTTTGCTTTTCATTTATGTTAAGGGTTCAACTTAAACTAGTAAAGATTCAAATTCCAAAGGCTTTGAAATTCAAAACATCAGTCATTTCTATCTTTCAAATCCATATTGCGGACATCATTTGGTTTTTTTCTTCTTATATCTGGCGACCGAATATGACTAAACATACCTACCACTCGAAATTGGGTAACACTTGTATGATTGATTTAAAAAAAAAAGAAAATATGATAATCATCCAAATTAGTGTTTTCTGTTGTTAGCAATTGGTACCTGATTATGTTTGGGTATAAGTTGATGCTAGCAGAATCAGACCTATTTCAGTAACTGAATAGCGGATTCATAGCGTAGAAATATCGGAAATTTTTTAAAATCAAAACCAATGTTAAATGTTAATAATAGTGCTTAAAACAAGCCACATTGAAATCTGAACAAACAACCTAAATGATTAATATTTCAATTGAAATTCTTCAAATGTAATGCTATTAACACGGCCTTTTTAAGCCGACCGAAAATATTATTCATGACACACTGACAACGGTGCATACACATCGTGGTGTCACTCTGGATCCTAAGAAATGCCGGGTCTCATTCGTCTTGGCCTCACTGTGAGCCGCAATGAATTGCAAGCCTCAGTGGTCTTGGAATCACTATGAGACCAAACGATTACCGGTCCTGGATGATCTTGCCATCACCCTGGAGGATAATGGAGGATGTGACTCGGTTGTCTTTGTATCAATTTGATTCTTTTTGATGCTGGGCCGCACTCACCTTGGCATCATTCTCAACACAATTGAATGACAGACTAGATGCTTCGTTATATCACTATATACCCTAATCGACGATAGGCCTCATTCGTTTTTTAAACACCTGGATTATAAGGAATGACGGATCCCACTCGTATAAGTACAATTATTGAATACAATGGAGAATGGGCTCGCGCATCTTTGCATCACTCTCGATACTAATGACTGTTTGATCTTACTCATTCACAATATGGATGAAACAAATACTATATATTCATAAGATTTTTAAACATTTTGTTGCACTGCAAACGGCAACACGTTTTTATAAAATAAAATTTGTGTCAGATCTATTTTAGAAAGGTAAATGTTATGGCATATCAAGGCAATACAGACGTATTTACATATATATATATATATATATATATATATATATATATATATATATATGTATGTATGTATGTATGTATGTATGTATGTATGTATGTATGTATGTATGTATGTATGTATGTATGTATGCATGCATGTATGCATGTATGTGTGCTCTTTCACGAAAGCTCATGTATATCCGTCTTGAATCCTTACAGCATAGACCATGAAGCGTTGGTTAGTGATATTCCAATGGATATAGTTTATATCAAATCAATGAGAATTTTGATCTCGTTCACACGGTTGTGGGTATATGTATGGAATTTGGGTCGAAATCTAACTGTAATGACGTGTTAGATCGGGATCCTGAATGAGGCGCTAGCTTATTTAATACTGCCCCTCTCCCCGACACCTGCCCAGATCTTACAAGATTGGGTTAACAAAGAAATGACCCTCTCACCAACAACTGCCCGAATCTTACATGATTGGGTCAACAAAAATAATTTATTACACACAAACTCAGAGAAACATATATGCAATTAATGGGCATGAAAAGAAAAATTGCGGACTAGAGCCTTTTGCCACTCAGATAAATCAATATATTTAGAACAAAACAAAAGAGTATTACACAGTACAAGAGTATTTTAAACTAACAATATTTTAGAATATGGAAACCATGTTTGCTATGGACAACAGTACCAGCTTCTGAAAGTTCAATTAATGAAATTAAAAATAATATTAAACCTAACACAAGCTGTCGGTTTGTTCGACGTATCCTTGAACGTTCATAAAAATGACCATACGGCGCTAGCAGATTTGAAGAGGAAAAAATCTGAAGTAATGGCATGATTAGTTCGATTAGTCATACCCCTAAATCTGTGCTGACGCTGATGGACGATTTTTACCTTGATCTATCTTATTCATATAATCGAAACATTTTTGTAGACAGATTTATCCGCAACACATCGGTGTATATGTGAGATACTTGCTTACATTAGCATGGCATTAAACGTTACCATTACATAAGAGGATTGGATGTCTTTTAATACATATACAGGAAAACCAGGTCTTTTGTTTTTTTAAAAGCTAAATCCTATCCAAACTAACCGCTCCGGTGGCCTAGTGTGTAGAGTGTCCGCCTCGGAAGCGGGAGGGCGTGGGTTCAATCCTCGGCCATGTCGTACTAAAGACTTACAAAAATGGTACTAACAGCTGCCTGGCTTGGCGCTCAGCATTAAGAGGTTAGTGTTAGGACTGGTCAGTTGGTGTCAGGATAATGTGACTGAGTGGAACATCATGCTACATGTATGCGGCATGATGCTCCAGTGCTAGACATCACTATAAACTGGCTCACTGCAGTTTTCGTAGCGTTGTTTATGAAAAATTGTAAAAAGCTACGTTAAATTCCTAATATACCAAACAAACAGACCTATCAAAGTAGGAAAAGGTAGATGGCAACAACATCCAATTCAACACTGGAAATAGCTGAGGTGGTCGGAATAGTGTTACAACTTAATTTGTTTTACGCTCAAATTTCCAAGCAATTTTTTATATTTTATTATCTATGAATAGTTTCCCGACATAACTTACATTTTTTGTTTTGTTCATACCTGTATGACATAATTTGAAAATAAAATAGATCGTATTAATAATTCAGGACAGTGCGAGATGTGAATGAATATTTACAAAAAAAGTATTAAACAATCACCAATACAAATTTATCAGACATGTTTCTTCTGTTTGCGACCTTACATTTTATATAGTATCATTTAGCTACGCATTTCAGTGGTCCTTTTATTTTAAACAAAAAATTAAACATAGAGTTTAACAGATGTTTGAATAAATGTAGCCAGTGATACTGGAGGATTTGCTAATCTTTGAGAAAAATTATTATTACAAACGTATTGTACTAAGTTATTGAGGTTTATGTGTTGTCATTAAATATAGTACATTATTCATCCATGCTAATACTCTCTATAAAATAACGTTGTAATATACATTGGTTGAATGGGATATTGTCTGTTACATAAGTGCATTTCAAAATAAGCCTTAAACAAGATGACTAAACTTAATCTTCAATATTCTATCTCATTACATTACGGCTGTTGTATTCCTTTTCAACACGAAATAAGGGACATAACTTCACAGAGACACGAACGGAGTCGAGTCAATATTCTTACGTGAATACTAATGTCTATGTCTGACGTGTACAAAGAATTTATATTGACCTGAATCAGTTCACAAAGTGCTAGTTCTTATTACTGCACGCATAATTTATGTAGCCACACACAATCAAGTGTTGTAACGTCAAAGCGCATGACATGTGGTTAAGTGAAGCTTATTTAATGGAGTACTTGATATGTTATTTTTACACCATACATCTTGCTTACATTATATTTGAATATATAAATAACATGCCTGTCACGTCGCGAATCTTATCATGTATATATAGTGGCTGTATCGTGGCTCAATAGCGCCTAACATACAATGTCATTGACATTGACGTCTCTGTATATTGATGAAAACATTAAGGAACTTCTCATTCTTTCTTATTATGATCTCTTTTTTACAGGGAATATATTTCTGTACTGATATAGATATTTCTGGATTCAATATGTATTTATTACTCATACGTTACCCCAGCGCCAAACTTAGAAAACACACTCAAGGTTTCGAGAACCTTAATATTTGAATTGTTAAGAATAAAATACCAGTATTTTCTTTTGGTTTCTTCATATGAAAATCTAAATTTAGAACACCGAACTTCTCTACGTTGGTCAAATCAATTAGAAATCCATTGGCAATTTGTTGCATGAAAACAGATAAAATACCAGCTAATAAAAAATACATATGTTTTTTTTATTTATTTAATACAATGGAACGCATTTGCTTTGCGGTCGGATGTTGGGAGAATGATAGCGGTTATTATGTGCTTGAATAAAGCGGCACTGATTGGCAAATTGCCTAAACCTCCCAAGGTACTAGAGACCCATGACCATGAAACTCCCACTTTTGTCTGGAAGAAAGCACCTTACTACCATATGTTGATATGCTCCAACCATGACTAAGCCATATGAAGTAAAGATCACGTTATATGAGGATCTTCACACCGTCATTTCTGACGTCACAATGGCATAAAGGCTTGTCATACTTGGCGATTTTAATGCAAGAGTAGGATGTGGTCACGTTCCCTGAGATGTTACAGTAACGGTCTCATTTTGTTCCAGATGTTCGACGAGGATAAACAGCTGATCACTAATACAGTGTTCACCTACCTACCTATAATCGAACATCATGTATGCACCCTCGTTGTAAGCACTGGCACCTCATCGATTACGCCATTGTCAGGGAGAGGGACAGGCAGAATGTCTGTGTGACCAAGTCCTTGTGCGAAGATGACTACTGGGCATACTACAGCTTCATCATCACCAATCTCAACAGCCGCATTCAGCCCAAAAGACGCCCACAGAGAAAGAAGGCTCATAAACGACTAAACATCGCCAAACTTAAATGCACAGTACTAAACAGTCTCTCGTCAGTGATCTGGAAGAACGTCCTAAATCTACCCCTCTAGACCATCAGAATGTGGAGATCCACCCGATGTGATTCAGAGAGATGGTTTACAGCACAGCCATGTAAATCCTAGGACCTTCAATCGGAATACATAAAGACTGATTTGATGAGAGCTGCGACGAGATGAAGCAGTTGCTGAATGGGAACACCGCCTTCTTCAAGACTACCTCGACAACCCCAAGTCCACCTCTAGGAAATATGCGTACAAGAACATACGAAGAACTGTCCAGTGGAAGCTCCCCAGTTGCGAGACACATAGTGTCATGGTTACTCGCGGGTTATGAGTGTTATTCGTATAATATTGTACAAGCCCCACTTGTCAAAGGGTAAGTGTTATGTCCCACTTTGTCAAGGGGTATTGTACAACATATAATAATAATACTATAACCCACTCCCCTCTGATACTCGTTATCTAAGAGATAACCGCCCACGGTATAATTGCCCGGTTCACTTATGAGAAGAGATATAGTAAACTGAGCAGGTATATTGAAGAAACAACTCCGAGCTCCCGTAAAGATAAATAAACAATTTAATCAATTACATACACACTTATGAAACTTCCTTTCATTAAGAATACACGCGGTTTAGCAATACAACTGTCACCGAATTACAATAACATTTGAAATAGATTTAAACAACTTAATTAGCCATTGTATTATTGATAGTTTTAAATCATCATAGGCTCGAGTGGTACAATTGAAGTCAATGACTTATTCGATTTTCATAATCTGCTATTGACTGTTCAATCCAATGTTGTTCTAGATGTTTCTTTCTCTGTAGATAATCTGCACTCGTGGATGTTTCCGCTTGAATCCGGACTTGTCCACTTATCATGCATACACTGCAATTTCCGTTTCTCCCAATTTCTTTTCCCAAAGTTTACGTCGCTATTCCCGTAATTTCACGAACTTCCAAAAAACTATTTTCTTCCTTTCAAAAGAAAATTAAAACAACCTAAGTCTCTCGTTCCATTATTCCATGTTCGAGCAATCAGATATTTCTATCAGTGATAACAACTTTACGGCTAGTAATTAACTACACATGTCCTCAAATGAAGGCAGTTACACACATTGTGAATTATACATCGAGGCTTTGAGATCGCGCCCTATAATTTATACAGCACATAAATTGAATACACTGTCGCTAAATCATCTATGAAATCAAAATTCGGTGAATTCACATGTATTCTCGTAACCCCTTAACTATTGTAATACATTAAATTCTTAAAAGCTAATCATTATGCAAACCAGATGATAAATTCAAGAATTAACGTAACACTTCCTATTTATAACCCAGCATAGTGTTTTTACGACATAAATTAACACTATGTCATTCTTAACTAAGAATTAAAGTATGAATTCCAATACATAATTCCATAGCACATTATTATACAAATGTATCAAATTAAATCAATTATACAAATTTATCAAACGAAATCATGCAGACCTGTAAACCAAGTAAACATCTTATAAACTGCATCAATAATATACATGGAATGGTGACAGTACCTTTGTGTTTTTGGTGTTTCACTCAACCGTTGGTTTGGTTTGGCGGTTTTCGACAACGCTTCCTTAACGAATGTATTTATCTCAAATAATATCCGGAGTTTTAGCGAATTCTATCTCTTGTTCTCTCACAGGAAAAATTCAGACTAACTTTCAATTTCACTAGGCCGTAATTATGTTCTACGAATTTTCGTCTGAAAACACACCCCTTATTTAACCGTGACCAATCAGAATTAAATGTATTTCATCCCGATTCCCTCTAAAAGTCACTTACGTCGTGGTAAATATGACATGCTTGGTTTTAAGTAATATAATCCCTGCATTTTCTCAATTCTGACAATTTTCATGAGAAATGAACTTTAAAACGTCGCCAGTAGTCAGTCGGCTGTTAAGTAAACACGGTTTAATTAGCAAAACGGTAGTACTAGACTCTACAGACACCCCTTTAGCATAGCGTGTCATCATAAATCTAACTAATGGCTATCTGGTCACACCAAATGGTTTATTAATACATCGACTGAAATTTGCCACTTCACACATAGCTGAGCATTAAATAAGAAATGTATTAGCAACAAAGCTGACAAGTCATTAATTTCGTATAGATATAAGTTCCATTCAAGCCATATTCCAAAATTAAGTTTGAAAACTATCAACTTATGAGTGCATATAGGATTCAATCATTTTTAGGACTGACTATACTAAATGTTCAAAGATCAACTTTATTCACGGGGGGTGGGGTGGGGGGGTGGGGATGGTGTCATCTATACTGCATGTGAGCTATCATATGCATGTTTGTTTGTTTTCCTGGCATATATCATTGTGGTCGTCTAGAAATGATTAATTCTACTAAACTTCACACTTGAATGGGTTCTCTTCAGTATGTATTTACATGTGTTTCATCGAAACACTACTAAACATTTTATCACAAACACTGCATATACATGCCTCGTCTACATGTGCCTGTTTAATATTTTGATCGATCCATTGGCCTAATTGTTGGAGCGTCCACCTCGGATGCGGGAGGTCGTGATTTTGATCTCCGGTCGTGTCATACCAAAGAGATACAAAAATGGTACTAACAGTTGCCTCGCTTGGCGCTCAGCATTAAGAGGTTAGTGTTAGGAGTGGTCGCCAGGTGTCAAGATAACATGACTCGGTGGGACATCATGCTACATGTCTGCAGCATGATGCCCCTGTTCTAGACATCACCATAAACTATGACACTGCAGACATCATATTAATAAGACTGAAATATTGTTAAAGTGATGTTCAAAACAAAACCTAAATAAAACCTGTTCAAGGTTGAAACTTGCTGAATATTTTATTGCAAATTTCACCCTTGAATGCTTTTTCTCAAGTATGTAACCTCTTGTGAGCATTAATATTTATGTAGTATGATAGAAAGTGTCCCATGTCAGAACGGGTCATGGGGTTAATCTAATGTATTTTTGTCACTCTATGATTTTTTTTCTTCAGATTATTGTGGGTTTTGTTCTACATAATATCAAGCTCGCCTCGAGCAGCAATACCCTTATATGGATTATGATTGTGGAACTATGGCTGAAAACTGTCACAGTTTTCATACTTGAATGGCTTTTCACTACCATGTAATATATTGTGCTCTTTCAAAAGGAGATTTGATTTAATCGAAAACTTCAGACATGAATGTTGTTTCAGCTGCGTGCAACTGCATGTACTTCGTCAGGTTGGAACTCTTTGAGCACATTTCATTACGAACTTCACACTTGATAGGATTGTTTCCGGAATATATCTTTCTGATCACACTGAATTCAGGTTCGTTCCATGTTGCGCTGTGGAGATTTGACCTGAAAGAAATTCATGAAGTGGTGTACACATGGTCTATTATACGACCAGTGAGAATAACGAAAGCACATCGTCAAGTTTTCCTATACATGAAGGCCGACTCTAGCCCACCCTGTCATATTATCGTGACACCTGTTGTTCTTGTTATATAGTTAACGCCATTTTTCAGCACATGATGGGTTTATACGGTATCACGGTACCAGTTGTTTATCTATTGACCTCATTGTTAATGTTTTCATAAATAAATATACTTTATATCCTACTTCAGCATGCATGTCACACGCTGTCACGGAGAACAATGTTAGATTATCAATATGACAAGGAACAATCCAGATATTTCATTGCATTTAAGAGAGATAACTCTGCTGAAATTAGACAGAGGTAGGAGTTATCGTTGTCAATTTGACAAGGACTAATCCAGGTAATGCACTGCATTTTAGAGAGATAACTCTGCAGGAATTAAACAGGGTTAGGAGTTATCTAGTCAAAACAAAAATATTTTCAGTCAAGTTTACCACATTTTACAAACGTCATAAAAATACAAAATATGATCTTGATATGAATTCACATAATCTAACATGTTGCACAAAAGGCTTAACATTTTAAGCATGAGGACACATACAAAAGCAATGCACCTGTCTTCGGCGCCTTTGTGTCGGGACAGGCAACCTCAGGAAAGTTCCATTTGATGATAGGGGTAGTCAGATAATTATTTGATAAGATTTTCGTTATGCATTTACTCGCCATTAATGTCACTACGATATATTATATTGATATGTTGTCTAATTATGATTGTATATGAGCGGAAATCTTTTTCGGTTAAATCTGAGAGGTTAAGAACAAAATGTTTGGTCTGCTACCTGCAGTCGACGTACAACCTAACCAATCCAAGATAAGAAGTCTTCGAGACTGGCCAAGGGGAATTTAATGGTCTGGAACATTCTTCTGAAAGTTAAAGTGGATTGACGAAAAGAAAATGGCTTGTACGTATTGCAACCCATTTCACGAATATTTGAGTTTCAATGACTATCATTTCAAAATTAAGTTTTGAATCTCAACTGTCCATTATTTCACTCTTCTGTGGAATTATATAATTATTAATTTGTGCATGGGCAGGCTAGATTAAATACTGAAAAGATATAGTATGATAGAGGGGGTCCTATTTCTGAATGGGTCATGAGGGTAATCTAAGGTATTTTTCTTACTCTATATAATTTTCTTCTTCATATTAAGCTCGCGTTGAGTACCTGTGTTATTCGTTCGGTATCTACCGATCACTGCCGAGCGGGTTTCAAGATGGAGGCGATAGATTCGTTACTCTACGTACGAGGATTTCAGAGAGCTCGCATTTCATAACGAGAATCTCTACCTACTTGATATTACCTCAGAATTGCCTTTTAAGTAGTATTTAATCAACTGATATACATGAATGTACAAACATTTTTGTAAGACAATTCACCCTCATCTGCACTAATGACCGTTGTATAAGGGACACACATGTACACACACGCACACACAATATGCCGAGTAAGGCGACTATCGTTAACGATTAAGGTTTCTGGTAACTGTTTAACAGGAACAATAAAACAGCTATTTTTCGCCCAAAATAAAAAAAAAATAAACAGCTGTTTTTTCTAGCTGTTTTACTGTTTCTAACGGAAATTTTTAAACAAAAAATACTACAACTGATGCTCCAATGTTCATTATGAATATGAAATATGTAACGGAAACAAATTTTTAAAATTTCTTTTGAATGTGTTAGTGATTTGTTATGATGATTTTATCAAATTGGCCAAAAACTAAAATAAAAGAGCAATTTTTCTTAATTAGGTAAGTTATTATAAAATTTATCTTGTGGTATCAACAAATTTTGATGTTCTTTTTAGCCATGTCTTCAATTTGGGAATACCCCGCAAAACGAAAGATTCCAATTACAAAAGAGCTAGAAGGTCAATGTGGACGATGCAATAAATAAAATCATCAAATGTTCTGGAAACTCCACGACAACGTTGAAGAATCATCTGAAAATACATGGAATTGATTTTGATAAATCTGCTGGAGGGTGTACATCTAAGGAAGAGCCCGTGAACAATAAGACAATAAGAAAACAAAAACGATTGCCAGTTTCCTGGGGCGAAAGAGTCTGAAGGAGATTGTAACCGATCTGGCTACTGATCGATTAGAGCTATCACTAGAAAAAGTATATACGGCAATCAATCTCACGGGACGAATTCAAACTTCCAGCGAACGAAAGCGATGTGATGAAGCTGATGCATGATGATTACGATGAAAAGAGAAAGAAAACGACATCAAGGTAAAACTCGAGAGAGGATTAAAGTTTAGTATGACTGTGGATGAATACACAACCGTGAGAGGATGTCGATTCTTCGGAGTCAAATTCATGATAGCGGCGATAAAACAACAATCAAGACGGGTCTTGTTCGCATATTTAGTTCTTGCACTGCTCTCGATATGATCGAATCACTAAAACAGCATTTGAGCGTTTTTGCAATAACAATGGAGAGGGATTTGGTGGGATCTACTCAGGACGACGCTGCATTAAATAAGAAATGCATTAGCCACATCGATCTCATCGGACAGTTCTGCTTGAACCATGGTCTGCACCTTGGAGTATGTGCCACATTGTACAAGAAGAGTACTGAGATGGACGATTTAAGCCTGGATAGTGACGATATTGATGAAATGGACAATTTTGAAGCAGGTACTGACTTGGAAGTGATCAGCGATGATACATTAAAAGGAGACGTCGGTTGCCACTATCTGCTCAAGAAATCACGCGAGCTTGTCAAATTCATCAGAAAATCAACTGTTCGAAATAATGTCTTTCAAATCCAAAGTAAAAGCTGAGATCGGACGCGAGATTGAACTGCATCTTGACGTGAAAACGCGCTGAAACTCCATCCTAATAATGTTAGAGCCGCTAGTAAAGACAGAAGTCGTCATCCGCGAAACACTAATCGAATTGAGACATTGGATTTTGACGCTCTCAAAACTCTTCTGAAGGCATTGGAACCTATGAAACTTGCTGTTGAGAATCTAAGTTGAGATGACGCGACGTTGATGAGTTCTGACACAATTGTAGAATTCATGTTCAACAAGCTCTCTAACCCGAATAATGACCTTAGTACCAAGCTCATGGAAAATTTTAAGTGTCGCATTGAAAAGCGATTGAACAAGGATGTCATGAACCTCTTGAGTAGCCTCAAAGATCCATCTGTCGCTCCGTAAAAAACCATGCTAAATTTCGCAGGAAATCTAGCGTCTCGTCTATTTGGAGACAACGATGTAGAAGATGTCGCACCGTCGTCAAATGATGCTGAAAGTGTGAACTTGTCTCTTCAAGATGAATTGAATGTGTTGCTTAAAAAATGGATCATCAATTGCAGTCTGAGGGCAAGACGGTTTCAAATGGCTCAAGTCCAAATTCACGCTCTTCAGGAACTCTGGCCAGCGCACTGAAAATCTCCAGAAATTGTACAACGCAATTTTATCCATTAAACCGACATCAACGGAAGTTGAAAGAGTGTTTTCGGTCTGTACGAATTTCTGTACAAAATTAAGATCGCGTCTCTCAGACAAGTTGCGTAATGCACTTGTATTCTTGAAATATTATTATATGAAGTACAAATTCATTGATTTAGAACATTTCACGAAAGGTATATAATAAAACGGTGTTCATCACAAAATTAAGCTGTTGACTGTGAAATTAGCGAAAAAAATAGAAAAAATGTAAAAACAGCTGTTAACAGCTGCTTTTTGAAAATTGAAAACAGTAAACAGCTGTTTTTCAAAAATGACTGTTTTTCAGAAACGATATTAACAATATAACTTTTCATTGCTATATGTGTTTTGAAATAAAAGGCTCTCGTCACGAACCATTAGCCACAGGATTTCATTCAAAGCATTATCAGTGAACATAAAATACAATACCCTCTCACATGTTGTTATGATTGTTTTTTTATGTGGTGATTAACAGGAGACGGATCAATAAATAGCGCTTATCAAACATTAAATGGATATTTTTAAAAATTAAAAAAATAAGTTTTATCAAAAGTCGGCTATTCAAATATTTTGATTCACTCCTGTGTTTTTATTTTTAATAGGTGATAATTATGAAGTATAGTGATAAAATCAGTGTTCACAATTCTAGAAGTATAAATGAATAATAACTAAGGGTAGATCTTTATATTCTTGATGTTGTTGATTAAACGAGTCTGTTTCTTTAGGAGAGAAACAAAACACGTTTCGAAGTTTCTATCTCTTATGAATCCGGTTTACAGAAGAAAAAAAAAGCAGTATGATGATGTTAAAAGTGCAATAAAGTCTCACTCATCAGCCTATACACAAAAATTAACAAACCCGTCATGTTTTGCCCAACCCCATCAAACCCGTAAAACTGAAATGACGTCCCACTACTGTGCATTAAAGAGGATCCATGGCTGCTTAAACTCTCTCTCTCTCTCTCTCTCTCTCTCTCTCTCTCTCTCTCTCTCTCTCTCTCTCTCTCTCTCTCTCTCTCTCTCTCTCTCTCTCTAAAACATAACTTTCGAAACCATGTTCTACCTGACCATGGGGGGGAGGGGGGTAGGGATGCGGGCAAATTCATATTTCCCATGGTCAAGTTAAATTTCCATTCAACTTTTCCAGTACAGGCTATATACACAGCTTACTGGTTGTTTTAATTAACATTTATTATTTTGTCTCCTATTTGCAAAATATTATACGGATAAAAGATGCAAATATATCACAACATAAAATTCACCAGACGAAGATTAAGAAAACACATTCCAGGCATCAGTGTTGTATAATTACTAAGTACTAAAATCACGCCCGTCATAATCCCAATACATTAATAACGATTAATGTTTATGATCACTATATAATTTTTTTCTTCTATATACAATTTTGTATTGTGTGTGTACCAGGTAACACGTTTATGTTAGCATATCCTCTTTTTAGTTCTTCAAGAACAAGTACCATTGTTGCAATTTGCATTAGAGTATCACTGCCTTTCGTACATATTAGTGTGGCCGGTATAATATCGACTGCATATGATTTTCATCAACTATTAACTGTGCGAGTTATCGCACATTAAATAAGTTTCCATCATTGCATGACCGATCTAGTGGCCTAAGTGGTTAGAGCGTCCGACTCGGATGCGGGTGGTCCCAGGTTCGAACCCAGGCTTAGTCATACCACAAGAACACAGTGCTAATTAAAACCGATAAATTGATTTTATGTTTTCATTGATTTCGCCGAACTTTATTGATGAAACGTCAGACTTCTGTGGTCATACCAGAGTCTCGACAATGGAAATAGCTGCCTCGCTTGCCACTCAGCTTTAAAATGTTTGTGTTAGGACTGGTCTGTCTGGTGTCAGGATAACGTGACTGGGTGGGACATTATGCTACATGTCTGTGACATCATACTCCAGTGCTAGACACAATTATTAACTGCCACATAGCAGATATCATAGGGATATGACTGAATTTTTTTTTAAAGCTACGTTAAGAATACCAAGCCATACACACATACACCCACATCTTGGGCTGTTTTTGACATTAACAAATGATATAACTTATCAATCATCATTTCAAAATTGTTGTCGAGTTGGTTTGAGATTCACTATAAATTACATGATATGTGTATGTATGTATGTATGTATGTATGTATGTATGTATGTATGTATGTATGTATGTATGTATGTACTGATAAATTAGCAATAGTGTTGATCATTTTCTTTATTGCTAAATTAACAAGTTTTGACTTTTGTATTGTTAAATTAGCAACAGTGTTGACTTTATTGTTAAATTAGCAAAAGTGTTGATATTTGCTGTAGTTTTATATTAGCAATGGCGTCGATCTTTTATGTATTGTTAAACATTAGCAGCATGACTTAAGCATTATCAGAGAAAATAATAAAACAACATAAGAGCTCTACTTAGGTGCTTGAAAACGGTTATTTTTTTCAAGAAGCATAAACTAATGTACGCATTGTTGTTCTTGTAGTTTGAGCTGCTTTCCTGTAATTATTTTACTATAACTAGTTTAGAAATGCAAAATAGAATAAATGTATACATCTGTATCAAGTATCATATTAATGGTGCAAGTAGATTTATTTATTTTTATTTATTTATTCAGATGTCAGAGTATTCTACCATGAATTCAAAGAGTTTCCGTCACCAAGCAACATCAGTTTATTATAGATTTTGCTATCGATGTCAAGCCGGGAATATCTACTTATTGGGATACTAATCTTAAGGTACCATACATAGACATATGTGGGTACTAGGACCAAATGTCCCCGGACGAAATGTCCCGGACATAATGTCCCTGACAAAATGTCCCAGGACAAAATGTCCCCATACAAAAACGTCCCGGACAAAATGTCCCCACATGTTACAATAAATTAATCATATTCATGTTTTTTTAAATATCTAATAATTAATAGGCTTCGATATTTCACCAATAAAATGTAGCCTGTAAAGTGTTAACTTACTTACGTGTTACTTGTGATCATCAGTCTCGACATATACATGTGCAGTTAATCAAAGGCCTCTTTAAGTGAAGCCATCTTTAGGTAATCAAAGGACTCTTTAAATGAAGCCATCTTTAGGTAATCAAATCAATATGAATGTTCTTGTAATGTAATGTAAATGTTCTTGTCAATAGTATGTATGTGTAGGTATTGGAATGCCGCATTCCAAAGTAATTGTTAGGCTGCTCGCTTATTGTAGTATACCTGTATGCCTGGTTCAGAATTAATTAGGCTCGAGGCATTGTAATAGATTGAAAAGCCACTGCATTGAGATTTGTTTGAGAACGCTTAAAAGGCGCCGAAAAGCCGAAAAGCCGAATTTATAAGAAACGAACAATGTCTGAAAGAAACCGCTACTTAACCCGGAATTAGACGCGTACGTGGATCAGTTCTTGGCTTTTATCATAGATGGTGTCAAAAATGGCCTCGGGCCGTCAAACGAGTATTTAAAGGACTCCGCAATATTATATAGCTGTAAATGTAATTCGAATGTTTAATAAAAGACGAATGTTTAATAAAAGATAAAAAAATAATTAAGGAAGATGCTGAAATTCATAACGTCACAGAAGGGAACAAGGAAGCTTGTAGTCGGAGGATTCTTATTCACGAAGCATAGAAACGGTGCAGATGGAAAAGAAATTTGGCGTTGCGAGGACCGGAACTGTCGGGTGCGAATTAATACTCTGAATAATGCAATTATTGAGGAAGTTGGAACGCATAGTCATGCAGTTACCCACGGAAGTGTGTCTGTTGAAGAAGCAAGAAGCGAAATGAAGAGGCAGGCTCGAGAAAGAGAAGAACCCAGTAGACGCATTGTACAACGGGCTCTGCTGGCTGTAACTGTTGACGACGCCCATCTTCTGCCTGCTCGTGAGACCTTATCACGTGATGTCCGAAGACAGCGTTTGAAGACCAGACGTATTGCAGATGGAGATGATATATGTCGTACGACACAAGACGGTAACTTATTTTTAAGAATCGAAGACGATGACATGCTCGTCTTTGCTGCGGATGACGATCTACATTTTCTGCAACAGTGTCAGCATTGGTTTGCTGACGGAACATTTCGTGTCACAGCTGAAGGCTTTGATCAGCTTTACACCTTACATGGATTCCACAACAACTCCATATTCCCATGTGCATATGCTCTACTGCCGGGTCGTTCTCAAGCAGTATATGGTAGATTTCTCAATCACATAACGACGTTGTCGAACGTTGGACAATCTTTATCCATTGTTACGGACTTCAAGCTGGCTGCTGTCAACGCCTTCAAAGACAAGTTTCCGAATGCAACAATGGTGGGTTGTATGTTTCATTTTGGGCAATGCATATGGAGACAAGTGCAACAGCATGGATTAGCAGCCACTTACGATAATGATCCTGAATTTGCTACTAAGGTAAAGCGTCTAATGGCTCTTGCATTTGTTCCTACTGCGGATGTCATTGCAGCTTTTGAGGAGCTTACAGATGATGATGATTATCGTAATATGGATGTCATTCTGGACTACTTTGAGGACAATTTTATCGAGATACATAGGCGAAACAGAAGAGCTCCACCAAGGTTTGAACTTACGCTGTGGAATCAATACGACCGAGTCCTTAATAAACTACCTCGTAGCAATAATGCAGTCGAAGGATGGCATAACAGCTTCAACAACTCAGTTGGAATTGCACATCCAACTGCGATTGCCTTATCAAAGAAAATCAAGATAGAACAACACAGCATGGCACTGTTTCGCAGACAACTGGAACTTGGACAACCACAGAGAAAAATACGCAAGACATACAAGCAAGTAAATGAAGCCTTGTTCACCATTGTTTCTGATTACAACAGCCGTGACAGAATGCAGTATCTTACTGACATTTCTAGAGTCCTTAGAACTGACATTGTATGAGAAGAGACTCTCTCCAAATAACTGGATATAACTTCCTGCTCTTTTATATGTATTTTCCTTCTTGCTTCTAATAAAATCTGTTTAAAATAACATGAATATGATTAATTTATTGTAACATGTGGGGACTTTTTGTCCGGGACATTTTTGTATGGGGACATTTTGTCCTGGGACATTTTGTCAGGGACATTATGTCCGGGACATTTTGGGTCGGGACATTTTGTCCTGTGTGGGATATGGATTTTTAACGTAGCTTTAAGATTTTGTCAGTCATATCGATACGATGTCTGCAGTGTGGCAGTTTATAGTGATGCCTAGCACTGGGACATCATGTTGCAGACACGTAGCATGATGTCCACCCAATTTATTCTATCCTGACACCGGGCTTACCAGTCCTAACACTGACATCTTAATACGAGGCAGCTGTTAGTACAATTTTTGCACGTCTTTGGTATGACTCGGCCTCTCGGACGCTCTAAAAATTAGAACACCAGAGCAGTCATAGTCGAATGATTCGTTAAAATACATCAACTAAAATTAGCGATATGTTACATTATAATCCATCAACTAGTCAAGACATTGTGAGACTGTCATACAAGACATGGATATGTTTTGACAATGAAGCCAGCGTCTTTTTGCTAAATTAGGAGCATATTACAAAATTAGTAATACTGTTGCAGACATCATAGGTGCGCTTGTTTGCTAATTTAGGAGAGAATGGAATGCCGAGCCTATTGGAGAAAAAGTAATAATGTCAGGAAGTTAAAAGGGAATAGAGCAGCTCATTTAAATATATGTCAAGCGGTGGCCTTGTGGTTAGAGCGTCCGCCACGGAAGCCGGAGGTCGTGCGTTCTATCCCCGGCCGAGTTATACCAAAGACATACAAAAATGGTACTAACAGCTGTCTAGCTTGGCGCTCAGTTGTTGTTGTTGTAGGGTTTGACGCCATTTTTCAGCACACAATAGTCTATACAAGGCGGCAAGTATTATTGGTGGAGGAAGAACCCGGGAAAACACCCTGAAAGAACCAACGACCCACGAGAAGATACTAGCAAGCTTTCTCACATAACTACATCAGCTGAATCTGAGTCGAACACACGCAGACAGAGGTGAGATGGTAGTGATCCGTAGCGGAGAGCGCGTTAGACCACTCGGGGATCATACTTGGCGCTCAGCATTAAGTGGTTAGTGTTAGGACTGGTCGGCCTGATGTCAGGATAACGTGACTGAACCGGGTAGGACATCATGCTACATGTCTACGGCATGATGCCCCAGTGCTAGACAACACTATAAACTGCCACACTGCAAACATCGTTACCAACCCATCTTCCCTTGCCAAATACACACCTTTCTCACTACATTAACAAGTAGAATTCATGTCACGAGCCAACTAGAACGTATATTGCATTATAATATTACTTACTTTGCTGAATTTAATAGTAATATTGCAGTCTATATGATCACATTCATTAACATCGTTACTACCATTATCACCAGGGGCCCCGAGTGGCCGAGTGGTCTAAAGCACTTTCCATTACGGATCACTGCCATCTCACCTCTGCTTGGGATCGATGTAAGATTCGGTTAATGTAGATATGTAAGAAAGCTAGCCAGTAGCTTCTAGTGGGTCGGTGGTTTTTCTCGGGTTCTTCCTTTACCAGTAATACTGGCCGCTATATATAGCCTATTGTGTGCTGAAAAATGACGTTAAACCATATATATATATATATATATATATATATATATATATATATATATATATATATATATATATATATATATATATGTATATTGTGATGATATTTTAATTATATATTTCAAATCCTTTTTCGGCTAATGTAGTTATGCGAGAAAGCATGCAAGCAGCTTCTAGTGGGTCGGTGGTTCTTTTTGAGGGTTTTCCCGGGTTCTTTCTCTACCAGTAATACTGGCCGCCATGTATAATCTATCGTGTGCTAAAAAATGGCGTTAAACTCTACAACAACAACAAGTCCTTCTTCTAGACATTAATCCTGGTATAGGTATTCTTCTATCATTTTTTGGTCCTCTTCCCTTCTAATTTTTTCTTTCTTCTTTCATTTTACTCTTTCTTGGATAAGGATTTGCTCTGCTGTTCCAGTTTCCTCTGATTCTTCTTTCTTATTTTCTCCATATTTCTTATATATTTTTTTGTTGTTTGTCTTGGGCTTTATTGTTGTGCTTTAAAGTCTGTGTTTTCTTCCCTCTCTCTTGTTGTGGTGGTTTCTGTATGTCCTTAACATTTTCATTTTTCTTCCCTCTAAGTTGTTTTTGTGGTACATGTTCTTCTAGACTATTTAATAGTGTCACGGTATGTGCGTTTGTCTGTGTCTTTTCCCATTGTTTTAGTCTTTTGTTACTCTGTTTCTCTTCTCTTCTCATTATTATGATCTCTGATAGTGTCTTTTTTCTGAAGCTGCTTCTGTGTCTGCGAGGGTATTTGCTTTTCATTTAATGTTTGCTGTTTTTGGAGTTGTGTATCTGAATGTTTGGTGTTTGTGGGTTCTTCCATTCCTTCTGAGGTTTTGGGGCATTTGTGTGGTTGGTGCCATGTCTCTCCTCACCGATTTCACTTCCTGTGGTAAATAAATCCTTTGTATCATGCCTTAGTTAATAATCAATGTAGGTAGAATGCTCCTTTTATTGTTCCGAGTCTGGTTTGTTCAATTTCTAGTATCCAAGTTCCGTTGTAAATTGAGAAATCTGGAATTGTTCTGAGTCTTGATATTACCACTTTTATCTAAACAATTTCCTCAAACCAAAACAGTTATAACCATATCTGTTGATTTGAATAGATCTTTACCTGTATATATGGGTCTGTAGTTTGTAAAGCTACCAACACTGCTGACACACAGGGTATATTTCCTCTTTGTTTCCCCTGCATATCCAAAAATTGGGTTCCTTCTTTTGTAATTGCATTCAATATAGGATCCTTCCTCTGTGTCTATTCTTCGTATTTTGAAATAGTTTTGCAAGTTCTTTGTCACCTTGCGTGCCTCGGTAATTTTTTTTTAGCTTTTTCCCTCTTTTGTTTTGTGATTCTTATTTCATTTTCGATTTTAAACTATTTCGGTTGACTTTCTTGCTACACGATTCCCTACGCCTTTCTTCTTGCACTTCTAATACCCAGATCGTGGTGATGACGCCTTGATTATCATATTTTTTACACCTTTGCTGCCACTTTCTTGTTTCGGTGGCATTATAATCCACAGATAACGACGCATATCTCTTGTATGCCTATTCAAAGATGTCTAATATCGTGGAAGGTGGCATTTTAATCTATAACATGTCATGTAACGAACTCCGTCAGATGTCATATGATCATGTTTACTACGTAGTGGTTATCTCATTTACAAGCTGGCACGTGTTCGTATCACGTGGTTGAAGCACAGTTTAGGCCATCATATGCATTGGGTCGATGTAGAACAGAATCGGATCAAAACGGTTTAGAAGAGTCATCGATAGGAGAGGCTGTATAAGCAATGCCATAGTTTAACAGCTGCAGGGGTAACATTAATGGTCGTGGTTCAGTACGCGGTATACAGGGTAGCGGCGTCACTATGGTTGGTGTCACCCAGTGCGGTAAACTCATGGTGTCACCCCTCCAGACTTCCACCAAGGATTTCTTCTTCAAATAAGTCTTAAAATAAGTCCATAGTATAAGAGTGGCACCCTGTGCCTGCTAGTCATTTATTTAACTATGTTCGGTTATCCGCTTATGAAATCCGACTAGACCGAGCAGTGTGTGCTCTGTAAAACTTGCAATTTTTCATTTTGGTGTCACCCCTCTGAAATGGTTTCACCCGGTGCGGTCTGCACCCCCGGAACCCCCATAGCAACGCCACTAACACAGGGGAAGGTGTGTGTGTGTGTCTGTGTGTGTGTGTGCGATTAGGATTTGTAACGTAGCTTTAACAATCATATCGCTACAATGGATGCATGAGGCAGTTTATAGTGCTGTCTAGCACTGGGGCATCATGCCACATACATGTAGCATGATGTCCCACCCAGTCACATTATCCTGACACCAGGCCGACCAGTCATAACACTAACCTCTTAATGCTGAGCGTCCTGCGAGGCAGCTGTTAGTACCATTTTGTAAGTCTGTGGTATGACTCGTCCGGGTATCGCACCCACGACCTCCCGCTTCCACCACTAGGTCACCGGAGCTGTCGATGATGTTTGTAAAAGAGGTAGCAGAAACGGTCTATACTCGACTAGAACTACCTTTTAAACTTTATTTACCGGAAACGTATTAATTTAGTTTGCGTCGTAACAAAGATTATAAATGAAATAAAAATCAACATACCATCCCGACAAAGACGCAAGTGTGTGTGTGTGTGTGTATGTGTGTGTGTGTGTGTGTGTGTGTGTGTGTGTGTGAGTGAGTGTGAGAGAGATTGGAGTTTTAACGTAGCTTGAACAATTTTTGAGTCATATGGAGTTCTAAATTAAATGGTAGTTATGTATATAGATTTTAGTTGGAAGTTTTTCTTTGTCATTTGCTACTCAGTTCTAACACCTGAAATATGTTAGGTTGGCGTCTCACTTCACCTAGAATCAATACCTTTTTATTCACAGTCCATTTAGACGATACGATGGCCACATCAACATCACGGAAAACGATTTGCAATCTGGTATATCATAGGACTCTGGAACTAAAAGGAGGTATGTAATATAACAACCTTGTTGCTTTTTTTACTAACACACCTGTTCGTATACATGGTGTTCCTAACCGTGGTAAACGTGTTAGGCGGAAGTTAAATACCATCGCCAACAAATTCGTCGGTCAGGGTCTACATGATATAGTTAATTGTTGTTAGTGTTAAGGTTCAAAATACTTCGTCAGATCTTTTAGTAAACTGATATGTCTTGTAATATTAAATAGTAAATATCTTGATTATTGTTTTACATGCCTGATATTAAAAGGTGCCCCACATTTGGTTAATGAAATTTGTTTAAAAATAAACACTCTACTTTATCTCACGCCTCTCGGTGTATCTTGTCTCTTATAAGTCGGATTTTCATGGTATGATTTTTTGTTAGTTTTTTCTTTCTACTGACAATACTGTTTTAATATTAGTTTACCTCTTTAATATTTTTCAGTATCTATAATATAAAATAACTTTTCAGTGTGGATGTTGTTTTAGAAGGTTAAAACTATATTTGTAAATTGACTATAAAGTTAAAGATAGAGTTCCTTTCGTACGCTTATATTTTTCAGGAAAAAGAATTTAATCTGTATCGGTATTTCGCATGTCAAAAGTTGAACATCCATATAAATATAAAGCAAAAACCCTACGGGTGAAGTCTCTATTTCAGCTCTCAAAAAAATTGTATTTATTATTATTTAGTGCGTCGACCAAGACCAGTGTCGAAGTTTATCCCCTCATTTCCTCATTTCCATTTAATCATGCAACGCCATATTCACCGAGTCTATTGGATGCCATAAACATATGTTCGCGTGAGCATTATGTTTACCCTGACATTTATCTGGATTCGTTTGAGATAACATGATCCACCCTAATGAATAAACTTATAAAATATGATTCATCCTAATAGTTACACACATATAACAGGATTCCCTTTATGGCTTGTCAAAGAGAATGAGATCCACCCTAATGACTGTGCGCAGATGTCATGGTCCACTTTAATGGTTAGTCACGGATAATATGATCTATCCCAATGACTAGACACATATAACACATCCACCCTAATGGTTAGTCACGGAGAACATGATCCGCCCTAATGACTCGACACCGATAACATGGTCCACCATGATGGCTATACACAGATAACAAAACCTAATGACTAGACACGTATAGAATGATCCACCCTAATGGTTAGTCATTTATAACATGAGTCACATGGTTAGATGCTGATTGCATGATTCACCCTAATGGCTGATCAGAGACAGAAAGACACACCTGAGGGTTGGACAGATCAACCTTAATAGCATGGCAGATAACATAATCCATCCTAATCGCTGGACACAGATAACATGATCTACCATAGTGGTTATACACATATAACATGATCCACCATAATGGCTGGTCACAGACAGAACGATCCACCTGATGTATCGGTACTACACCGACTATGAAATTACTGCGTACATACCAGTATTATATCTGATATCAATTTCACTATACCACAACAAGTGTGTACTTTATTACATTACACATTACAATTTGCCCAATTCTGAATTTAAACTTTTCATCAACAAGTGTCACTGCGAAAGGAAGTAGGGAAGGGGTAGTAGGTTACATAAAAAATAAGTCCAAAGATTTTGACATCTGTGTGTGTGTTTGATTTGGAGTTTAACGTAGCTTTAACAATTTTTCAGTCATATCGCTACGATGTCTGTAGTGTGGCAGTATATAGTCATATCTAACACTGGGGCATCATGCCGCAGACATGTGGGATGATGTCCCACCCAGTTATTTTATCCTGACGGAAGGCAACCCAGTCCTAACACTGACTTCTTAACGCTGAACGTCAAGCCAGGTAGCTGTTAGTACCATTTTTATGTCTTTGGCACAACTCGGCTGGGGTTCGAATCCGTGACCTCCGCATCCAAGGCGGACGCTCTAATCACTAGGTCACCGGAGTGGTCTAAGTGTATATCTTTATGAGTTCTGCTGGAACACAAATGTGGCCATCTTCCTCCATTTCATAAGTCAACGCTGTTTAAACTGTCATGTATTTCTGAAGCAGGGTTTTTACAGCTGGATGCCCTTCCTATCACCAACTCAGACACTTCCAGCAGTCCGAGATCTCTGTGGTTGATGTGGCCGGTGGGTGTTTAACACCTCATACGCCCTTTTCCGCAGTAGAGAGCAGTGCTACTCAGTAAAGTGCCATGACTAAACATCTGGCATCCCGTGTGACTCCAGGGAGGGACTATTTGTGAGGGATATCTCCCTGGGAAACTGTCTGGGTACCAGAGCATGTCCGCACGCCGACAGGTCGTGCATACCCTAGACTTTAAGGGGTTCCCACCCTTTGCACACAACTGCATTACTGCATCAGCTACTACTGACCACGAGGTCAGGTTCCCCAGGGAGGCAGGACGAGGACCTGTGTTGTGCACTTGCAGCAGCAACCTATACCATGCCGTACTCCCATGATGTCCCGAGACAACAATTGTCGGAGCCAGGTAGAGCTGGAAGCGAGAAGCAATTAAGCACCGCAACTAAGGCTACTACTGCCACTGGGCTACTTGTTAGTAAACCCACTCCCCCATGTTTTATCTTAATTTGAACATATTTTTTTAAAATAATATCACATAATTTGGAACTGTTGCATTGTGCTGCCAGTAAAGCTTCCATGGCTGCAATTGGAATTCTTTCTTGATTTATCAATAATCCATTTTGTTGAGTAATTATCAGTTTTGAGCACTTATGCATTTCTTTAAGTAATTAACCATTTTGAGTAATTATCAATTTCTTTGAGTAATTATCCATTTCTCTGAGTAATCCTGCATTTCTTTGAGTAATTATCCATTTTGTTGACAAATTATCCATTTTGTTGAGTAATTATCAATTTTGAGTAAATATACATTTCTTTGAGTAATTATGCATTTCTTTGAGTAATTATCCTTTTCTTTGAGTAATTATCCATTTCTTTGTGTAATTACACACTTTCTTTTTTAAAAAAAACATATTCCTTATTGGCAACAATTTAATTAACACTAAGATATTGACTCCGTTAATAACTACACTTTTTACTCTTTTCGTGGAACAAAATTAACAATATGTTATATGCAACAGCAGGTCAACAGTAGGACCATATCAACATTCAGCACTTGTAGGTTTTTATTTCAACTGTGCATAACCATGAAGGGCTTATGAGAAAATCTTTCATCTGTCATTTATCTATCTGCTAACACAAGCTTCTTATCATTACTTCTCTTGCCATAAAACTTAACATACACGTCACACACATTCATCCCTAGGTTTAGTTAGTCCTAAATTAAAATGGTGTCAATCTGATGTCTGTAGTGTCCATACTAAAAATCTTACTATTGCCACTCTTCCGATCACGATTGGATGTGATGTCCAATATGGCAACCATGTTGAAAATCAATGTTTTAGCTACAGAACAGAAAAGTTATAGTATCATAGGCTTTTAATCTTCTTATATGTTTATTGGTGCTGAATGAAAATTGAGCTGATCTGATTTCTAATAATACATCAGAAACAACATTTCACATTATGTATTGTTACAATAAATATTGCTAAATCTACAGACATTATATATTGGTAGAAACGGGAAGACTCCATTCTTGACATTATGTATTGTTACAAAGACTATAGTTAGGTTCACATACATTATATATTGGTCGAAACAAAGAGACTTGATCATTGACATGTATTATTACAAGATGTATTGTTACAAGAAATATAGTAAGATTTATAGACATTTAAAGAGTCTTGCTACTAGCATTCAGAGACATTATTTCTTGGTGAAATCTAGCAGTTAACACCATAATTCATTTCAATTACATGGCCTTTCATCGATCAATTATGATGTTGTGACACTAGCTGAAAAGGCAAGAGAGGGGAAGCTTCTTCCACATGAATTTCAGGTAATATGTCTGAAGACAGTAAATGTAAATAAAAAAGATGGGATACAGTTCTTTTCTAACATTACCTTTTTCAGCAGTCCATACTAGAGCGTAAACATATTATCTGATTGTTACTTTTCCATATCAATATGTTGTAATGCAAGTGATTATAAGAATATATACATTTATCATTAGCATCCTGTTCAAGCTTTCTAATGTATGTAACTTGTTACATTTGAACGATAGCATAGATACATTTATATCAACTCTGATTTTAGATTTTAGCATACCTAGGCATACAATATTACCACCACAGTTAAACTTAGTAGTTTAACACATTTATCTGACAGCATCTCAGAAACATGGATTTTAAAGTTCATGCAAATGGTGCCCGTCTGCTCAGAAAAATCGCTGCCCATGCAAGAAATGTAAGATCAGTAAAATGACTTTATTTCCAAGTTCACTTAACAGAATGTAATCAAATTTATCAGCATCGTGTACAGTCTTGTTGCTGATAATGTTTGTTAATTTGATGATTTAAGCATGTTAAGCATTCTTTGACTAACTTGGGTTTCTTGTCAAAATGTATCTCCCAGTTCAGAATCGTTGTTGATTTTGTTTTACTAGCTCGGGTTTCTTGTCAAAATGTATCTCCCAGTTCAGTATCATTGTTGATTTTGTTTTACTAGCTTGGGTTTCGTGTCAAAATGTATCTCAGTTCAGTATCGTTGTTGATTTTGTTTTACTAGCTTGGGTTTCTTGTCAAAATGTATCTCCCAGTTCAGTATCATTGTTGATTTTGTTTTACTAGTTTGGGTTTCTTGTCAAAATGTATCTCCCAGTTCAATATCGTTGTTAATTTTGTTTTACTAGCTTGGGTTTCTTGTCAAAATGTATCTCCCAGTTCAGTATCGTTGTTAATTTTGTTTTACTAGCTTGGGTTTCTTGTCAAAATGTATCTCCCAGTTCAGTATCGTTGTTAATTTTGTTTTACTAGCTTGGGTTTCTTGTCAAAATGCATCTCCCAGTTCAGTATCGTTGTTAATTTTGTTTTACTAGCTTGGGTTTCTTGTCAAAATGTATCTCCCAGTTCAGTATCGTTGTTAATTTTGTTTTACTAGCTTGGGTTTCTTGTCAAAATGTATCTCACAGTTCAGTATCGTTGTTAATTTTGTTTTACTAGCTTGGGTTTCTTGTCAAAATGTATCTCCCAGTTCAGTATCATTGTTAATTTTGTTTTACTAGCTTGGGTTTCTTGTCAAAATGTATCTCCCAGTTCAGTATCATTGTTAATTTTGTTTTACTAGCTTGGGTAGCAGCAGAGAGGGTGAATCCTACAACGTTTTCAGACAAAATTTGATTGAAATCCTAAAACGAGCCGTCCTATAATCTCATTTTAACCAAAAAAAAATATCTCAGGGGCAAACCCTACAACGTTTTCAGACAAAAAATTGATTGAAATCTTAACGAGCCTTCCCTACGAAATCTCATTTTAACTAAAAAAATGAAAACGGAGATTTTACGATTTTTTAATCAATTTTGGTCGCAACTTGTTGTCATCACCCTCTCTGCTGCTAGAACTTTCAGTTCTGGGTTAACAAAAAATAATAAATGATTTTAACCGAATATTTGATCCAGTCCGATACGATATCGTGTCCGAGGATCATGCAAATTTATTGTTGCGAATCCGTGTGGTTTTGACTGAGCATGACTAAAGAAGTTTTTAAATTGATTATGATCCATATCACCGCAGCACCATGTCTGCCATATATTTCTAAGAGTATGAGTATCAACTCCGTTAAATACAGCAAGAATATTGCAATTATCTCTGATCACTTTTGGAATCTGAGTGTAGCGTTGAGTGACATATATCACATCAGTGTTTTTATGCCTGCCTCGGGAAAAGATCCTAGCAGGATTTTTTTGTTTATCTAACATTATATCGTCGTATACGACTAAATTGTTAATATCTCCATCAATATCATCAATACTTGGTGCTTCATCGATATCGGTTATAAATTCAATAATACCCTCTCCGGATTTTTCTACCGCGCTGTCGTTAAAATCTTTTAGCACTTCATAACATCGTTGATCATCTACGCTAGGGGCAATTAAATACAACTTATCCCACTTCATCCATCTCATTATTAAATTGAGTAACAATTGCGTTTTACCGGATCCAGATGGCCCGATTATAATCATCCGGATAGAGTTTGGTAGTGCTGCATGATGCTTAACTGGTTCTCTTGTTTTAGTCGCTGAAAAATCAATTATATCCATATTTCTATACATAAATTATGGATCTATATTGTGTGAAGTGTAAAACGCGTACTGGCACAGATGATGTGACGACGGTTACAACTAAAAATAACCGATCAGCGCTTTCTGGTAAATGCGTGCAATGTGGTACAAAGAAATTTAGATTTGTGTCTATGAGATCTGATTTAAAAAAAAACGAGGAGGTGATATCGCAGCCAAATTGGCAAAGCTCCCTGGAACCCCATGGGCAAAATACCCCGGAGAAAAGCACCTTCCAGGATATAGCTACTGTGGACCGGGAACCAGACTTGATATCAGACTCAATAATCAAAATCAACCCAACCCCGGTGAAGAACCAATAAACGCCATTGATAAGGCCTGTCACCTTCATGATGTTGCTTATAAAAGCAGCAATCTGCAACACAGACATCTCGCAGATGTGAAATTAATTCATGCGTTAAATGCTATTTCTGATAAATCCTTCAAATTTATCAGTAGTCGAAACACTCGCTACTCATTTACTATGGCTTTTCTTTATGTTAGGTATTTCATGCACGCATTGCACACATATTTGTGTCGGATTGAGGCAAGGGAAAAAGTAACTAAAAGAATGGGCAACAATCTGTACTGCCTTTAGTGTTAGTGAAATCTGTACCTGTAGAAAAATTGGCTTCATTTTTGATAAAATCGGCTATGAAAAGCAAATTGATGTTAGGTGCCGGTAATTAATAATATGGAATCAATTTATTATTCCCCAAGAGGATACTGGAGGGGTAAATCAGCAGTCCATAAACTCGCTAGCGCTGCAAAAGTGAAAAAAACCACTGCGGCTAATTGGTTATCCAAACAGGCACTATGGCAAATTTATCTACCACCGCCTAAACAAATTCAATTCTCGCATTTTGATGTGACCGCTCCTAATGAAGTTCATCAGGCTGATATATTATTTCTGCCTCATGATCGTGGTTACAAATACGCATTAACCGTAGTTGATATTGCAAGTCGATACAAAGAAGCAGAACCGTTAAAAACAAAATCAGCCACTGAAGTTGCTTCTGCATTTGAGAGGATTTATCGACGAAGTCCTCTGCACTGGCCAAATCTATTGCAGGTTGATCCTGGCAAGGAATTTCAGGGTGCAGTGTTATCTACAATGAAACATCATAATGTCACCATACGACGAGGGCATACTGCGCTACATCGCGATCAGGCCATTGTAGAACGATTTAATCGGACGATTGCTGAGCGGTTATTTGGATATCAATACGCAAAAGAATTCATTCAAGAAAAGCGATCCCGTGAATGGGTCAAAAGATTACCATCTGTGATTACTGCACTGAATAACGAGATTACTAGAACAATCAACATGAAACCTATCAATGCGATTAAAAAGAAGTCAATACCCGTACAACCACAAAAAGATTTCAAAGAACCAATTCTTCATAGTAATGTCACTGTTAGGTATTTATATGAACCAGGAGAGCTTGAAGGGGGTAGAAAAAGGGCTACTGATCCTATTTGGAGTGTTACTGCACACAAGATATCTACTATAACACGATCAACTGGTAGACCAGCAATCTATAAACTGGATTCAACTGCCCCTCAGCGGGGTTTTACTCGACAACAACTACAGGTAATTCCCGAGGATACTCAATTGCCACCGCATGGTCTTAACTAGCACCGTTGCGTCTATTGCACTCAAGACAAGTCAACATCACATTATTTCTGACATGACCGAGATTGTTATTTTTTCTGTCTACGGTGAATTGGCGAGGATCCTTATCCGAATACTGCCAACGCATTATACAATTGCAACTCGCGCAGTGATTATTCTGTTGTTTCTTCAAAGTGATTATTAACTTAGCATCAATATCAAATTCTCGTTGTTTTTTTTTGTCCTGTTGTTTGTAACCGGAGAGTTTTTTATTAATGATGCTAACATCAATATCATTTATTGTGGTGTCATTATCATCGAAAACAACTCTTCGAAGTTGATTTATTTTTCGTACTCTGGATACTGCGAGATAGACTAAATTCGACCATTCGATGTGATTATCCACCATCCAAACAATTGTGTCTGTGATAGTCAATCCTTGTGAAGAGTGTATCGTCGCTGCGTATCCTAGTGTCCACGGGGATTTATTAGCACGCAATGCATCTTCAACGACATTGATATCAACCAGCACAATATCATTTAATACGAGAATTTGTTTTTCACTCTGTCCTGGAATATCAACTTCAATGTTCTGTTTTCGTGTATCCGATGGCCTATAACAAAGGGGTACTGGAAGCGTTGCAAATTTTTCTTTATGCAATTCAAATAACTTCATCTGAAGTGTGTCCCTGACTATTTTTCTACTTGCAATTATCAAATCATTTGGTCTCCATGTTTCCCAGAAATCATTCATTTGAGTTTCTGAAATCACTTCACGCGCTATTTCGCACTGGATTCTATCCGGTTGTAATCTAATTAGTTTCTTAAATTCTCGTAATCGTTCATCAAGTGATCTATAATCAGTGGTGATTTCTTCATAGTAGTCTACAAAACCCCTTAGCCATTCATGTGGAGATGCACCGACAAATGGTGGTGGTTGGCCGTGATCACCGCACATGACGACTTTTGTGTTTTTGTTTAACAACCACTCGAGAAATGTTTGTAATACATCTAATGACACTGTGCATATTTCATCCCAGATTATGATTTCAGGAATGAATTTATCACCCATACGCTCAGGAGTCCATTTGTCACCCTTCCATCGAAAGAAACTATGGTAAGTACAAGCATTTACCCCTCGCTGTATCATCTCTCTGGCGAGTCTGTGAGTCGGTGTTAGCACAATCATGGTTGACCGACGAAATAATTCAATTGCACGAGTTGTCTTTCCTGACCCACCACAACCGTTTAAATAAACTGTCTTGTATCTACATACTGGATCAGATACCGGTGGTGCATTAGAAAATTCTGATTGAATTTCAATACGGTTACAACAAAGATATTTATCATCCATGGCAACGTCTGCGGATTCACAATACTCATGTAGCATCTCCTTTTTAAATCGCCAACGCGCCCAATTTTCTTCGGGATCTGTGAATTTAGCTACAGCTGATTTGTACTTATTGTGTATATACATCGAATCAGTGGCCACTCTAACCGCGGTATTAGGAAATCTATTTATCATCGAAAATAGATTAATAGAAGCATAGGCTAGCATTGAACTTCTCAAATGTGTGTACTGGGAATTATATCCATCACAGTAGGTAACAACCGTACCCATTTTCTCACCATTGGATAGAAAAGCATCCTTACGGGATACAAGTTTTCCCTGCTTCATTAAATCCGCTACAATAAAATCGTATTCAGCGACATCTATGATCAACCGCGAAGAATATTTTGCGTTGTCGTATCGTCCACCCTGGGTAAATTTACCGATTATTCTTCGTCCGAGATCCTTTGCTTGTTCTTTTTTAATTTCAAATAACTTCTTAGACCGATTCATGATTTGTTCTTCATTGAAATCAGGGAATTGTTTTCGCTGTTCGCTGATTATTCTATCTAGATCGGGTTGTGGTAGCCAAACTTCTTTCTGAGCTCGATAGCATATAATAGCATCGGAAACAATCAACGATATTAGCATACCACAATCAATCATATATCTCAATAGCACTATTGGCATCCAGGCCTTTTCAGATAGGTGTTTACCGAGCCAAACATAACTACACGGATGTAACCCTGTAGCTAATTCGAATGATATCACACGAGCGAATCCGGTTAAATCAAAATCAGGTAATGGTCCATTAATCGCAACACGAGTCATTTCATGTGTGGGGTGTCCAAATCGTTTGAAGTACTCAGCGCATTCCCCATATCCGAGAAAACTTCCGGGGTAACACGCGGATATATCAATTGAAATCATACCATCACGTGAGTATTTCGTATTCCACAGTCCTCCATGACCAAATTCGACGCAACTCAATTTAACATCCTCGAGAAAATCACTTCGTGTTGGACGCCATGAGTTTTTTTCTCTTGCGAAGTGAGCTACCACTGATGGAATAGTAAAACTATCCGTGAGTAGTTTTTCATGGAAACTCTCCGGTGAAAAATCACTAGCGATTTTTCTCATTCTATTATCTAATTCTTCAACGCGATATAATTCACCATTTGGTTTTACAAATTGATCGAATCCTATTTCGGGATCTTCATCACTTCTAAGTAACCACACTGACACAGGATCATCCTTACACAACGCATGAATAGCATCAAATAATCTCTCTTCATAGAAAACATCCCCGACGAACTCCTTAGGGATATATTTCACGGTTCGTTCTCGTGGAAATACTGTTACCGCAGGTGTCCACGCGTGTTTGTTATGATCAATAATCTGTATTGGCTCTCCATTTTTGTTATATTTCGGTTCGTATAAAACCTCTCCGGTTATCGTCATAACGGTTATTGGAAATCTTAATGATGTTTCTAACTTAGCTATATCAGAAATCTTTGCACCATGCTGTTTCACTGTCAGTTCCCACTCGGTTATTTTCCTACGTCGCAGATCAGTTAGTTTATTTCCTCGAGATGCATTTGTGAAGTGTTCTATTATTCGTTCTGCTACACAATTAAGCCCTGACGAATATTTCATAGGAGCTAGTTTTGCGATATCGGGTTTATCATTTAACGGATATATCCCATAAACCATTGCTGTTACGGGATAAGATCTTTCGTAGTATGGTTTGTCAATGCCGGTTAGAATCCCTGGTTTGGAATCTCTACTCACAATGACAGCTTTTTTATTCTTGAGAATTGGTTCAAATTTATCCCTAATAATCCATTTGCCATCGACTTCGATAATGAATTTGATTCGGAAAAAATACCGTTTTTCCCCAACACGTGAAATTATCACTGCTGCTTTTTCATCATTCATGGTAGCATCAACAACACCATCAATTCGAAATGTTGACCAACAATAAGATGCTCCATCACGCTTAAATTCATTAAAACAATCTCTGATTTTACTAATCATGGCTTTATCAAGAATTGTATTCTTTGGTGTATTAGAAACTATATCGAGATTGAATTGAGCATCTTTCCAGGGTAATTTCTTGGACGTTTTTTTTGGATTATCGCGATTAAATCTAGGATTGATTTTGTTACGTTTTTTGGGTCTATCGAGATTAAATCTAGGACTGATTTTTAATAATCTCTTAAACTCTTTCATATTTCCGTCTCTTGGACGTTTGTTACGTTTTTTGGGTCTATCGAGATTAAATTTAGGATTGATTTTTAATAATCTCTTAAACTCTTTCATATTTCCGTCTCTTGGACGTTTGTTACGTTTTTTGGGTCTATCGAGATTAAATTTAGGATTGATTTTTAATAATCTCTTAAACTCTTTCATGTTTCCGTCTCTTGGACGTTTGTTACGTTTTTTGGGTCTATCGAGATTAAATTTAGGATTGATTTTTAATAATCTCTTAAACTCCTTATCAGCATTGAATTCAGCATTTTTCGAAGGCGTTTTCCTTAATTCCATCATGCTATAATTAAAACAAGCATTTAAATGAAAGATTTTTAAATAATGAATCACTGTAAGTGGCTTATGATTGGATCAATAACCCCGTGTAACAAATCATGCAGAAATGAGTTCTGTGGGTATCATATGCAAAGCTTTCGACGTGGAAGCCTTGGTCCGTTACCCTGTATTCGATGTGGGGTTGGGGTCAGGGGAAAATCTCAGTTGTGTTTGAATTGCGGTGGAAAGCGATACAGGGAGTTGAAGCGTTATTATGATAAAAGAATAAAAAATGGACAATCAATCAGAAATTATGACCCTGACGCTGACAAAGTCAGTATTCTTGACGCTGACAAAGTCAGTATTCTTGACGCTGACAAAGTCAGTATCAAGGATAAAATCATAAGAACTCCTCAAGACTACATCGAAAGATTTATTATTAAACCAAACAATGAATTAGACAAACAATAGTATTATGTATACGAATGAACCAAGAATTCAGACAACACCCTGTGATCACAAATTATGAAGCATCCAGTGATGGTGTTGTAAGAAACCGCAGACTGAAGAAACCAGTTGGTTCTGATAATGGTATGGGGTATTTGAAGTTTGGCGCTGGAAAGAAATTTTATCTCAATCATCGTTTCGTATTTGAATGCTTTTATGGATTGATCGAGGATGATTTTGTTATTGATCATATCGATTCTAATCCAAAGAACAATTCTTTATCAAATCTGCAGGCTATCACACAAAGTGAGAATACCAAACGAGGAAAGACTGGCATTTGCTCAAAAAAAGCGAGACCTGTGAAATCTTTGAATACGATAACTAACGAAGAAAAAGTATTTCAATCAATAACCAGCGCCAGTAGGCACTTCGATATTTGTCCGCCTTCTGTACGATATGTTGCAGAGGGGATTTATCGATCTGCGATTTCAAAAAAGAGTGGACAAAAAATTCAATTTAGTTATGTCTAATGCTTCATATTTTTCAATTAGAGATATATCATTATTATAGAATAATGAATTCTGAAAACATGAATAGCATCATATCCGAGATTTCAAAATTGAAAAGTTGGGATATTGAACTATCAGATGGGTTAAATCCTGATCAAATCATGTCTGATTTTCAGGATATAGAATACGGAGTTAACAACAATAAATATATGCTGCCAAAGAAGTATGCGCTCATCAAAAGAATTCAGAATTCTATTCGGGACTCTCGCATTTTCCAGTGACGTAAGTGTGTTCGCTCCGTTGTATACCATCGTAGAACGAATACGAAAAGAATTGGGGTACGAATACGAATTGAAAAAGGAGGTTAATTCTAAAGTTAGAAACCTACGGGTGTTAATTCAAGAAAATGAACAATTTTGATTGACCATTTATCATTATCTGATTGACCGACCATTTATCATTATCTGATTGACCGACCATTTATCATTTTTTTTAGCCGACCCTCAAGGGATGTCAAAAATCATCCGACATGTCAAAAAAGTGAGGAAACTATCAGTATTAATTATTTTTATATACAATTTTGATAGTTCCCTCATCATTGATAGAGCTGTTAAAACACTTCCACGGTGACTTTGTCACTGGTGTTAGGTCGGGATTGAAAAATTGTTTTACAATTGAAAAATTGTTTCTGATTTCAAATAATGGTCAATGAAGCATTAACAACCCGATTGGCTCGTGAACGATTAGATGCAATCAGGAGATTTGTACCAATTCGTGACTCTGTACGAAATAAACTGCAACAACGACAGAGTCTTCAGACTGATTTTGCTGCGGGATCTGAAGAATTGTTTAAACCAGTAACCACAGCAACGAAAGAGATAGTGTCAACAATCTCTGAACAAGGAAAAAAACAAGAAGAGACTTTTCTCCCTGTGTTAGAAAAAATAGCAAAAAGAACTAAACAAACAAAAAAATCCTTGCAATCACTTCCTCAGGATATATCAACCGCTTCGAAACAAAAATTTAAAGAATTTCAGGAAGAACTAGTTAGTGGACTACCTAAATCAATTATATTTACCGAGAGCGCTAAACAACAAATTCTCAACGAGGATATAGACAATTTAGGTGAATTCGCTGCTAACAGCTATGATTCACAAGAGAAGTTTTTCACGGACAATTATTCGGATTATAGAATGTCACATAATGAATGGGCTGATATAGTGTATGAAATAAATACTGGGGGTTTAGATAGAAGGATGAAGGACTACAGAGACTTCAAAAGAAAATTTCAACTCCAAATAAGACAGCCATACGATGAGAAGAAATTTCTGGGGAGTGGTCTAGTTGGAAACGCTAGCGTTTCATGTCCTGGTAGTGTTCTCAGTGATATATCACGATTAGAGGTTCTTGTAGGAGGGTTCCGAGCTGGAAATAACTCACCGGAAATAATTAATGAAGCAGCTGATATATGTAGACGATTATTTCAGGGTGGTATCATGGATATCAGCACATATCGAGATTTCATTGGCGAGTTAGTGGAAAGTGGGTATCATAGTGACTGAATTGAAAAGTCAATTGATTAGATAAATAACAATTGAAAAATTGTTTCTGATTTCAAATAATGATCATACACTACAATCATGATAAACCAACCCTCGTCTATGTAGTTAATTCACGGTTTCCGGTTTATAGAGCATACTACGGAGATGGTTTAGGTAATACCATTTTAGGGTTATTTGCGAGAATGGCTCCAAAAGTGATGCCGTTGGCTAAACAATTAGGAATGAAAGCAATTGATGTTATTCGTGATAAGGGTATTGGTGCTGTTGGAGATCTTGCTGGAAAAGCGTTTTCAACTGCGAAGAATAAATTAACATCATTAGTGAAATCACGGATGAAATCCAAAGGATTTTCAAAACCGTTACCGTCTACAGCGGAAATGCCTGCAAGTGTTAGTAGAATTATAAATAACGCAGTAGACGAAAAATTAGCGTCGATGGCTTTAACCCCCGACCAAAGGAATATTGCAAATATGATAGCAGGAAGTGGCTTTAAAAAACTACGACGATGAAATGGAAAATCGCGATTTAGACTCTGATAAATAGAATAAAATGTTCAAAAGGTCACCTGATCCAGCGTTTGATATAGATGCCCCAGTTGGCAAGGATGATTCTGTACGCGATTATCAATATTACGCCTATCATGCCATAGACTCAAATAGTCGAGCAAGAATTGATCTTCAAGTCCATGATACCAGTAAATACTTTTTGCCCTGTGAAGCGTTTATTGAAGTAGAAGGAGAACTTGTAACAGCTGCTGATACTACTGCTGTACCAGCACCGTATCCAGATGGTACTCAAGTCGGGTTTGTCAATAATGGTATCATGGCGCTATTTGAGAGTGCTAGATATCTCATTGATGGAAAAGAAATTGAGTCGATAGATCGTGATGTTGATGTGGCTACAACAATAATAGGACTAGCGAGATATTCTGATGATTATACAAGATCAGCAGGGCCTTCTATGATGTTTGCAAAAGATGGTAAAAATACCGCTGGAGGAAATCCATTTGTTGTAAGACGACCAAATGATCGTGCTGTTAATCCTGCTCCTGCTGGTATCGAGGATATGATTATAAACAACTATCCTAACTTCAATCTAGGAGCTGCAACACGAAACTCAATGTTGGGAGTAGGGCGTAAATCATTTTCATGCGCGATTCCACTGCATCACATATTTGGATTCTGTAGAAACGTCAGAAAAGTTATTTATGGAGCGAAGCATACAGTATCGCTTGTACGAAAAAGTGATGATAATGACGCAATCTGGAGGATTCCAGCAGACAATGCAAATCCAAATGCTGATGCCGGTAAAGTCAATTTAACAAAAATATCATTGTGGATGCCAGTGTTGACTCCAGCAATCACCGCAGAAGAACGATTACTATCATTTATGGACCAAGGAGGAAAGTCGTTGTTAAGTTGGTTATCAGTGAGTACAGATGTGAAGCAATCAAATATCAACGGGGTATTCACGTGGAACCTAGCATCAAAACAGGGCACTGCTGCACCACGTCATATATTTATTGCGTTACAGGATATCACACGAGTTGGCAATCAACTCTTCAGCCATATGATATTTGATCAGTTAGGTGTGAAAGACGTCTCAATGAGAATAAACGGCCAGCAGGAACCATCCGAAGATATACAACTTAATTACACAGAAAATCATATTGCACGAGTTTATCATCGTCTGTTGTCATTTATGGCACGCGACCAAAATGTGGATACCGGTCTACAAATATCACAATACGACTTTAAAAATCTATATCCGATCTATTACTTCTCACTGGAACATCTCGATTTGATGAGACAATCTGTTGTTGATATACACTTTAGAGCTAATGTGACTCGTGATGCTATTGCTAATTACAGAGCGGTTGCTGTCATTCTCAGTGATAAATCAATGCTACTCGAAGGTGTTGGTGGAAGAATGAGAGTGGTAGATGCGCCTGTAGAAAATCTTTGAGCGATTTTTCCATTAGAATCAATCAATTATGTATAATGTCATATAGTGTTATTAGTGTTGCGTTAACTCCTGGTCAAATCAAAAAATTGCAATCAGAATCGGCTAAGCGATGTGGAACCACAATCACGTTGAAACCCAACCAAATGACTGGTGGTGCAAATAAACTATCGCTGACAACTCGTCAAATAAAACATTTCAATGATGCACTTGCAGCCAAAAAAGGTGTTCAGATTACTCTTTCTGCGGCTGCTATCAAAAATATGATTAAAACAGGCGGTATATTTCCATTGTTAGCTGCAATACCAGCATTGATTGCAGCAGCAGCCCCAGCGGTGGCTAAAGCAGCGGCGTTAGGAGCCGTTGGTACTGCAGCAGGAATGGCACTAAAGAAGGCAACTGGGAAAGGATATAAAAAAAGGGAAAGGGTCTAAGACTACCAGGAACCCCGTATTCGTGGTACAGCGGAAAGGGTCTAAGACTAGGACCGGTTTATTAATTGAGGAACCTATGGTTCCCAAATCTTCGATGGTTCCCATGTCCAATTTTGATTTAATGGATGCTGCTAAAAAACTAGCGATTAAAAACTTCAGAGGTGTCTTTATGAAAGATCAATTACCACATCAACCAAACAGCGTTGAAACCGGAATCATTAATTTAGATAACAGCACCGGACCCGGAACTCACTGGGTTGCATACGCTATTGATCCACGTGGGATTGTTTATTTCGATTCATATGGATTAGCCCCACCAAAAGAGTTTGAGATATATAAAAACCCTTCCAATGAAGACTTGGTATTCTACGCTACCAACACAACAAATGAATGACCCACCAATATGTGGCAGCGAAGTATTAAATGTCCTTGATGCTATTTCTAACTCCTTGAGTAACCCAAGCGGAAAACCACCACATATTGTCGTTAATGAATACACTAGTAATCGCTGGAGAAAATCGAAGATTTTTCAACGAAGTCGTCAACAAAGATTTTAGAGAGAGAAAGAGTTTTACAATAACATGATTGATATTTGGGGGAGATCTTTAAAACCCAAACCCGATGACACTGCAACCGGTGATGTAAAAAAAACTAATCAAAGATGAAATAGCTGAGACGTTAAATTTAGCAAGTGTTGACCCGAACGAAATAGTTGTATTTCAGGACAAACAGGGTAAATTGAAATCCAGTGATGTATCATTGAATGACATTTTGATACGGCAGCGCGACGCCGCTGAAAACTCTATTGCGCTGTATTCCAACGACGGACGACTTAAAGCCAGTAATATATCCGCGGATGACATTTTAAAACGGCAGCAAGACGCCGCTGAAAACTCTATTGCGCTGTATTCCAACGACGGACGACTTAAACCAGGTGCACTTGTGTCTACGATCACTGATAAGATTGCTACCCATGACAATGAGTTGGATAATTCTCTGTTAGAACTAGCAACACTTGAATCTAAAACCGAAGAACACATAAAACAGTTTACATCATTTCGTAGAAATGTCATTGATAAATTTATTGGAACCCCGTTGGATAAAATTGAAATAAAACTCCCGGATATTAAAAAATCCATCGATGAGACGAAAAACTTCATCGAAGCCGTCAAAGGTGATTTTTCGAGGATGATAACAATCATTGAAAAAACAAAAATTCCTCATGAGAAAACCAATAACGTCGTGTACACAATCCAACACGGATCATTTGAGTGGACACCTACAAACAACAAATTAGATATCACTGCAACCTTTAAAGGTATTTATCGATTAACACTAGTAACACCATTGACTCAATTTAATATATCATCGTCGAGTTCATCCGGGGTCAATAATACGATTTCAACGATCATCGACAAGGATACAACTGAAAAGTTCACTATAACAGCTACTGATAAAAATTTGATTAGGGTTTCAGCAACCTGGTATGTGGAATTCGTAGCGGATTTAAGTAAATAACTAAATTGAAAGGAAAATCCTTCGGATTTCACAATTGAAAACGCTAGCTTTTTTAAAATAACAATGATTTCATCAACACAATGTCGCTATGATCAGGTCAGAGAATTTCAGAATAGACTCAAAACCCTCACTGAGGAGTATCAAATAAAAATAAAAAAATACCGACGAAGAATCACCGCAATTGATGTTATTGTGTACTCGGTGTCAAGCGTTCTCGCTGGCGCCGGAATAATACTTGCATCGGTTATAATGATTGCCCCGGTCGTAGTTCCAATTTGCATTTCTGCGGTGGCTACAATCGGGGGTATATCAACCGGGATAGCAAAAAAGATATCATCATGCAGCCAGAGTAAACTGCAGAATTACTTAATTCAATTTCATATTGTATCAACCGCATACTCGCAATTATCATTGATGATATCATCGTCACTCGATAATACGATTATATCAGATAGTGAATTCTCAGCGATGGTCAGTATTTTTGATTCAGCGATATCAAAATTAGAGCAACAACATGAATATAATAACAATGACAACACCGATGGAATTAGAAAACACGAACCCGAAAACAAACCCAAAAACCAAAATGATCTCAATAATCTCAACCATACCAGATTGTGAGTTCTCAGTGATGGTCAGTATTTATGATTCCTCGATACCAAAATTAGAAATAAATCATGAGTATAATAACAATGACGACACCGATGGAATTACTTCAACGAGTAGTGGAGAACACGAACCCAGTACAAACAAGCATGATATCAATAACATCAACGGAACCAGAGTTTAGTGTGAATTTCCCTAGCCCAGTCCCCGTAAAGGAGATAGCGCTAGCAAAACTACGAGTGTATCACAGTTGGCCTAATATCAGATCAAAATCATTTGGTGGTCAACAACCGAATAATTCACTGGTGTTTGCAAATGAGAATAAACCCGACGGAACCCCAGACTGGAAAGTTGTTTCGATACCAACAGGGTCATACCAAATCGAACAAATCAATAATGAATTCGCGCGTAGAATAAAATCGATTACTGGAGTAGAGTCAAAAATAGCTATAACAGTTCATGAACCAACACTATCATCTGCCATTGAAATAAACTCAGAAGGATACGTCGTAGATATCTATCAGAGTTCTATTAGAACCGTATTAGGATGGCCTGAATTACCACCAGGGGGAAAAACCGTTGATTTACCAGAACCACAAAAAACTGATTATATCACCGACAGAATAAAACCTGATAATCCAATAAAGAGTTATAAAGAATACAGGATACCTACAGATTTTTTTTATTTCGGATACCGATCAACTGGAAGAGAGAAGCCAGGGGAGGAAATAGAGGGATTTCATTTTGTTAACGAACCTGAAATCATTAAAAATTTCACAGCGATGAATAATGATTTTTCATTGTTGTTAATATCTCTAAAATCCGGCTCTCTCACCCGAGATGAATTTATCAGCGTCGTAAAAACATGCAACAAAATCATCAATGACATGGAAACATTTCATTTGCAAATCATTCAAGTGGTATTAGATGACGATATTCCCCAATCGAGAACAAGATTTGCAACAGACTATAATATCCGCGTTGAAGATATTCCAACATTCAAACTACCGGGATACAACGTACCGGAACTAAAAAAACTTCTCAATGATGCCATCGATGTTGGTTTCAAAATAATTCATGATACGTGGAAAAAAACAGTATCACCGGAAATAAAAATCCTCAAACACAATAATGACCCAGACGGTGGTGGCAGGCATATCGCTCCGTTCAACGTGAATATATCCTCGGTGATTGCGCTCAATTTAGTATGTGATGTTATCGAAGGAAGCTATCAGATTAATCTCGAACGATCAAATCAAGCTCAGCAAGGATATATTCTTTATTCGTTTGCACCAACAGCTCCTCCAGGATTCCTGATTATTGAAAACCCAATTAATCCTGTCTACATGCGATGCCATAATAATTCATTAACCAGAATTAATTTCAAACTCACCGACCAGTCAAATAATCTGATTGATTTACAAGAAGAGGTGTTAGCGATTAGTCTGTTTGTAAAGTCCTAGGGACTTCCATCATAAATGATTTTCGTCCTAAGGACTTTCATCATAAAGACTGGATCAAATATTCGGTTAAAATCATTTATTATTTTTTGTTAACCTGTAGCAGCAGAGAGGGTGATGACAACAAATTGCGACCAAAATTGATTAAAAAATCGTAAAAATCTCCGTTTTCATTTTTTTAGTTAAAATGAGATTTTGTAGGGAAAGCTCGTTAAGATTTCAATCAATTTTTTGTTTGAAAACGTTGTAGGGTTCATTTTTTTTAGTTAAAATGAGATCGTAGGAAGGATCGTTTTAAGGATTCAATCAATTTTTTGTCTGAAAACGTTGTAGGGTTCGCCCTTTTTTTGGTTAAAATGAGATCGATGGAAGGCTCGTTTTAAGGATTTCAATCAAATTTTGTCTAAAAACGTTGTAGGGTTCACCCTCTCTGCTGCTTGGGTTTCTTGTCAAAATGTATCTCCCAGTTCAGAATCGTTGTTGATTTTGTTTTACTAGCTGGCAATTCTGCATGTGTATCGTAGTTTCTGAACAAGAATAACTAGTGTATGAATATAATTGAGGTAGTCAGTGTGTACATGAATGCAAAATAAGGTTGTTGTAGTCGAGAGTGGTGTACATGAGTTCATTAATGTACAGAATAATGTTGTGGTAGTCAGTGATGTAGATGAATTCCTAAATATACAGAATCAAGTTGTTTTAATCAGAGTGCTGTACATTAGTTAATTAATGTACAGAATGAGGTTGTTGTAGTCGAGAGTGGTGTACATGAGTTCATTAATATACAGAATAAGGTTGTTGTAGTCGAGAGTGGTGTACATGAGTTCATTAATGTACAGAATGAGGTTGTAGTAGTCAGGGTAGTGTACATGAGTTCATTAAAATGTACAGAATAAGGTTGTAGTAGTCAGAGTGGTGTACATGAATTCATTAATGTACAGAATAAGGTTGTTGTATTCTAGAGTGGTGTACATGAATTCATTTAATGTACAGGATATGGTTGTGGTAGTCTCTGGTGTACATGAATTCATTAATGTACAGAATAAGCATGTACATGAATACATTGTTTTCTAAATTCATCCAAGTAGTTTTGTTTGGCCCCGTACCAGTGCAAAGTATAAAATATTCATGGTTTATTGACGGATATGAAATTGCAGCAAAATAGAAGTTGTCATTGAAGTCAGTTCTTATCAACTGCTGACTAAATCCACCGCTGGGTTGTTTCGTGCTTCATATTCCAAAGGACCATTTACCAGCATAATCCCAAGTAATATGTGAATCATCATGCTTCAAATTCCAAAGGACCATTTACCAGTCTAATCCCATGTAATATGTAAATCATTATGCTTCAAATTCCAAAGGACCAGTCTAATCCCAAGTAATGTATGAATAATCATGCGTCAAATCCAAAGGACCATTTACCAGTCTAATCCCAAGTAATGTGTGAATCATCATGCAGTTGTTGAAAGTTACATTCAGCGAAAATCTGTTTTATCACATTTTACAGTGGAGACCCTGTGTTCTTTTGTTATTGCAATGTTATTGTAATACATTGATCCTTCTTTTATTTCAGGGAGGCACGTTTACAATATCTAACCTAGGAATGTATGGAATCAAATCATTCTCAGCTGTTATCAACCCACCACAGGTAAGTGAATGTGCAGAAATGGTATATTGACAGTTGTAGGGTTTATATTATGCACTGATTGCAGGGCTTTAGTAATTGATGGAATATATAAAGTGAAACCTTTGTATAAAGAACACCCCCTATCATTCAGTCATACTGTCACATCACTGCATGAAACCTTCACCATATATGGGTCAGGTAAACAGCAGCCCAGAATACAGGTGTATGTATCTATTAAACAACAGTAAATCAACGGCCCAAAATTTATAAACAGCCCAGAATGTGTATATATTAAACAACAGCACATAACATATAAACAACAGCCCATAATATAAACAACAGCCCAGAATGTGTATATATTAAACAACAGTCCATAATATATATCAAACAACAGCCCAGAATTTTTATATATTATTCAGCACAGAATGTGTATATATTAAACAACAGCCTAGAATGTGTATATATTAAACAACAGCCCATAATATATATTAATTGAACAACCCATATTTTTTGTATATTAAACAGCCCAGAATGTGTATATATTAAACAAGTCCAAAATATATAAACAACATCCCAGAATATGTATATATCAATCAACAGCCCAAAATATATAAACAACAGCCCAGAATGTGTATATATTAAACAAAGCCCACAACATATAAACAACAGCCCATAATATATAAACAGTCAAGAATGTGTATATATTAAACAACAGCCTAGAATGTGTATATATTAAACAACTGCTCAATTTATGTATATATTAAACAACAGTGAAAAATATATAAACAACATCCCAGAATATCATATGTCAATCTACAGCCCAAAATATAAAAACAACAGCCCATAATGTGTATATATTAAACAAAGCCCACAACATATAAACAACAGCCCATAATATATAAACAGTCAAGAATGTGTATATATTAAACAACAGCCTAGAATGTGTATATATTAAACAACTGCTCAATTTATGTATATATTAAACAACAGTGAAAAATATATAAACAACATCCCAGAATATCATATATCAATCTACAGCCCAAAATATAAAAACAACAGCCCAGAATGTGTATATATTAAACAAAGCCCACAACATATAAACAACAGCCCATAATATATAAACAGCCTAGAATGTGTATATATTAAACAACTGCTCAATTTATGTATATATTAAACAACAGTGAAAAATATATAAACAACATCCCAGAATATCATATATCAATCTACAGCCCAAAATATAAAAACAACAGCCCAGAATGTGTATATATTAAACAAAGCCCACAACATATAAACAACAGCCCATAATATATCAATAGTCAAGAATGTGTATATATTAAACAACAGCCTAGAATGTGTATATATTAAACAACAGCGCAAAATATTCTGCAAAATATATAAACAACATCCCATAATATATGTGCATTAAGCAACAACGTATGTATCAATTAAACAGTAACCCAGAATATGCTTCAAACAACAGCCCAGAATATGTATAAAACAGAATTTGTATAAAACAGCTTAGAATATTTATTCGTTAAACAACAATCTATAATGTGTATTTATTAAACACCAGCCCAGCAAATTTATCTATTTAACAGCCATTATCTCTTAATCAGTCCATTAATATCACTGAATCGTGTGTTGAAATGGAAGTGGTCAAGTCAAAATAAGGACAGACGATTGTATGATTCTCAAGATATGACAGACTTGATTGTATGATTGTTAAGATCATGACTACATTGTATGATTGTCAAGATCAGGTATGATTGTAATGTATGATTGTCAGGATCATGTATGACTACAAATTTAAGATTTATCAAGATCGTGATTGTAATGTATGATTGTCTGGATCATGAATAAAATGTATGATTGTCAGGATCGTGTATGACTACAGGTTTAAGATTTATCAAGATCGTGTTTGTAATGTATCATTGTCAAGATCATGCCTGACTACAAATTTAAGATTTATCAAGATCGTGATTGTAATGTATGATTGTCAGGATCATGAATATATTGTATGATTGTCAGGATCATGACTACATTGTATGATTGTCCAGATCATGTCTGACTACAAATTTAAGATTTATCAAGATCGTGTTTGTAATGTATGATTGTCAAGATCATGCCTGACTACAAATTTAAGACGTATGAAGATTGTGACTAGTGTATGATTGTCAGGATCATGAATATATTGTATGATTGTCAAGATCATAACAGACTACAAATTTAAGATTTATCAAGTTCATGACTGTAATGTATGGTTGTCAGAATCATGAATATATTGTATGCATGTCAAGATCATGACAGACATGATTGTCAAGCACATAATGAATTATATTGTATATAGACTTTGACATTGTTATATTTGATTTTCATCATCAAGATCATGAGCGAGAGAGAGAGAGAGAGAGAGAGAGAGAGAGAGAGAGAGAGAGAGAGAGAGAGTTAGAGAGAATTTGAATATATACAATCATTTGATCAATAGGATTCAAGACCTTATTCTCGTGAATATAATTTCAGGCCTGTATTCTTGCTGTGGGATCAGCAGAGAAGCAACTAGCGGTCGATGAATCAAGTGATAAGGGGTAAGATTACTGAATACATTTAGTTTTATTAATGTGATAAGGGGTAAGATTACTGAATACATTTAGTTTTATTAATGTGATAATAGGTAAGATTATTGAATACATTTAGTTTTATTAGTGTGATAATCCTTTTTCATTGCTATATTTCTCATTGTATATGCTTTGTAAGATTTGCTTTGCTTATCCATGTTACATTGTGACATAGGAGGCCCCGAGTGGCCGAGTGGTCCAAAGCGCTGTCCGTTACGGACCACTGCCATCTCACCTCTGCGTGTGTTTGAGTCGAAGATTCGGCAAATGGAGTTGTGTGAGAAAGCTTGCCAGTAGCATCTCATGGGTCGGTGGTTCTTTCCGGGGGTTGTCCGGGTTCTTCCTCCACCATGTATATCCTATATTGTGCTGAAAAATGGCGTTTAACCTTAAAAACCTAAACATAAACATTGGGATATTGTTTCCAGATATGCAACCATAGTGTGTTGAAAAATTGCGTTAAACCCAAACCTAAACATTGGGACATTGTGTTTCCAGCCATGTGGCCTAGAAGGTTGAGATATGCTACCATAGTGTGTTGGCTGGAATTCTAATCATGTTGATGAGTTTATTATTTAATTCCTTCCTACTCTTGCATTAAGAAGCATGTGGTGTAGGAACTTGTACAGTATTGGTACATTGGAATTGGAATAGTATTGTTTACCCGTACATTGTCTCAATCATCAATGCTATCTTTTACATTGCTGTGCAGTTGCTAATGAAATAAACCTATTTTTTATATTTGGACAACCATTTTATTCAGAATGTAAGCATTGTCCTTATTTAGTGTGTATTCTTTAAGCAAGATTGGTCAAATAACTGTTCCCAGTACTGTTATCAGATGTTGAGGCAAAGTTCCCATGGTCATCTAGATTAATCTGAATTCATTTTCTTCCCAACTGGCATAGTACTTGTATTTCTGTACGACTCCTGTCATTCTTCAATGCAATGTATCCAGCATGAAAACGTGAGACATTCTTTCATTCTTTACAATTTGTTTACTTTCTGTTCTTTCAGAATTACCCACATGTTAAAATCAAGTGTCTTGATTACGTACTGGGCATGCCTGAAAGACATGACACAGAATGCAAGTAGCAAATGATACAGGCATGATATGTCTGCATAGCTTGTATGACGAATTACTGATTTTTACTTGCCACCCTTTTGAACTCCAGTATGAGAAAGATGCAACAGTCTACTGTGAGGAAAATAATGAGATTTATAAAGAGAATTACATTGATTCTTGTTTACACCATTAATTAAGCATTTACAATAATTATGCATATGTTATGACATTGTGCATGTAGACAGTTTTCAAAGAAATAAATTTCTGACATCAAATTTATGGAAGAAATAACAAATAGACAATTGTAGTAAAAACCACATAAACTGATAAATGAAAGTCCATTTCCATATTTGTTTTCATTTTTCAGATATAGACAAGCTACAATGATGTCTGTCACCCTCAGTTGTGATCACAGAGTGGTCGATGGGGCAGTAGGAGCACAGTGGCTTGCAGAGTTTAAAAAGTTGATAGAGAAACCTGAGACCATGTTATTGTAACCTGGTTACACCAGTCAAGTTTGTCATGGAATGTGTACTTTAGAAACCAAGGCAATAAGTATTTGTAGATATCAGATATGTAATAAAAATTAAAACTTCTTAAAGCACAGTTGAATCAAGTCATTGTGTTCCACATCAGAAGTAGGACAGATTAGCCTGGTATGATATGATCTCTGTCAGTTATGCCTTGGTGATTATAATGATATCAGTTTTATTCAAAACTAGGTTTCTGTTTAACCTTTATATTTCCATGCCAAACCAGATATCAAATTTATAGAATATTTCAAAATTAACAAATTGTTTAAACCCGTACCAGGATGTAGTAATCCATCAATTTTGACCTAATATAGTTTTCCTTTTTTTAATTTATGCTGTTGGATGCTGTCTTTAACTTTTCTTTGCAGACCGCACTTAATAGTTTTGTAGTGAAATTACACCTTTCCTAATGAATTTACACCTTTCCTAATGAATTTACACCTTTCCTAATGAAATTATACCTTTCCTAATGATAATAGAAAACTTTATGTAATCAGTAGCCAAAATAAAGGAGTAGGTGGGGCTCTCTGTAAATGCAAAGTCATTCATGCATTGATTAGGAAACAGGTGTTCGGTTTCAAAACAAACAAGAAAACAGATGCATCTGATTTGTATTGCTTACACCAGTATTATTCTGTGTTCGACTGATTGGTTTAGTTTTATATTGGGTTGGTACTTTATGGCACAGCAACACAAGTAGGTAATTTAGTGCCGAGGCAATGGGAGTAAAGTGCCTTGCTCAAGGAAACACTCCGGTAGCCAACCAAGTCTGGTCCATTAGAAGGATTTGAACATGCAACCTATCAGTTGTGAGCCAGGCACACTAACCACTGAATAACCATGGCAACATACCTGTAACCTGTAGGAAATCAAAAAACAAATTCAACTACTTTTGAGAAGGAGTTAGATGTCTTTAAAAAGATCATAACAAATAGTATATATATATATATATGCCCAGAACAAACAATGCTGTGGAAGGTTGGCATAGAAAAATGCAGTCCGCAGTTTCCTGTCATCATCCAAATATCTGGAGCTTCCTTCGGATTCTTAAACGTGAACAGAGCTTAAATAATGTCAACCTAAATCAGATCTTCGGTGGACATTTGCCTGAACAACCAAAGAAGAAGTACAAAGACTGTTCTTTGAGAATTGCAAACATAGTCGCCGACTTTGACAATCGTGACACCATAGAATACTTAAAAGCAATTGCTTACATTAACTTTTAAACAATACATTTTTTTAATATGTTAAAATGTTAACTTTCTTTAACACTTACTACTTACTGCGTGTACAGTGCTGTGCTGTGCGTGTGTGTGTATTTTCGAGGTGAAGAGATATCTTGAGATATCTGCTTTGTTGATATCAGTTCACTATTTTGAATAAATGAAATGTCAGTTCACTATTTTGAGTGAGCAAACTATCAATTTGCTATTTTGAGTGAAAACATCATTTGTTTTGCTATTGTGAAAATCGTATTTTCATTTTGTGATATACCATGAATCGTTCGTTGTTTTTTCTTCCTGGTACCGTATATGACAATGTGTTTGCATTTGTATTTGTTGCATTAGTAGGATCGTGCTAATTATGTTAATTCGTCCAATATTTGGACCCATACACGCACGTATCAGTCATACTTATTTCCTTATTTTCATATATCATTAAATATTGTATTTGCATTACCATCAATAGTGTTTTGTTGTTAATCCGGAAATCCCAAACTCGGTTTTCTTGTTACAAATCTTGTTATCTTTATTTCAAATAACCTTTTTCTTTTAACATAACTTAATATAAGTTTTTATAATTAAATATGAATTAAGTTTTAAGATAATGGGGGGGGGGGAAATGACTGGGGGGGGGAAAAGTCCTATTTGATGGGGGGGGGGGAAAGTCCAGGGGGGAAATGTCCGGGGGGGAGATGTCCTAGACTCATCTGTAATATGTCCATCCATCTGCAAAGTCTTTGTTACCACTCGGGATATATATTTATAAGCCATTTTAAAACAAACTTGGAATATTGATTTTATAATCAAAATCGTTAATGACTTTAGTAATGAGCAAATTTCACGCAAATGTTTTGTTACCACTCATGATCTATATTTATAATCCATTTTAAAATAAACTAGGAATACTGATTTTATAATCAAAATCGTTAATGATCTTAGTAATGAGCAAATTGTACGCATATTAATGATGAATAGTCATGCATCAAGTTAATATGCTTTAATACCAGTCTGTAAGCCATATTTCTGATCCAGTTTTTAACAGACTTGGAATATGTAAATAAATCATCTTAAAGCACAGTTTAATCCAAAGTCATCATGTGTTCTACAGCAACAGTTGGAGAGTTTATCCTGGTGTGATCTGTCAGTTTTGCCTTGGAAAAATGCATGGATGCCCATAACGTGTCTTCATTTGAATAGAATGAGACTTGTTATGGAAGTTCATCTTGGCAGGGTATTTAACCTCTATATTTTTAATCTCACTATGCCAAATCCTATATCAAAATAACTGTAGCTTGTTTAAAATATCACATAATTTAAAAAAAATTATTTAGCCCACTACCAGGATGTAATCCATTCTTAATTGGTGTTTAATAGTTTTTTTTTTTTTATTAAATGTATCATGTTGGATGCATTCTCTAACCTTCTTTGTAGAATGCATCCAATATGTTTATAATGAAATTACTAGAAAACTTTACATAATTAGTAGCCAAAATTTCGTGATGTGGGGCTCTCTCTCTTTCTCTCTGAAAAGCAGACCATGCCTTGATTAGCAATAAGGTGTCAGATTTCAAAACAAGCAAGAAAAAAAAATAATGCAGCTGGGTTTTTTACACCAGATTTATTTTTTTATACTTTTATTAAAATTAGATTATTTATGGTACAGCAACACAAGTAGGTAATATAGTGCCGAGGCAATAGGAGTAAAGTGCCTTGCTCAAGGACACACCATGGTAGCCGACCAAGTATGGTCCATTGGAAGTATTTGAACATGCACCCTATCAGTTGTGAGCCAGGCACACTAACCACTGAATAACCATGGCAACATACCTGTAACCTGTAGGAAATCAAAAAATAATTTCAGCTACTTTTGAGAAAGAGCTGGATGTCTTTTAAAAGATCATAACAAATAGTATACAGGTAAAAATAATATACAGGTAACAATTATATACAGGTAACAATAATATACAGGTAACAATAATATACAGGTAACAATAATATACAGGTAACACTAATATACCAATATACAGGTAACAATAATATACAGGTAACACTAATATACAGGTAACAATAATATACAGGTAACACTAATATACCAATATACAGGTAACAATAATATACAGGTTCATATATAATATTCTTTTTTTTTTTTTACTGGGCATCAGTTGCTAAGTTAAATGAAAGACGGATCATATGTAATTGCAATTAACAAGAAAATTTGTTGTAAATTGATATCAGCAGGATTTTTTTCTCCATTTTATTTATTTCATACTAATAGATAAGAAATTGATACCATTATGTCTGTATTACATATCATGTATCAAGTTTATTTCATACTAATAGATGAGAAATTGATACCATTCTGTATGTATTACATATCATGTATCAAGTTTATTTCATACTAATAGATGAGAAATTGATAATATTCTGTCTATTACATATCATGTATCAAGTTTATTTCATGCTAATAGATGAGAAATTGATACCATTTTGTATGTATTACATATCTTGTATCAAGTTTATTTCACACTAATAGATGAGAAATTGATACCATTCTGTATGTATTACATATCATGTATCAAGTTTATTTCATACTAATAGATGAGAAATTGATACCATTCTGTATGTATTACATATCATGTATCAAGTTTATTTCATACTAATAGATGAGACATTGATACCATTCTGTATGTATTACATATCTTGTATCAAGTTTATTTCATAATAATAGATGAGAAATTTATACCATTGTTTAGAATTAGAGTTTAAGAATTTTCTCAAAGTTGATGATTGTTTAGTGTATAGTATTATTACATGATTGACATGAACAGAATCCTTGATGTGAATATCCGCTAATGATTCACAAACCGATTGCTGGATTTGCTTTATAAATCTATATTCGGGCGGTAACGTGTATCTATTTCCGAATTTAAGCTCTTGTAAGTATTGATAATCAGAAAGAATTTTTTTACAATTTAGCTTATTCGATTGGTTGATTTTTCAGAAGTTATATTATTAATATTTTCATAGCTCATTATGTAATAAATATACCTTTAAATGTGTCTTAGGGTTCTTTTTATCTTTGAACGGTTCTTTTTCTCTATCTTTACCCTATGACCGTTTCTTTTGGCCGACATGCCCTGTGGGGGTACCTCAGTTTGACATAGAGCTTATCCACCTGATTGTTTATTTTAGGGCACCCATAAACATACCTCCAGTGAATGTTACAATATTCAGCAGGATGTCTATTTCAATTTCATGCACACACACACCCAAGATCAAATCCCGGGAAAGTGCAAAATCGGCACCCAAAACGTTATTCGAACGTGATGAGGATGTACATAATTCTCTTATCGTACTTTTGTTATAACTTTCTTAACTCGTGTTTTTTAACGAACTATTAGCCTTTCGAAAGTAACTGAGAAAGAAGGATATATCAACATATGAAAAATACAAATTAAGATTGTATTTTTTTATTTTAAATTATGCAGCCAAAAATATGCAATAAACATTGAAAATCGGAGAGCAAGGTGAAATGTTCCTACAAATGTATCTGAAATTATGGATAATGAATTTATATTATCAGTTATAATTATAAATATGGACAGTGTATTTAATTTAATTAATTGACATTCTTAAAGTATGGAAAGTAAATATTTAAAGATCTGATATAATGTAAGTATGGACACCGAATCTAATTATCTGATTTAGTATCTATAATTATTCTTCAAGTGTGAACAAAATTAGTTTGACATATATAATTGATTCATTGGTTTTCTTTTGTTGACTTTATGTTTCGCTAATCAAGTGTAGAACAGTAAACTATCTGGAACTGGAATTTTTTGTGGGCATGCGCATTGGAGCAAAGGGAGGTAGTTTTAGGCATTACGATCAGTAACTCCGTTGCAACCGTTGATAATGCTGGATAAAATAAATCAAATCCTGATATAATTAGATATATCTCAGCGATGCACACAATTTTCGAAAGTGTTCAGAGATAACTATAATCTTTTAGCTGTATTTAATGGAGTTCATACATATACTTTAAGAAATATTCATGAGACTTAGTGTACAGGAGATATGGATATAATTAAATTTAAGAAACCTTATTTTCCACACGGATTTATAACGATAAATTTACATGATCTTCGGTTGCGATATCGTGTAGTTCGGTTTGGCGTTATTGACGTTATTTTTTTATTTCATTTTCTTAGCGAGCTTTACTTTCTGAGCAAATGATGTTTCAGCGATAAGGTCTGTTTGCCCTTTCTGCTGGTGCTTCACTAAAGCGCTATCTTTAAAAATCGGGGGGTGGGGAGTAACTGACCTACTGACCGCTGTTTCCCATTGTCACATCAGGTATCGCGGGATCAATTGTTTTTGCATAGACCTCAATGCTAATGTTTTGTGAAATAAATATACTTTCTATCCTACCTCTGCATGCTTGCCACACATTGTCATATATTTTAGTGTATGATAGCCAGTTTAACAAGGGCATAACCAGATGAGAGAGAGAGAGAGAGAGAGAGAGAGAGAGAGAGAGAGAGAGAGAGAGAGAGAGAGAGAGAGATAGGTTACTCTGCTGGAACTAGACATAGGTATGAGCTATCTTGTCACAACAAAAACATTTCCAGTCATGTATGCCATATTTTTTTTAAATCTTAAAGATTATGATCTTGATATGCAGTAACATGTTGACATGAGGCTCAAATTTTCTAAAGCCAAACAAAGTATAACTCTTACATAGTGAACCAATCACATCTAGTGTTGTTGTTTATTTCAGAATGCAACGTTCCGTATATCTTAAACTCCGCCCAACTATGGTTTACAATTGGTACCCTTATACCAGTAAAAACCGAGTCACGAGTGTCTTCACGCTAGGGTTGAATTCATTTGGTAAAGAGACCCCTTTGGAATATAAAACTTGTAACTGTAACAGTAATTTCAGCATGAAATTTAAGGTTTTGATTCTGCGTTTAATTTTATATTTTTGTAGATAAAGTTTGTGGCAGATGTATTTTGTTTGTACATCTATCTCGGCGGATAATATTTTTCTTATTGGGGCACTGAGTACCGAAACTTTTTTCTAATTTTATTACGCTCGTTACGTTATCATGCCACTTTACACATGCAGAAATATATCCAAAGTATCCAGTTTTTACTTGTTTTATTACGGTATTATTTACGCAATACTTGTATGTATACTTATTTGGATTGTAATAATTTGATAATATTCCATTAACATTCACCACAAAGTGAATTCTTCAATGTTATTTGTCCTTGGATGTTTACTACTATAAGTGTATTGATTCTATTTTAATGTATATATGAATAATCCATATTCGTGTTACAGTTTGTGTTTTGCTGAATAAACATGATTACCAGTTGATGCAATAAATGATGTTTTGATTTGAATTTGCCTTATCTATCTATATATCTATCCATCCATCTCCCTCCCTCCCTCTATCTATCTATCTTGGCTTGTTGTCCATTTTCCATCTCTTTCAAACTGATTTGATTAATTACACCTCTTACAGAACGATGTCAAGTTATTACATATTCAATTATTAAAAGGGTTCTCAATATCAAAGAATTTTTCTCTGGCCAATAACATATTACATTATTAAAGATACTTCTTTTCCGTAAGCTGTGTTTTCATAGTATTACTTCAAACGATCCTGATATTTTCAGAAGCGCATTTGGTTTCTGTTTGAACGTTACATTTTTTGTACAAGTCTTCTAAATATTTTCTCGGTTGTTGAGCAAGTGTGTTTTGTGTTTACCTGCCCTCACTGACATATTTTGTCCGGGGTTGGCATCCAACAGTTTTTATGCCTGTATCAATAGTTCAGATACTAAACTGTATGCTGGATTATTACTAGTTCCTAGTTTGATTAATAAGTTCTCTAATATCGGAAGGTTGTCTTGGTCGCTTTCTGCTACAAAGTTAGCTTAACCATTCCTCTTTATTTACTACTTTAAGATCTAAACGTATTCAACAATTGGCATACGTATAGCCAATTCGTGTACTGGTCATTTAAGTTTTGGCCGCAGAATTGTATATATGAGTTAATATATGTTCGTTTCTTTTAATTTATAGTTTTAAAAAAATAATTATATTATGGATGTCAGTCAGTTAACCAACCTACCCATAAACATGGTCACATTTTAGACTGGTTTCTTTATAGACCTGATGATAATATTCTAGAAATCAACCCTTGTATCCCACGAACTTGCATCGGATCACCTCTGCATTGTATGCCATCTCGACGTATCAGTCCCTAACCCTCCACCTCCATTTGCTACTAAGAGTAATCTCCGTATGATAAATATAACCAAATTCCTGCATGACATCCAAGAAAACATAGCAACTTTCTTACATCCAACAGCGGAACAACTTGATAACTGCCTGCGTTCTATGCTTGAAAAACATGTCCCAGCCACCAAATGCAGAGTATCAACAAAAAAAAAGTTCTCCATGGTATAGCAGTGTTAGGGACCAGCTTCGCACTGCTAAAAGACATCGCCGAAAGGCAGAGAGGCTTTGGCTTTCCACCAGACTCACTATTCATAAACAAATCTACGAAGCCACTTAGAAGAACATCACAAACATAGTCCATTTAGCCAAATCATCCCACTACAGTACTAAGATCACGGAGAGTTCCAGCTGCAAAGAGTTCTTGGAGATAACTAACAAACTATTGTCAAGGAAAAAATGTACACCACTTCCAACAACCTTCTCTCCACTAGACCTACCAGACCAATATGCAAATTTCTTCGATGACAAAATACAAACCATTAGAGATTCGCTTGACAGCACAATTTCAACTGATTCGTCACCATACAGTTATGATGCGGAATTTCAGCGACAACCGTTAGGAGCATTTTAACCTAATTCTATTGATTTAGTACGGACAATCGTGATTAAAAATGCACCAAAGTCTTGTGAACTTGATCCACTTCCGATATCACTGCTGCTTGAGTGCTTAGACCCAATATTGCATTTACTAACTGATGTTATTAATATCTCTCTCTCATCAGGGGAATTCCCATCATTTTTCAAAACTACCATCGTAAAGCCACTGCTGAAGAAACCAACACTGGACCATAACGATTTAAAGAACTACCGGCCAGTTTCTAATCTCCCATTCATATAAAAATTCTTAGAAAAGGTATTTCTAACTCAACTTGTATCACATTTGAATTCAAACAGTCTTTTTAGCAATGTACAGTCTGCATATCGCCCTTTCCACAGTACGGAAACTACTCTTCTGAAAGTATTTAATGACATTCTCTCTACTTTGGATAGTGGAAATGTTACAGTCCTCACTCTCCTAGATTTATCTGCAGCATTTGACACAATAGACCATGATATATTACTTCACCGTCTCCAGCATGTATTTGGCATTCATAATACAGCCTTACAGTGGTTCAAGTCCTACTTAGTCAACAGGACACAAATTATATCTGCAAATGGAATACACTCCAGCCCAGTTGACGTATGTTGTGGTGTTCCACAGGGATCTGTTCTTGGACCTGTTCTCTTCATTCTGTTCACTCAGCCGCTCTCAAGTGTCATAGATCATCACCCAGTGTCGCATCAATTGTATGCTGATGACACCCAAATATACAAGTCTAGCCACCCAAATGAAGTTGATGCTACCATCATGGAGTAGAGAAGTGCATTTCTGATGTGAAATCATGGATGACATGTAACAAGCTGCAGATGAATGATGATACAACTGAGGCTATTCTGATCACAACACAAATACTTTCTCATTCACATCCTTTACCTCAGACAATAAATATCAGCAACACCAACATTAAATTCTCACAGTCAGTACAAAACCTAGGCGTTACTCTAGACAGTACTCTCATATTGCACCAGCATGTCATGAACATATGCAAGGCTGCATATCTTGAATTGAGACGCATCACTTCCATTTGTAAATATATTTCAGTTGATGCCACTAAAACACTTGTGTGTTCATTAGTACTTTCAAGACTGGACTATTGTAACTCAATTCTGTCTGGTTCGTCACAATATTTACTCCAGAAACTTCAAAAAGTTCAAAACACAGCTGCACGGATCATCGTTAGAGTACCTCGATCAGAGCACACCTCACCACTGCTCTGTACCCTACATTGGCTATAAATTCGATACAGAATCAAACACAAAATTTGTTCTCTGTGGTATGTTTCAATTACAGACTCCAGTCCAACATACCTATCCAGCCTCACCCATGTGTATACACCAGCTAGATCCTTACGCTCTTCTTCTGATAATCGTATATTCATTGTTCCCAAGGTGAAAACAAAGTCATATGGACAACGTTCGTTTTGCACACCAGGGACCGGCAACGTGGAACGAATTTCCCATTGAAATTAGACACAAAGACACAGTGGTCCCTTTTGAGAGTGCTCTTAAGGCTCACCTTTTTTCGACTGCAGGGACAAACTTAGCGACCTAATCATGTTTTGTATCTTATATGTTTTCAGCATCATTATTGATGGTTTAGAGCGCTTAGAGCTTCGAAAGATTAGGCGCTATACAAAGTCCTCATTATTATTATTATTATTATTATTATTATTATTATTATTATTATTATTATTATTATTATTATTATTATTATTATTATGTAAGATGTTTTTTTTTGCTAAATGGAGAACAAGACAATTTCCAGTATCAAGAGACGGAAATTAAATGACAAAGTGTCAGGCTCATGCACAAGAACATTGTTTGTCCTTAATATAATTGCAATATACCGAAATAAGTTTAGAAATTCCGCGGCAACAAGTTTTAGTAGTGTCTGTTCTAAACAACTTCGAAATCCTAAGCATCAATTGACGTCATCCATTCTTGACGTCATCTGCTGGTTGACATGGGACGTTGTCAGTGTTAGTCTAGCGCCATTATCGTCATTAACACGCGTTAGTTCAGACAGTGTTAAATTTCGATAAAATGGTAGATCTGACGCTATTTAATGGGCTTGGTAATAGCTACATATAAATAGCTATATATAAACGATAAAATACCAGCAAAGATTGCGATGTCCGTTTCGGTTTCAGCTTTTCGTATAAAGTATGACTATTAAACTAAAATTTACCAAAAGAGTGTGTGCCAATTTCGTTGTTTTTCTAAAAGTGTTTCCACTTTTTTTTGAAGGGGGGAGGTATGTCACGAAATTGTATACGACTATGTTCAATATGTATATGTGGTCAAAAATCTAGTCTCGATTTCGTTACTGCGTACAACCTTACCGAGGGTAGTTTATTATTTTTTGGGCTTTTTAGTTATTTTGGCATAATGAGCGAACACTCAGCTCATGCTGCATGTGCGATATTGCCTGCAGTTTAAAGTACCTAGCTGCGCATATCTGTCACAGCTAGGGGTATATAAGGACGAAATTATAAGACAGAAAACACATTACGATCCAGTCTTCTCGGAAAAGCTTCCATTAAAGGAGCAATCTATCAGCTAAAAGAGGTAACAATAGATTTAACTTTGTTCTCATTGCTATTTGTATTATGATATAATTCATTGTTTTACATATTAGATGTTTAGTATTTATTATAAAATCTATAGAAGAAATACATAGGTTAGGCAGCGCCATTTTATCAGAAGTACTATATTTTGTTTCATTAGTTCTTTTGTATCTGAACATAATTGAGTTCAATTACCGGTATATGATGCATGCTTAACGTTAAATGTACATGGATAATTATTTCATGTGCGCGCATGCGCTACATATATGTGTGAAAATACTTGACCGTGTCATATGTATTACACGGTTCGGTTGTTTTAATTTTAGCTGAAGTGGTGTGGTGACGTGTTGTGCTGAAGTGTTGTGCTGAAGTGTGGTGACGTGTTGTGCTGATGTGGTGCAGTGTTGTGGTAACTGCGTGTGTCGTGCCATGTTGTGGTGACTACGTGTGGGCTTGTCTATGCTGACCGTGTAATGCCCGTGTGTGGTGTCTGTGTATGGTGCTTACGTATGCTGCATTTATGTATGCTGCGTTAGATGTATAGATATATGGTATTTATATATGATTGCGTGAGGTGAAAGTCACAACTGTTAGGTTTGACTCTGTGTAACCGGATATACTTCCTGACGTCAGAGGGACGCCAGGCTAGTAGCAAAATACCTCAGCAAGTAGTTTACATTTATTCATTCCAGTCTCGTTATATGGACGACGTATTATTTATTTAATATCTTCTTTGCAGTCTCGTTATATGAACGACACCTGCATAATTTCATTCTACACAAATCTCGTTCCATGAACGAGAGCTTCAGAATTTAGGGTTCACAATTTAAATGTCTCGTCATATGGACGACGTATTATTTATTTAATATCTTCTTTGCAGTCTCGTTATATGAACGACACCTGCATAATTTCATTCTACACAAATCTCGTTCCATGAACGAGAGCTTCAGAATTTAGGGTTCACAATTGCATATGTCTCGTCATATGGACGACGTATTATTTATTTAATATCTTCTTTGCAGTCTCGTTATATGAACGACACCTGCATAATTTCATTCTACACAAATCTCGTCCCATGAACGAGAACTTCAGAATTTAGGATTCACGATTGCATATGTCTCGTCATATGGACGACGTATTAATTATTTAATATCTTCATTCTAGTCTCGTCATATTGACGACGCATTATCTTTTCATATTTGCATCTATCTCGTTATACGAGCCTTTTATATATATTCATATTTGTAAATTCATTCATATACTTCTTTTTTGTCATTACGTTACTGAAATTCATAGTTCCATGTTAGGAACATTTATTTAAATAGATTTTTCTTATATTTTGTAAAATATTGGTGTCAGAGTTGATTTTTAAAATTGCGTTTATAAAATAAACATCTTATTAACGCAGTTGTGTTCAGTGTCTTCACTAATCCAGTCCCGACTCGGTCTATCATGTGACACCCATGTAAGTAAGCAAGCAAGCATGGATGTGTCTTAAAACGCATTGAGTGAAATATGTGTCATCATTTTGTCTCTATGTACCAATTAAAACTGAAAAATACTACCCATACACACAACGGCATTTGTAATAATGCATGCAAGGATCGGACCACTAAATAATTTAACGTTTGTGATTTCTTGACGTATTGCACTGAAATAATATACAGTTATACACAATTTGGAAACAACCGTTATCGTTATCGTCCAAAATCACTTGCAGGGACAAGTTCGTATGTGTTGAATAATAATGCAGATTATCTCTTTTTACCTGATCAAGGCTGGTGAAACTAAATCAAAGAGCAATAAATCTGGATTGTATTTGTCAGTGAACTCCATTTCGTCGTTATGGAACAGTTCTTTGGTATTTTTATGCATGGTATTGTATTCAGTAATTTGGTGTTTTCACGAGCAAATACCACCATTCCAAGGTCAAGCGAACTCTGATACGTTGAAAGATTGTTGTAAAATTTTCTTTTCCAATTAGTTAGTCCGATATGTATATGCCTAAATATGTACTGGTCTTGTTGACTTCCAAGTATATCAGATCATAGTTGGGCGCCGCAATTCTCGCAAGCGCTTCATTTTCCTAGAGCCTTGCGTTTCACTGTAAAACGCAGCTTGCGAAAGACCTATGCGATGGCCAGACATTTTCTGGTCGTCGCAATCATCCATCACTTTTTCGATAGGTCAGATCTATATCTGGTCAACGCTATCTTGGATAACGTTTCTTTGAGTTTATGTACAAATTCAGTCAGATACTTGAATTCCTATGCGTGAAGATATGGTCCACGTCTACAGCTACGAGACTTCATCCCAACCGCATGTGACGCGTAACTGCTTCAAAGCCTTCCCGGTTTACCGTCGCACAGTGAATTTCAGGAAGCAAGTGCAATATTTGTTTCAACAGTTGCTCTATTTTGCCGTCTGAAGCATCCCGACGACAATGCTCACTTGAGATTCTTATGATAATCCTGCGACAAATTAGAACCGGTTCTACACTTCAATGCGATGCAACATAGTGCGATCGTTTCTGTTCCATCTTATCTTCAAGGACCAAGTTTAAAAGTCGACGTTCTCTACGAGTCCATTCAGCTTTACTTCCACCTCTATCAGACTTGCAACGTCATTGTCTTCAAACTTGTCTGCCTTTCTGAATGTTGATGGGGTCTTGAGTTTAGGCACACTCTGATGTAGAGCCATACCTATGTCATTCCAATCAAGCAAGTGTAATGCTATTTGTAGCAGAGATATACTGCTTCCCAAATTATATCATGCACACATCACTAAAGACCAAACTAATAAAAAAATAACACATAATATTTAGATCATCAAAAATTACTTTGCTAAAACAATTTAAAAGCATAAATTAAATATCTTCTCGATAAGGTTCTCCTTCATTCTTTCTGCTATAAAATCTGTCTCCCTGCTATATAGTCCACTTCTACACTGCACAAGGTTCTATCAGTCTTCAAATGCATTTTGTCATCCCATTCATTCTCTAAGCTGTTTCTCTGCTGAGTCTCTTATTCAGGAAAAATCTGACATAAAGCCACACTCTACTAATCCTGTTTCAGCACGTTATTGGCTCTCTCTCTCTCTCTCTCTCTCTCTCTCTCTCTCTCTCTCTCTCTCTCTATATATATATATATATATATATATATATATATATATATATATATATATATATATATATATATATATTTGCCCAATATTAAATTTTAAATTAAAACATTAAAACATGTATATTTCTTCTTTGTTAAACTTCGAAACACCTTTGATTAATCAGTTTCAGAAATATTTCTCAGAATTGCATGTATGGTATTCTGATTAGTTTAGAAAAGACCGTCTCAGTATACATCAAGGAGCGAACACGTTGTATAATCATTAAATGTGAATGCTACTTTCTTAACATATGTAAAAAAAAGAAAAAAAGAATATAGCATTGTTACCAGCAATGTATTATGTTATGTTGAGAACGTATCCGGAATTTTTCAAAATGTCAACAAGATCTCTGAAGCAGTTCTCTCAATGATAACATGTCAATGTCCGTGCTCTTGGAAGCATGTTTTATCTTAAGGCAATATAACTATGGTGTATTATTCTAAGGCAATATAACTATGGTGTATGATTCTCAGGCAATATAACTATGGTGTATTATTCTAAGGCAATATAACTATGGTGTATAATCCTAAGGCAATATAACTAGCAATACACATAGCCACACTGCACGAATTAATGTTGCGTTTCATTACTTTTCGATTTTATAATGGACAAAACATTGGACTCGTGTGCTTTGGATGACATTGAGTTTTATTAGAAGTAAAAGCAATAATAAAATGCACCATTCACGTGGAAAGCTGATACTTGGGTTTTAAGATAATTAGTTTGTAGTACTTCCAGGTATTCTCGCGCCATATTCATGATTCATTGTTAGTTGCACATAGCCACTTAAAGAGAGCTCGTAAGATATTTTCCCAATTTTTCTCATTTTATAAGACCACAAATGAAATGAATGTTTATTCTATTCTCATGATAATTAGGAAAGTTTCGTGTTTAAAATGTATGTTTGTTTCAACAGTTTGTTTTTACGATAGCCTGTATTTGACTTAGGGTACACACAATAAGGATCATATAAGCTACTTGAACAATGTCCAGGAGTCGGACACAATCCAAATATTATTTTTATCACTGGCAATACTTATCTTCTCTGATAAAGATGACTTTATTCGATGTAAAATGTAACATTACCACTGCCTCCTTTCTGGAGATTATTAATTTTGTTATTCTCATGCACAAATGTTCACATTTTTTGTTAGTTGCTTGAAATTATTATCTTCATGGTTTAAATAGTTTGATACTTAAGTTTCTTACTATTGCAAACTATTTTGTTTTGGTTGCAAATGTAAACAGATACAATATTAGTAATGTTTCAGCTTTTGCTAACAATGTATCGAAATCAGTAAGAAAACTGCAGCAATGAAAGTAATTTACTCTTCGATCTTTGTTTTATCATAGATTGTGATAACTGTTGTTATAAAGCATTTTCCCTACAAATTGTATACAAGGCAATAAATATTTTCGGAAATACTATAAGTTATAAACCTCTCAAGTATTTATATTCTAGCGTTTACAATACTTTTGAAATCGTTTACATCTATTTAAGTAACATTAATGTCAGCTACATTGCATTGCATTTCTGCTACATTGCAAGTTTGGCTGATAATGCTAAGTTATTTTATCATCTATGTTATTTTATATTTAAAGTACAATAATTCTATGAAAGTATTGTGTTGGTCTTAATTAGTTATATCAAAAAGTAGAATACTATCATTTTTGTGCTTGTATGTCATTTTATACATGGAGTGTTTCTTTAATTTAATAAAACATAACTGAATCTGTGTCATGCGAACTATCATTTTCTTCGCAGCAGATGGCACCAGATGCGTCATTTTTGGCTACAGAATTTTTCTTCTCGACCAATGTTCGAAATTCGAACATATGCATCGACTTTATTACATTTGAGGGTTTGTACAAATATGTCAATGTTCAAACTAGGATTTTAATTTTAACACATAATACAATCATTTACCATTTATTAATGTTCAAATAGTTCCAATTGCATTTAAGCAGTATTCAACATAAATTTAAATATCCCTTGGGCTAAAGTGCCTGTAGTCTTGAACGTGCTAATGTTCCACGGGCCTTTAGTGTCTATATGTGCTGTCAGTTTTTTGATGTATCACAATGATATAATGCAAAATATACTTCCCTAAATTTACTAAATGTCCAAATTAATGTTCCAAACCATAAATATTATTGTGCATGGTGAAATTTCAGTGATTAATAATTTGAATAAATAAATTCACTCAATGAAAACCACAATACAGCAATAAAAATGGTTCTGTTGCACATCTTTAGGTAATAATGAACTCTTCTTTGGTAAACAAGGCTACATACCTCTCTGCTTAACCTATTTCGCTTTTTTCTGGAAATAATCTGTTGGTGTAATGGAAACTTATATTAAAGATGTTTTTAAAGTTGGAATCATGATAAAATATGTTCACCATTAATACTAATAGGAATATTTAATTTCATCGTCTCCAGCATGTATTTGGGATTCAGAATATACCGTTCATTGGTTCAAGTCCTACTTAGCCAACAGGACACAAATTGTATCTGCAAATGCAATAAACTTCTGCCCAGTTGATCTATGTTGTGATGTTCCACAGGGGTATGTTCTTGAACCTATTCGCTTCATTCTATACACTCAGCCGAAAAAAATATCAGTAACACCAACCTTAAATTCACACAGTCAGTACGAACATAGGTGTTACTCTAGACAGTACTCTCACATTGCACCAACTTTACATGAACATATGCAAGGCTGCATATCTAGAGCTGAGATGCATCAGTTCCATTCGCAAATATCTTTCAGTTGATTCCTCTAAAACACTTGCGTGTTCATCAGTATTTTCAAGACTGGACTATCGTAAGTCAATTCTGTCTGGTTTGTTACAATATCTACTCCAGAAATTTCTATTCTTTCAAAACACAACTGCTCGGATCATCTGTAGCGTACTTCGATCAGAGCACACCTCACCACTGCACTGTACATTACACTGGCTATCTATTCGATACAGACTCGAACACAATATTTGTTCTCTGGGCTACGTTTCACTGACAGACTCCAGTCTAACATACCTATCTGGCCTCACCCATGTGTATACACCAGCAAGATACTTATGCTCCTCTTCTGACAATCGTATACTCATTGTTCCCACTATGAAAACGAAGACATTTTGACAAGGTTCTTTTGCATACCAAGGCCCGGCGATGTGGAACGAATTGCCCATTGAAATTAGACACAGAGACACAGTGGTCTCTTATAAAAGTGCTCTTAAAACTCACCTGTTTTGACTGCAGAGACCTAATAATGTTTTGTACCTTATATGTTTTCAAGATATTTTTATGTTTTCCAATTTCATGTTTTGTGTTTTTCTGCAGTATGATCATATATGTTTGTAAAGCGCTTAGAGCTTCTAAATATTAGGCGATATACAATGTCTTCATTATATATATATATATATATATATATATATATATATATATATATATATATATATATATATATATATATATATATATATATATATATATATATATATATATATGAAAATATACATCAAATTGACGTTTCCAAAGCTAACCGTAAAGACAAGATCATATTTTTTTCCTTAAAGGTTAAAAGCCCTGCATGTGTCGGACACAACTGATCTCTGATTATAGAGTACCCCACCAAAATAATACTCACTAATCTAATGAACAGAAGAACTATCTTATCGAAACAAAATGGCTTTATTTTGTCCTTAAAACTTTCATTAGCCTAACATGATACAGAGTTTTAAAAAATAATGATATATAATTTTGTAAAACTCACTGAGCTAAATAAAAGCTAACTACGCTGTAGAACGTCAGATTGTGATTGATATAGTATTGCGGCCGTTATTTGCATTAACGCGCAATGAGAAACACCCTTCAAGTGGATATTGGAAAACTAAACTGTATTTTTGAGTAAATTTATAGGAATATTGCACGAGTAATTTTGGAACATATTTTGTCGTTCGTCCTGCATGGCTTTTTATCATTGTGACAAACAATGCTTCCGTTTCACTTATGAAACATTGCCTTACATCATAATATTATATATATATATATATATATATATATATATATATATATATATATATATATATATATATATAAACAAGGTAAACAGGTCTAATGACATTACCCTGTGGCGCGTCCCGTCTCTTTAACCCATTATTGTACTAACACTAACTTTTGACATTGATTAAGACTTACAAATGTAACATTTGCATAACGCCGTATCAAAATCAGACATTAATTTTGCTTGCTTGTAATTACACTTTGATTCAACAACCATCATTCGAGTTTTTTAAGACAATGGGACACATAGTAAGGTCAAGGTAAAGAATTAACTTTACACTGAATTAAGGAAAAATGCAGAAACAATGTGGGCCGAACCGCAACTTATCCCCTCGTTAAAATGATATGTTATTTACTTCTATATTGCATGGAAGAATCCATCGGTCACACAATAGCGATTGACAATGTAACTCTGATTATTCGTGTCTGTAACGTATTTAAGAAAGCTTCTGTTGAAGCTAGCAACGAACGTTGATACTGTTAATTTGATCCATATTTCGGGAACTGCACTGTTAATAGATCCAATATGTACGAGGGGTAATCAATAACAAGGGTAGGATGATCTTTCTAGACAAATGAACAATAGACAATGCAAGGAAAATTCAACAATAGAGTTTCGCTAATCGCTCTGAACCATGTAACGGAGATTCAAACATAAAGATCGGATAATCGCTCTAGATAAAGAAGATCAATTCAACAAAGTATTATTAATCACGTTACACCACATAATTGCAATTCATCAATAAAGTGTGCAGACATTATGAGTGTGCAGCAGTCTCCCGCAATTAAGTCACCCCACCTCCCACAGCAGCCACTCACTTGTACGACCCGACTCCCTTGCCCTCAAGAAAGACCATCTTTCTAACGCTGCCGGTGGCCAGCATAATATTGCTCACAAGCGGTCAATTTGTATTATAAGATGTGTCCAGAACCAATATTTGATTCATACGGTATGGCTAGTAATCCGATTATCTTTACTAATGAATTTTCCCCATGTAATGTTTTCTTTACTGAAAGAAGTGTTTGCTAAAGTAAATGTATCACTAAGGTTAATACTAAAATATTAACTCCGACGTTTACAGGAAATGGCGTCAAAAATGTTGTGATAGAGTTTGGGGCTTCACTCAGTGGTTAATTACTTGTCTTTGATGATTACGACATGATGTATTTGTTAAGTCCATAACCTGATCAGCATAAGCTAAATATAGAGTAAGTGGATTAACAGAGAGAGAAATTAATCTTGATTATGACACTCATCCGTGACTAATAAATTCTTGCAATCATGACGCGAACGAAATAAACGAAAGTCGACCAAATGGGAAGTAGCACTTGTTTTACGTGCCCAAACTGCAACAAGAATATAATAAAAACAACTTTACTGGCGACAAGATGTCAGACCGAGAAAAACATATTGCACGTGCACTTGGAATTGGAGAAAATGAAAGAATTGAAATATTTGGATAAATATTTTAGAACAAGAAGTATTGAAACAGAGGATGGACACGCTTTAGAATGAATATACAAAGAGGGTACGCAGGAAATTGATATGACGGGCATATCATTGGAATAAACACCAAAATTGGCAGTAATGATTGTATCTCTACAATTCAGAAACAAGGATTTTGTTATCATAATAGACATATTAAACATGAAATGTTCAAAGGATATATTCTAAGACCCAAGCCAATATTTCCATACGGGTAAAAATGAACATTGGTGGATAAACAGTAGAACTAACACCAATATTTAGGAAAGTAACGATAAAGATGCAAGAACCACATATATGGAACCTACCGATGGAAATACCTTTATATGTAACAGTAGACCATTTTGAAGTAAATTCAAAATTAAATTTATGGAAGCGACAGTGGCTACCTAACCCTAAAGTCCAAAAATTAGATCTAAATGTTGAAAAAGCGGAAAATTGGAAAATGTATCCAGCCGTTTTTCTACGTGGCTTTAGGTTGATGTTTTGGTACAAGATATGTATATGACCACATAAAGTGTATATATATATATATATATATATATATATATATATATATATATATATATATATATATATATATATATATATATATATATATATATTGTTGGAATACCGGACATACAAGAACAGAAACAACAAAGACAAAAACACCTGGAGAAATTTAACGAAGTACAACATGAAAGGGAAATGATGGAAACAGTACAACAACAATAATATAAACAAAACTAGGTCCAGCAAAAAGCAACAGCAGCAAGGGCAGCGACATATCATGAAGGTTATCCAACAGGGGACAGAATCCGTAGATAAAACAACAAAAACAATCATAAGAAGTTATAGCGACACCAACACCGTCAGATGCAACAAAAAGAGCGAGAATGCTTGTAGAACGAAATATATGAAAAGAAGAAACAGAAAAGTCCTAAAATGAGAGCAATAAGGAAGTACACAAATTTGAAAATGTAAATAAAAACAAGAACAGAAAAACATAGATGAACAACGCAAAAAGCTTGACGATGAAGAATGAAACAAAAAGAGAAAAGCTTCGCCCGGGTAGCTAACAACAGTCAAGTGGACGAAAGAGATGGAAACACGCCCAATAGACTCTTTGTGTGGAGGGAGGGGTGTACTGAACTTGTACTCCACGACCTAAAGCTTGACCATTAGGGTAATAAAGAACCCCCATCAATTACCATCTCACAAACTTTAGATAACGCCTACAGGTATAAATAACATTTGGAGAGGAAGTCCCTAAAATTCTACCTTAACTCTATATGCTGTAACGGAAAAAGGATACCCACACAAAAGAGAAACTATTCTTAGAAATAATTTGGTACCAGACAAAGACAGAAATATTACGTGACAGAGCATGTATCAATTCCTTTTTAGACAAGGTATTTTCGTCAACTTGGTTTTGTCCCCATAAGTAGCAATCAGCAAAATGTGATGACATAAATCAAAAAATAATATTTTAGAAGAAACAGTGAAAGTTGTTTGACTTGTCGACATTAGGGAGAGTTCAAGTTCTTGTTGAAAAAGTTTGTTAGGAAGACTCAAATTTATAATATTGTGAAAGAAAAAATATTCTACTGGGGAATTAAAGTAAATTGAAGGATAATTATCTTTAATTTCAAGCTTTAAATTACGTTTATGAATACGTTAATACAAATGCTTGATATTATCGAAAATCTGATATCCTGTACATTTTATTTTTCCACGATTATTGAACGTAACTATGTTTACTACGGTTTCAATTAAATAATAATGGAATAGTGAGTAAATTTGCTCAATTAAATACAATCAAGTATTTTCATCATCAAGTCCTTACCTGAAATGATGAGTCTTTTTCTTAAATATGCTGATAACCCTTCCATAAATAATATGAGTACTGGGCAACTTGAACATTTTTTGATAATGACTACTAATAAGGGTCATGCAAATTCAAAGTGCTTTCGCCAACGTCTGTCATATCCGGAACTACATCTCTCTATAATACAAAAAGAGAAATTTATTTAACCTAATATATCGGTGATACCAAAAGCATTATCATATTCCTTCTTAGTCCAAGTTTCAGAAATATCTCACGCACTTGGCTGCCTACGTTTGTTTATGTGTATGTGTGTGATTAGGAGTTTTAATGTAGCTGTAACACTTTTTCAGTCATATCTCTACGATATCTGCAGTTTATAGTGATGTCTAGCACTGAGGCATCAAGCCGAAGACATGCAGCATGATGTCCCACCCAGTCACACTATCCTGACACCAGGCCGACCAGTCCTAACACTAACCCCTCAATGCTGAGCGCCAAGCGAGGCAGCTGTTAGTACCATTTGTGTAAGTCCTTGGTATGATTCGGCCGGGAATCTAACCGACGACCTGCCGCTTTTGCGGTTGACGCTCTAACCACTAGGGCACCGGACCATTGTGCGAAACTATATTTAAAAAGACTCATGTGGGGGATGTTTCTTGAACAAAACGAAACGTACGTTGCTTACAGTTCCAATAGGCATAATACACTGTTTTAAATTCATTTAGTTAAACAATAATATTTCAACTTGACCCTATTTCAGCATTCCCGGCTTTCATCGTTTTCCAGTCAAAGAAAATGTAGGTCAACCAGACATGAAAACAGGTCCATTTCTTTTGTGAGAATTTGAATTTTATTTACAAAAGACACCAGGGTAAGTAAAGTCTGAAATTAATTGTAGCTTTACTGTGTAGAAAAGAGTCATTATTGGTTGACAGTTGTGTGTGATAATCCTGAGCGTTTGGATTTCGTTACACTATTAGTCGACATCAAAACACGCACACAGCGCAGTAAGTTCCTTCACCCGCCCTCGCTCCCACCCCCCTGATGAAGAAACAAATCGGGTGATGTTTTTAACGTCGTATACTGAGGCATGACAAGCATTTTTCAAAAAGTCACGAGTATGATACTCAGTATCCGTCGAACATAGACGGAATCAACCGGAATTACAGGGGATTTGACTAAAGCGCTACGTTTTAATTTCAGGGAGAAGTAACTGACCGATGTTCCCCATTGTCACACGTATCTTTTCCATCGACTTCAATTTTAATATTTTGTTACAAAAATATACTTTCTATCCTACCTCTGCATATATGTCATACAATGTCAAAGAGAACATATTTACAATGTCATTTTGACAAGGACAGATAAGAAAGATAACATTCCTGGAAGTTGACAGGGGTAAGGGTTATCTAGACACAACAGAAATATTTTCAGTACCGTGTACTACATTTTATAAAAGTCATCAAAAAAAAAACCCTAAAAAAGTCAAATATGATCTAAATATGAATTAACATAATATCACATGTTGCCAAGATGCTCAACATTTTTAATGCCAAAAAGAAAATACAACTCAAACATAATGCAGCAATCAAAGCTAGCTGTGTTGTTTATTCTGAACACAATATTCGGTATCTATCTATCTATCTATCTATCTATCTATCTATCTATCTATCTATCTATCTATCTATCTATCTATCTATCTATCTATCTATCTATCTATCTATCTGTCTGTCTGTCTGTCTGTCTGTCTGTCTGTCTGTCTGTCTGTCTATATATCTATATCGGCAGGTTCATTCTTCATCTCTTCCGACTGATTTGATTTGTCAATCACACTTTTTAAAGTACGATGTTAAGTTATTCAACATTAAGTTATTGAAAGGGTTCTCAATATCAAAAGAAATTGCCAAGATGTTTGTGCATTATTAACGATACTAATTTTCCATAAGTTGTGTATATGCGTGTCTAGGTTTTTTTTTTAATTCTATCATTGCTGTATAAAGGATACAAGATATACGGAACGTATTAAAATTAACTGTGTCCTTTTATTATTTGTGACTTATAGATATAAATGTGTAACACGTGTCAAGTATGCCAACGCGAAGACAAATGAGATGATGTGAAAAATTATCGGGCCAAATCTAATTTACCGAAAAATTCGGATCTGAATGCAACGAAAACAAACCACCAAACAAGTCAACATGACATGTTTTAGCTATTTACTAGTGTATGTGAATGTGTACATTGTAATCTTAGTATTACTTCGAATGATCATGGTATTTTCAGAAAATCATTTGGTTTCTGTTGGAACGTTACATTTTTTTAAGTCTACTAAATTGTTGCTCGGTTGTGGGACAAGTTTGTTTTGTGTTTACCTGCCCTCTCTGACACATATTTTGTCCGTGGTTGGCATCCAACACAGTTTGTTTGCCTATATCAATAGTTCAGATAGCAAATTGTATACTGGATTATCAAGAGTTCCTATTTTGATTAATAAGTTCTCTAATATCGGAAGGCTGTCTTTAACGGTATCTGCAACAACGTTATCTTAACCATTCCTCTTAATGTACTACTTTAAGATTTAAACGTATTCAACAATTGGCATACGTATAGCAAATTCGTGTACTGGTCATTTAAGTTTTGGCTGCGGGACTATATATATATATATATATATATATATATATATATATATATATATATATATATATATATATATATATATATATATATATATATATATATATATATATATATATATATATATATATATATATATATATATATATATATATATGAGTTAATATGTGTCCGTTTCTTTTAAATTATATTTTAAAAAATAGTAATATCATGGATGTAAGATGATATTATTTTGCTAAAACGAGAATAAAACAATTTCCAGTATCAACAGACGGAAATGAAATGACAAAGTGTCATTCCCATGCCCGAGAACATTGAATTGTTTGTCCTTACTATAATTGCAATATACAACAGTAAGTTCAGAATTTCCGCAGTAACAAGTTTCATTAGTGTCTGTTCTGAACAACTTCGAAATCCTAGCATCGCTTGACGTCATCCATTCTTGACGTCATCTGCTGGTTGACATGGAACGCTGTCAGTGTTAGTCTAGCGCTATTCTCGTAATTAACACGCGTTAGTTCAGACAGTGTTAAATTTCGATAAAATAGTAGATCTGACGCTATTTAATGGGCTTGGAAATAGCTACGATCTATTATCGTATGTACCATTGACACTTTTGCTTTGTTTTTAGTGCCGTACTTTGCTTGCAATATATCGTTAAACGATAAAATACCAACTAAGAGTGCGATGTCCGTTTCGGTTACAGCTTCTCGTATAAAGTATGACTATTGAACTAAAATTTATCAAAAAAGTCTCCATGCTTAAGAATATCGTGAAACAGACTGACAGTCTTTAGTGAGTTCATATCCAAGTTGACATGAGCATGAACTTCGTTTGTATGCATTCAGTATTTAAATGTATTGCAATATAAAATAAATGTTGTGAATGGGAAATAGATACACCAATAGCAAGTCAGATATTGTGCACGGTGTCATTAGTTCTAAAGTAGCTCTGTCGATTTTATATCTGCTTCGTTGGCGAGCTGGAAAACTAGTCATTTATTTGCTTGCATAGATTTTTTTAGGTTAGATGGGTATTTAACAAGGAATATGGGCTGATACGTAAATACGTTCGAAGCTGCAATCTATCTGATTGATTAAAATCATTCATTAGGTGATTTCGAGCCAGTCATTCTATCATATCATTTATTTATTTATTTATTTATTTATTTATTTATTTATTTATTTATTCATCTGGTTTGTCAACGCATTCTGTATTTCATCCATGCATAATCAGTGGCATCTAGTCAGAGTTATCAGTCAGTCAGTCAAGAAAACTGCAGGCCAGTCCATGCATCCACTCAATTAATAACTTAGTTAGTAATTCTGTTAGTTATTTGAGTAGACGCTTTGGTACCTTAATAACATTAGCAGTAAATATCTTACCTTGATTGTGTTAGGCATATCGCTACATGAATCATGGTATTTGTTGAGTCAGTTGAAGCTATTAAAATTACAACAGAGCAAATCAGTCGTTCTTCTCTTTTCTTCAGAGACGCTCCATTCTGGTCGTCTATGATATAATTTCGTACCCAGCTGGAAAGAGAGTTCGCCGAAAAGGCGGAGAAATGGTGTAAGAACGTGTCTGATAAACTTTATATCCTGAAACAACACAACGTCGATGGTAATTTTCCTACATGTCTCCATGTTTGCTATTTTCTTTTTTAATAAGAGTTATTTCCTTTACGATATTCATTAACACAATTAGGTTGGATGAAATTGACTCTATTCCATTTCTTCTTTAGTAATAGATAAACATTTTACCATATTCACTCACGAAGAGGAGTCAGGCAGATGCCACTGCTTTTCCAAGCTAGATGGTACACCGTTCATTGCTAATAACCTTCATGTGTGTATGTACTGAAATACCGAGTACTTTATGTTTAAGTAATAAAAATAGCATAAATTTATCGATGCATCTCTCCATCAGCTTGAAAGACATCACGATAGGAATACATATTGCTTGAATTAAACATGCCAACCAACAGTGCATCATTCAAAACGTTCTCACCCTCACATTGAAACAGTAATTCAGTTTGCCGATCTTTCTGTTGTTACTTCCTCAATCCATTGAAAATCTCGTCCTACATAAATTCGTAATGTTTTTGTTGTTTTGTAGGTATAATTCATATAGAAACTGCACTGCGAATAGAAGTCGCAAAGATGGAAGAAAGGACCCGTTTTGGTCGTGACTCACCGTGTTCATATGAAGAGGCTGCCAAACTCATTCTCAAGTGAGTAAATTTGTTAAGTAGAGTAGTGTGCAAATAGATTTTGAACCACACAGCACCAGTCCAAATCAAATTAAACTTGAAATCATTTTTTCCGATGTGAGCGAGTGAAATAGCATAGATTTACACTTGCATGTGATGGTAAAGGTCACATGCGTTCCAAATAAACACAACCCCAACCACTCAGGCTGTACCTGCTTGGAGATTGACGCCAGAGCATTTGAGGCTGAGTATGAAACTCAAAAGCCCATTACCATAATCTTGTCCATGTTGGGAACCCCACAAAAGAACCTTAAGTAAAATAAAAGAAATACAATTGTGGTGGGTTGCATCGGAATGGTGATTTCCGTGCTTTAGATTCCTTATATTAGGGATTAAGTTCGGTTTCTTAAAAATTTAAGACCACCTATTTTCTTTGTTATTTACAAATTTACTTTCTTGCATGTATGATGATGATGATGATATTAATACCATTATTATTATTATTATTATTATTATTATTATTATTATTAATAGTATTGCTTTTCATTGTGTATAGATTGTATGTTAATAGTAAATATAAGGCTGTGAGCCAACGGCACAGGATACACTTCCTGTTTTAATCACGAAAATTGACAATTAGTGTGGTTTTATGGTGTTGCATTACCTAAAGTGTGTCAAGACATTTCAACATCTTTTCAGAGAGATTTTATGTTTGGTAAAAGCAATGCTTGTATCTTGGTCCTTAACTTCTAAAGAGTAAATATACTTGCCGCGACAATACAATTTTATATCCTATTAAATTTACAGTGAGCGAGAAGCTGATGATGAGAAATTCATCTTGAGAAAATACGGAACGTCCTTCCAGGAGACGCTGAACCCATACAAACGTTTCTGTACTAGAGTTGAAAAAGGACAGAAGGTACAATACATTTAGTCCGGAGAGAATAAATGCTCATAATTTCGGTGCTCAACCGAAAAGCCAGTCCTTATACTCGTTTGTACAATATTAATAAATATTTTTATTCAATTCTATAAAAAGAGTTATGAAACAGTAAACCTCATCCTAATGCATTCTTTTCGATCAATATGATATATTTGCTGGTTCATAAAACTTAACTTATCGACAAAAATGTCTGAAATGTTGTTCCCCCTTAATTTAGACTACAAAAAGCGACATAAATGTATTTACCTAATTAACAACCTAGAGGTGTGACGAACAAGTTTATCACATAGTTGGTATCATTTATATACAGTGCTTGCCGTTTATTATATTTGATATGTCAACACGTTTGCGTATCTCTGAATTGGTCCCAAAAAAATCCCATTAGATCCATTCTCGGACTTCATATTATAGAATGGTCACCACCATGGTCATTTTCATTGCCAAGCCACTTTTATTTTAATATTACTGTTAACAATATGGTGTCCGTTTTCCCAGTTGACAGTTAAAGTCATTGAAAGAAAGGGTAACTATCACAGAAACGCACAGTAGTGGCTGCATCTGTCGGAATAACACCTGGTAAATAGGGTAACTGCATAACATTTTCCAAATGCCAACCTTGAAAATTAGTATTGTTACTGGATATTCATCAATTGCAAACAAACATGTGCCGAAACCAAACCACTGCATCCCACTGTCCTAAACGAACATAAAACATTTAGGCAGAAAAACATGTTAGATATAAAGACACATCCCATTAAACTGCTGGTGCCACGAGGAATAATATTAAAATTCTAATTCATGTTCAATCATTTACAACTGCTCTCCGTAAATTCAATAAGTTGTTACTCTTTTGAGATTCAAGTTGATTACATGATTCATGTCACATATGGTTTTTCATTTGATGACAAAACGTCACTTGATATTTTTTCATGTCGCATGGTCATTCTTCGCATCGCATGGTTTGTTAGTGACCTTATGAGGTTAAATTATTAGCGTTATGCAGTTTTGGTTAGTTTCCAAATATAATGCGGATCATTGCATCATGCATTTCAGGTTTGTTTTTTGGGGGTGGGGATGTCATTAGTTTAAATTATTATCTTTTTGCGTAGATACAAAAATTGTTTTCCATCTGTCTATGATATGATTGTAGTGTTTTATTTTCCTTATTTCTAGGTATACAAGCGATCAATGACCAGATTAGAAAAGTTGGTTTTTGGAAGAGAACGCATCTTGGTTTAGCAAGAGGAAAGTAAAGAAAGCCAGGAAGATAGCGAAGAAGAACTCTGATGGATACATTCAACTTATAAAGGAGACAAATCAAGCCGTTAAAATTGCCTCAGTAACCAAATATGTATTACTAACATAGGCCTGTGTAATATTGTACAGATATAACGCTTTCCCATTCACCTCCAACCTTTTGTGTCTTACAAGATACCATTAAACAGAATTCGTTGTTGCATACTTTTAATGATGAGAGTAAGGTAAGATATATTTAAAGGCGGCATGATTTAAAACAACAATCGATATACCAACCTTATGTAAAACACATGAAGCATTATAATAAGCGTGATTAGCAAGACATCGAAACACATCATAATACAAAAATACAAACGGGACAAAACACACACTGCATGAATAGAGACATGGGCAGGCAAAGCGTTTTACAATTCAATGAATAAAGATAAATGTAGCAACTAATAACCACAATTTACGATTAAATATATAAAATAATTGGTGCCAATTTAAAGATAAAATAAATCCAGAAGCTATATATGTAGCAACCCCAGTCATTTTTTTGGATATTGAAATAACTGCAAACACTTGTTTTCTTCATATAGATCTTTTTAACAGCATTCCAAAACAGTTTATTGTTTTAAAATATCTCTGTTAGAAAAAAAGTTATGTAACTTTTAAGTTCCAAAATATTAAAAAATTTCTAGAATTTGTGTCTTATGTAAATGTATTCAGATTATGTGCCAGTCACGGAACTGAAGTAAAATTTGATTTCTATAAAAATGTTATAACTTTCTTATTTGTTGAGATATTATTATGAAATTTGATATTCTGATTGCATTTTTCCTGCTGAATGCATTGCTCTCATTAAATATATTGTCTGACTTCAATATTTTCATTTATAACTGAAAATCATATAAAAAATCACAACTTTTATGTCAGTTAACTTAATACAAATGTATCACATAGCAAACGTTCATATGTAAGTAAAATAACTTCGAAAACAACAAAAATGAAATGTTTTTTCAATACTGTGATTGAAACAATGTTGCAGGACCTAATTAAAAACATACTGTGATGTTAAACAATGTCACTAATTCCTTGTATAGAAGAAGAAGAACAAAAATGAAGAATTGACAATAATAACAAGAATTTTATTTTCCAACCAGAGACCATGCTTTAATTAAAAGTATGTACATTTAAAGTTTTTTATACTGCTTTTCAATTTCATTAAACTCGAACTGAATTTATGCAATCGGGAATGAACTTGTTTGACAAAATAAACTTCTTGTCAACAATTTGTGTGTCTGCCCTACAAGGCCATTGAAAGTACCCTTCCTTTCTGCATGGTGACATGAACTTCACACTTGCTGTTTGATTATCCTTTACTCTTTCAACACTACCAGGATACCAGGAGTCTTGGTAAGCAATTGCCACATACTCATTTTCTCTGAACATGTGGTTTAATCCTTTAAACATTATGTCATGGGAATCGATCGAAACTTTCCGATGATTCTTTTCCACCCTTTCAGCAGCAGGATTCTTTTTCCCCCTTTCAGCAGCAGATCCTTTCGTTTTTTGCCCTTTCTTTGGTACCATTTCAGTGTGAATTTCAGCCACAACTTTATTTTCGTTTGATATGTGGTCTTGTCGCATTTCCCGACCACCTTTTCGTGCTGAAAGCAGAATGCTATGACGCTTATCAGGCTTCATTTCACTTCATCATGGGAATTCTGTTCCGTTTCAACAACTGTACAGATGTATGGTGGTGCATTGATGCACTAGGTCGCCTCCTTTGACTGCTGTCCAGATCGGCAAAGTGATGCTCACATCCAAGATTAGTAAGATGAGCAAAATTTGTTCTCTGTTCTTCCGTTTCACTGATCATTTCAGTATCGACATGGTACTTTCCACCATCAAGAAAGTCCATCAGCTGTTTGTCGATTACTGCAACCATAGATGAGGCAACAGTTATGATGGTCTTCAACAACAGATCTCTGGTCTCTTTTTTTTTGAAAACAGACAGTCAGCTAATCTTTGATGATGATTGACCTTTCCAATATCTAAGGGGTCAGTTGGTGACCAATGTTCATTTTGGTTCAGAAGATGAGTGGGTGTTTCCATACACTGTTGTAAAAATTCTTAAAGTTCCAGAATATGTTGTGAAAGGTCTAGATAAATTACTTTGCCTGTGGTGATGAGATTCCAGTATGGCCATGTCAACTTCATGAAAAAAGACCAAAGCAGTGTAAAAATGTACAGACCATGTCAGACTTTAAATCCATTAATACAGATGTTAGCTTCAGATTGGGATTGTCCAATGTTTCAATAACTTTTATTAAGTCCTGTCTATGGATAAATACTTAAGCTGAAGTTTCAAATACTGCATTAAACCTGTTGTCTCCGTAATTTCCAATTACTGACTTAATACCATTTGCCATCCAGTGTGCATCCCACCTGTCCCGTATTCCATTGTGGTCACCAGCTGGTCCAAACACTTCTGATGTTGTACGAACAATCCTCTCAATGACAGTTTCTTTTTTACTCCAATACTGGAACACTGGTAGAGCATCACGTCCAACCGGTCCCACTGAATCGACTAGTTTCTAATTTTGTAATGCCAGTAACTATATGAGGACTAAAATATGCTGGGATGCAGGTCACACAACACTTGAAAGGAAATTAGCTAACAGTAAAGCACTTGAGCATCAAATAAGACAAGGAGAGATAAACAAATAACGCTAACACAAAAATTAGCTGTATGCATGGTGTAATTTGGAGTATCTTTTTTTGTATTCAGTTATTACATTTACAGCCTTTACCATTACAATATCGAAAAACTCTAAATGAATTGAAGTTCGCTTGTTAACTAAAGTTATATGGTAGCTCATTCCATAGAATGTAAGTCCTTACACTCGTTAATCCCACTATGAAAACGATGTCATATGGACACCGTTCTTTTACATACCATGGTCTAGCTATGTGGAATGAATTGCCCGTTACAATACGACTCAAAGACAGTGATCCGTTTTAAGAGTGGAACGAATTGCCCATAACAATACGACTCAAAGACAGTGATCCGTTTTAAGAGTGGAACGAATTGCCCATTACAATACGACTCAAAGACAGTGATCCGTTTTAAGAGTGCTCTTAAAACTCATCATTTTCGACTGCAAGAACAAATTTAAAGAGAATACATTTTCCCATCTTCAATACTTTCAGCATTTTTTTATTTTTTCTGATTTAATGTTATTTGTTTTTATTTTTGTTTTGATATTCATATCATTATAGATATTGTAAAGCTATTAGACTTTCTAAAGATTAGGTGCAATACAAAGTCCTTTTTATTATTATTATTATTATTATTATTATACAATTAATATATAATCCATCGCTCCATCAAATATGAGGGAGTCGCCACTGAGATTGCTGACAAAAGGGTCAAATCCTTTGTGGACAGTTGGTCTACCTGTATGTCACAACATGCAGAAAATTCCACTGGTGATGCAAGATAAAGCAAACATATATACGCATGTACGGACATCAAATCCTGCTTCAAAACACGGTATGAATTATTTAGACTATAAATTATATATACTACTATCTACATGTCTGTTAATACAGCTCTTCATTTATCTGTGAATTATCTGCATGAAGTCATGACGCGTATGATTTCTTCACCTCTACCTACTCTTTCTCTCTCTCTCTCTCTCTCTCTCTCTCTCTCTCTCTCTATCTCTCTCTCTCTCTCTCTCTCTCTCTCTCTCTCTCTCTAATGCATATACTCAAATGTCATACAAAACATTAATAGGAAAGAGATGAAATGGTAGAACAGGAAAACATATATCATGTAGGATTGTTCGGTGAAATCCAGAAATATAACAATGTTAATTTTCAAACTATCTGTCTAGTTTCAGCCACACGAAGACAAAACGATGAGTAAAGAGAAGTCCTGAAAATTATTCTACCCTTTGTAGGAAGCATATATTTCCGTCTCTGGAAGTCTTAAAACTATTTTTGTCCCAGGAATACAGAGCGATACTTCATGTCCTGAAAGATGATAGCTCAACACACACACACACACACACACACACACACACACACACATGTCAATATGATGTGGATTATTTTCCTGTCTTTTCCAGGTCCGTGATTAATACAGGACAGACGCTGCTCAACAAAGTTGATTCTGAAAAGTTAGTCAAGCTTTTACCAGAATTCAACAAGGAAAGCCTCCATATGCCAACATATCAGGTAAATGCCATTTAGATGGATAAGTAATTGTTAGTGTCATATAAACATTTGCTAGTATTTATGAGAATAAAATCATTGATATTTAAGTCTCATTCATGTGTAATCTTCTTATACTAAAGGGTTATAAGAACACGTGACATTCGTATGCGTAATAGAAACACGTGTTCTAAATTTAGTCGTGCCTTGTCCTTTGACAGCAACATTTATTTCGTGTATTATGTTTAAATTTACATGCTATGTTTATCTCTTTCAAATATGTTTGCGTAGCAAGGTCTCTTTAGCTGAGCTGACTGTTGAGTCGATATAAATAGTGGACAACGGAGTTATGATTATTATCCCTTGCACATACTGGAGATGGACCCCAGGAGAGAAAGTTGAGAAACGAGCACAATATAGTTTCACTACATGAACGGGCTTTGCGGGTGGCAAGTGGGGCGACCGCCTCAGCTCCCGCTCTTGAGGGTTCCCCGCGCATTAGGTTTAAGATCGTTCTTATGAGTTTGTCATGACCGCACCAAACCCCGCGCGGTCATGGTCGGACCTAGGCGACGCATACTTCTAATGCCGACTTTGTTTCACTATCTTAGCACTGTCTTGTACATGAACATGATTCTAGTGTCAGTCGTATGACATATCATCTTCGCTAACCAAGGTTCCGATGCGATAGCCCTATCTTCACCTTGGCGAATCGAACATATATTTTAATGCTTTCTTCTAGCGTTGTACTGGATTTCCTCCCTAAGTATATAATGCCCACTAACCAATAGAATGTAACGCCGGCGTATTGTAATTGGCCGAAAATGGTAAACACAATTGACTTAAAAAAGTATACTTTGCAAGGTTTAACATGAAAAGTACTCTACGTGCTACAGAGAAGCCATTACAGTTGTATGTGAATGCACAATATTTGTAGAAACACGGACCGACATTGCAAATGTGTTTACTTTTTGGTTCATTCAAATTGAAACACTGAAATATCTGTTTGAAACGCCAAGTAGTTGATATGGTTATCATATCGGAACTTTGGGAAGTGTAGATGGCGTCACATACATAGTGCATATGTGTCAAGCGTGTAGATCTTGTTGCGCAGTCGCGTCTATTTAGAAATCTGTGTGACTATTTCGTTGATATGTGTGTGCGTGTTTGATAATTGTCTAGTATGACTAATTTGGTCTCACTGTTGCTTTTAGAACCTTCTATCAATCTTTTAATTAAACGAACCAATGACTCACAAACATGATATTATTTACACAATATATGTTTACTTTCAGCAGATGAACATGGAGAAGAAAAGAATGAGCTAGTGGCTGACAGTCTCCTAACCCCAGCAGACAGTTATGATAAACTGTATAATCCCTTCTGCTCTAATGGTAAGTTAAGCATAAAAAAATGTATCCTTAACAATGAGCTGTTTAAGACAATTATAAATTATCAAGTTCAAAAGTTTTGTTGTGCCTTTGCGATAGATGCCCTTTGTAAACATTTACCATTTAGCATGTTGTAATTTTTTTTTGTTTCATTTATAGTTAGTTTAATGTTCACAATGAATATTTACTACTGTTATCTGGCATAATACCTTTCAGCAGATGAAAATGGTAAAAAAAATAGAGGAAATCGTTGAGAACTATATCATTACCCAAACCTACACCAATAGTATGTGTTTAAATAAATTATGAACGAGAACATACTTTCTAAATTCATATGAGCTAATATTGTTCTTACGATAATATGCTTATAACAAAATTACGCATTTAGATTTTTTGATGTTGTAACTATTGTTATTTTTGTTATGTACATATACGATTTTTATCTGCCAAAATATCCTCAGGAGACGAAAATGGTGAAGAACAATAGGAAAGCGAAGAGAACAAACCTATGACCCCATCCGATAGTTAACGACAATCTGTATAATCCATTCTGTTCCATTGGTAAGTTCCAGGATTTAAACGTCATGCACAAGTAAGACGTGTTAAAATATAATGTGAAGGAGAAAATGTCTTATAAATGCATATTAAAAACCCCGTAATAACATCTAACCCTTGTCCAAAATGGAATTATCTACGATTGTTGTAATTGTTTCCGTTCACGAAAACTAAAATTCCACAAATTGTATCAGCATCTGCGTTACTATTTGTGAAAGATTACCGAAGAATAAATTTGAGACGTAAATAAAGATGTACAATATAGCTAGTACAAAGCGTCACCTACATTTTATTCCAGAAGATCTACATACAGAAGGAAAAAAGGAGAGGATAAGTCTTTCACCCAATTGACAGCTGTTGTAGGTTGAATTCTTTTTTTTTACAATTAATAGAACCAGTATTTATAGCTACAAACAGTATAAATACACTTTATATGTTGATCTTCATAACGAAAATAATACAAATATCGCGCACCTAAAATGCAATAAATTAGATTCTCGTTCAAACTCGATTAATACAATCATGTCGTTCGATCTTAAGCAATACATTCGAGACTGCTTTTATCTTAAATTGATTGAATGATGCATGGAAGCTGGTTAGAATCCATTACTGTTATTTACTGTATAAGGGATGCGGGTTGGAGAGGAGTCATAATCCATCAATCACAAGTCTGTCTATCGATCCTTACAAAGCGATGGGGTAGTAATTAATCAATAGACCATTAGGACAGATACGACTATGTTGGACTGACTTAAGGGCGGAGTCGACGATCAATTATATTACATATTGTCTGTAAAGAATTACAAAAATACATCGATTTTACTGTTACTTCTCGTGCACGGGATTTTTATATTTTGGGACTTGAAGATATTACTCCTTGAATACAGGGTTTTCTTTAATATGAAGAAAAGAAGTATCAATAACAAGCATTAAACGTTGAAGTTTAGATATTCATGTTTAGGTTATTTCTCTCTATTCAAAACATCCAAAGCATCAAAACAAACGAACAAAAACAAGGACAACACAACACAAAATGAAGAACAACCTATGTTATAGTTACTTTCATTGTACTTTACAATCTGTTACCTTTCTTTCATTGAATCAACGATTTATTTTAGATGAGAGAAGACTTAATCGATGTGTCAATGCTGTTGTTATTTACGAGCATAAAAGATGGAATGTCAGGAAATGGATATCAAACCAGGTGAAGATATTAATAGTTTTATATTTTATTTACTTTTTCTTTTACTTGTCCTTAAAATGATAATGAAAAATCAATATTTCCTAAAAAGATCGGTTTTAGTAGACTTTACAGTACTTCCCATAAGGGTTAGTTATTTTAATGTATCCCTGTTTGTCGTTTATGTTATCGAATTTATTATCATTGCATGTTCTGCAGCAAGACATGCATCAACTTCAGATCATAACATTTTACCTAGCAGAAGCTTTATTGAGTGTCGCTGAACTATATTCTATGAAATTCTTTTTGCCCATGATATATAGAAATGATGTTAAATGATATATAGCAATGATGTTAAATGATATATAGCAATGATGTTAAATGATATATAGCAATGATGTTAAATGATATATAGCAATGATGTTAAATGATATATAGCAATGATGTCAAATGAGTGGTAAATGATATATAGCAGTGATGGTAAATGATATATAGCAGTGATGGTAAATGATATATAGCAATGATGGTAAATGATATATAGCAATGATGGTAAATGATATAGAGTAATGATGGTAAATGATATATAGCAATGATGGTAAATGATATATAGCAATGATGATAAATGATATATAGCAATGATGGTAAATGATATATAGCAATGATGTTAAATGATATATAGCAATGATGTTAAATTATATATAGATGTTAAATGATATATAGCAATGATGTAAAATGATATATAGCAATGATGTTAAATGATATATAGCAATGATGTAAAATGATATATAGCAATGATGTTAAATGATATATAGCAATGATGTTAAACGATATATAGCAATGATGTTAAATGATATATAGCAATCATGTTAAACGATATATAGCAATCATGTTAAATGATATATAGCAATGATGTTAAATGATATATAGCAATCATGTTAAATGATATATAGCAATCATGTTAAATGATATATAGCAATGATGTTAAATGATATATAGCAATGATGTTAAATGATACATAGCAATGATGTTAAATGATATATAGCAATGATGTTAAATGAAACATAACAATGATGTTAAATGATATATAGCAATGATGTTAAATGATATATAGCAATCATGTTAAATGATATATAGCAATCATGTTAAATGATATATAGCAATCATGTTAAATGATATATAGCAATCGTGTTAAATGATATATAGCAATCATGTTAAATGATATATAGCAATCGTGTTAAATGATATATAGCAATGATGTTAAATGATATATATAGCAATGATGTTAAATTATATATAGCAATGATGTTAAATGATATATAGCAATGATGTTAAATGATATATAGCAATCATGTTAAATGATATATAGCAATCATGTTAAATGATATATAGCAATCATGTTAAAAGATATATAGCAATCATGTTAAATGATATATAGCAATGATGTTAAATGATATATAGCAATGATGTTAAATGATATATAGCAATGATGTTAAATGATATATAGCAATGATGTTAAATTATATATAGCAATGATGTTAAATGATATATAGCTATCATGTTAAATGATATATAGCAATCATGTTAAATGATATATAGCAATCATGTTAAATGATATATAGCAATGATGTTAAATGATATATAGCAATCATGTTAAATGATATATAGCAATCATGTTAAATGATATATAGCAATCATGTTAAATGATATATAGCAGTCATGTTAAATGATATATAGCAATCATGTTAAATGATATATAGCAATCATGTTAAATGATATATAGCAATCATGTTAAATGATATATAGCAATCATGTTAAATGATATATAGCAATCATGTTAAATGATATATAGCAATCATGTTAAAAGATATATAGCAATGATGTCAAATGAGTGGTAAATGATATATAGCAGTGATGGTAAATGATATATAGCAGTGATGGTAAATGATATATAGCAATGATGGTAAATGATATATAGCAATGATGGTAAATGATATATAGCAATGATGGTAAATGATATGATGGTAAATGATATATATGGCAATGATGGTAAATGATATATATGGCAATGATGGTAAATTATATATAGCAATGATGGTAAATGATATATAGCAATGATGGCAAATGATATATAGCAATGAAGGTAAATGATATATATGGCAATGATGGTAAATGATATATAGCAATGATGGTAAATGATATATAGCAATGATGGTAAATGTTATATAGCAATGATGGTAAATGATATATAGCAATCATGTTAAATGATATATAGCAATCATGTTAAATGATATATAACAATCATGTTAAATGATATATAGCAGTCATGTTAAATGATATATAGCAGTCATGTTAAATGATATATAGCAGTCATATTAAATGATATATAGCAGTAATGTTAAATGATATATAGCAATCATGTTAAATGATATATAGCAATCATGTTAAATGATATATAGCAATGATGTTAAATGATATATAGCAATCATGTTAAATGATATATAGCAATGATGTTAAATGATATATAGCAATGATGTTAAATGATATATAGCAATCATGTTAAATGTTTTTCCATGTGTACATATCACTATTATGCTTAATGCTTAGTGTTTTACGAATTTATTTTAAAAGTTGTTAACGATGTTAATATCAATCTATCTATCTATCTATCTATCTATCTATCTATCTATCTATCTATCTATCTATCTATCTATCTATCTATCTATCTATGCGACTTGGTGGAGCAGCTGACACCTCCCAACTCGAAGGTAATGGTGTATGGACGAATTAGGTAAAGGATAACGAGAAGGAAATTGGGTGGATTTAGTTGTATATTACTAGCGTGATACAGAATTGCACTAATATACATACTGAGGGAGAAGAAGGCATTATGACTGATTCTCAAATCACGATGTCACCTTCCCTCCTTCAGTCATCAGTAGTGTGTGTGTGTGAATTTAGATTTTATGTTTTAATATATTTATATAGAAATATGAACATCTTTGAAAACATGATTATTCCCATCTTACGCCTTCTGCCTCCTCTTCTTCTTCTTCTTCTTCTTCTCTCTTTCTTTCTCTCTCTCTCTCTCTCTCTCTCTCTCTCTCTCTCTCTCTCTCTCTCTCTCTCTCTCTCTCTCTCTCTCTCTCTCTCTCTCTCTCTCTCTCTTGCATACTTAAATACCTCACTCATCTCCGAATGTAATTGCTTATAATCATCAGTTATTTTGTACACCATTGATATATATATATGCCTAAAATCCTCCTTCACTTAACAATTTATTTTAAAATGTAGATTTGCTTGAGATTCCATTATGTATTAATTTATTACTAGCTAAATATGAACACATTTTAAAATACCCTCAATCATCTCTCACACACACTCTCTCTCTCTCTCTCTCTCTCTCTCTCTCTCTCTCTCTCTCTCTCTCTCTCTCTCTCTCTGAATATGTAAATGTCTTTATCTCTCTCTCTCTTTCTCTCTCTCTCTCTCTCTCTCTCTCTCTCTCTCTCTCTCTCTCTCTCTCTCTCTCTCTCTCTCTCTCTCTTGCATATTTAAATAACTCACTCATCTCCGAATGTAATTGCTTATAATCATCAGTTATTTTGTACACCATTGATATATATATATATATATATATATATATATATATATATATATATATATATGCCTAAAATCCTCCTTCACTTAACAATTTATTTTAAAAAGTGGATTTGATTGAGATTCTTTTATGTATTAATTCATTACTAGCTAAATATGAACACATTTTAAAATACCATCAATCATCTCTCACACACACACTCTCTCTCTCTCTCTCTCTCTCTCTCTCTCTCTCTCTCTCTCTCTCTCTCTGGATATGTAAATGTCTTTATCTCTCTCTCTCCCCCTCTCTCTCTCTATCTCTCTCTCTCTCTCTCTCATCATTATTGATCCAAAGTAGATGCTTATATTCTTCACTTTGATTGTACACAAGTGTTTTATGCATAAAACAGCAAAATAAAATCATATTGAACTTGAATTTGTTCTTTTCTAATTATATTTCATGACCACATACTGGTACCTTAAGAAAAAAAAAACAGACAATCTGTCCATCCTTTTGTCCGTTGTTCCTGTGCCATTCCGTTTGCGACTTGAATCTTTATATATACATTTTAATTATGTTAAAAGACTTTGACCCGATGGAAAAGGTGTTGTAATTGGAAGTACCTAATTACACTGAATCATAGCATAATTATCATGAATATATTGGTTTTGACTCTATGTTCTAAAACTAAGTAACAGAAAATACCAAAATCAACAAGTTTTGTAAAATTCAACAAATAATTTATTTCCCTAGAATACACCATAAATATTCAGAAAGAAAGTACTGGTTTTCTATTAAATCCCAATAGTTTTAAAGGTTTATCACAAGTCCAAATGTATAAAGTTTCAATTGAATTTCAGTGGTATTCCAATTAAGTTCCAGTACTAAATAAGTTGATGTCCCCGTCATCTTAAATATGATAATGTACCAGTCTTTTGATGTCACACTAATACTAATATAAGACTTTATGGTGATTTTTCAGCACAAGATAGGCTATTTATGGTGGCCAGCACAACTGGTGGAGGAAGAACCTAGGAAAACCCCGGGAAAAACAATCGGCCCACGAGAAGCTACCTGGAAAGCGTTGTCACGTACCCACATTAGCCGAACATGAGGCTAGAACGCATTCAGACAGGTGAAATGGCAGTGATCCAGAATGTTGTGCTGATATGAAGTCAAGGCTGACTGCATAAATGATGTAATGATCAATACAGGTATATGCAACTATAGATCGATGTTGTTCTATTGTAGTTCTCTTTGTAGTTCGAGTCATTAATTTCGTATAGATATAATTTCCACTCAAGCCATATTCCAAAATTAAGTTTGAAAGCTATCAACTTATGAGTTGCATATAGGATTCATTTTTAGGACTGACTATACTAAATGTTCAAAGATCAACTTTATTCACAGGGGTGTGGGTGGGGTGTCATCTATACTGCATGTGAGCTATCATATGCATGTTTGTTTGTTTGTTTTCCTGGCATATATCAGTGTGGTCTTCTAGAAATGATTAATTCTACTAACTTCACACTTGAATGGGTTCTCTCCAGTATGTATTTACATGTGTTTCATCGAATCACTACTAAACATTTTACCACAAACACTGCATATACATGCTTTCTTCTACATGTGCCTGTTCAATGTTGTGATCGCTCCATTGACCTAATTGTTAGAACGTCCACCTCGGATACGGGAGGTCGTGATTTCGATCCCCGGTCGTGTCATACCAAAGAGATACAAAAATGGTACTACCAGTTGCCTCGCTTGGCGCTCAGCATTAAGAGGTTAGTGTTAGGAGTGGTCGACAGGTGTCAAGATAATGTGACTCGGTGGGACATCATGCTACATGTCTGCAGCATGATGCCCCTGTTCTAGACATCACCATAAACTACGACACTGCAGACATCATTGTAATATGACTGAAATATTGTTAAAATGACGTTCAAAACAAAACCTAAACAAAACCTGTTCAAGGTTGAAACTTGCTGAATATTTTATTGCAAATCTCACCCTTGAATGCTTTTTCTCAAGTATGTAACCTCTTGTGAGCATTCATATTTATATAGTATGATAGAAAGTGTCACATGTCAGAACGGGTCATGGGGTTAATCTAAGGTATTTTTGTCACTGTATGATTTTTTTTTCCTTCAGATTATTGTGTGTTTTGTTCTACATAATATCAAGCTCGCGTCGAGCAGCAATACCCTTATATGGATTATGATTGTGGAACTATGGCTGAAAACTGTCACAGTTTTCATATTTGAATGACTTTTCACTACCATGTAATATATTGTGCTCTTTCAAACGAGATTTCATTGAATCGAAAACTTCAGACATGAATGTCGTTTCAGCTGCGTGTAACTGCATTTACTCCTTCAGGTCGGAACTCTTTGAGCACATTTCATTACGAACTTCACACTTGATAGGATTGTTTCCGGAATATATCTTTCTGATCACACTGAATTCAGGTTCGTTGCATGTTGCGCTGTGGAGATTTGACCTGAAAAGAAATTCATGAAGTGGTTTACACATGGTCTATTATATGACCAATGAGAATAACTAAAGCACATCGTCAAGTTTTCCAATACATGAAGGCCGACTCTAGCCCACCCTGTCATATTATCGTGACACCTGTTGTTCTTGTTATATAGTTAACGTCATTTTTCAGCACATGATGGGTTTATACGGTATCACGGTACCAATTGTTTATCTATTGACCTCAATGTTAATGTTTTCATAAATAAATATACTTTTTATCCTACTTCAGCATGCATGTCACACGCTGTCATAGAGAACAATGTTAGATTGTCAATATGACAGGGACAAATCCAGATATTTCACTGCATTTAAGAGAGATAACTCTGCTGAAATTAGACAGAGGTAGGAGTTACCGTTGTCAATTTGACAAGGACTAATCCAGGTACTCCATTGCATTTTAGAGAGATAACTCTGCAGGAATTAAACAGGGTTAGGAGTTATCTAGTCAAAACAAAAATATTTTCAGTCATGTTTACCACATTTTGCAAAGGTCATAAAAATACAAAATATGATCTTGATATGAATTCACATAATCTAACATGTTGCACAAAGGCTTAACATTTTAAGCATAACATAAAATACAACTCTTATACATCATTTACCAATCACAACTTATTTTGTTGCTTATTTTTTGATACTATGTTCCCGACACCTTAAACTAAGCTCCGCCCACCTGGGGTTGTACAATTCGTTCCATTATAACATACATCGCGGCCAGTATAAATGGTGGAGGAAGAATCGTGGAAAACCCAGGACAGAAACACTAATCCACGAGAAGCTACTGGTTATTTTCGCTTTGTTTACAATCTTCCTTAAGTACGATGATATAACTACTCTATCCTGAGTTTAGAATTTATTTTCATTTTGTGTTCATAAGTATTTGCTCGTAAATGTCAGAGAGTATTCGGCTTAGCGAGGTTGAAAGTACTTTAAAAGACTGGAAGTTCTCTTATTATTATTATTATTATTATTATTATTATTATTATTATTATTATTATTATCAGTAGAAGGTATTACTGGTGTCAGAGGTCTGAAAATTGGAAGCCACAGGGTCAACGCACAGTTTTTTTTTAATAAATAAATCATACTGCGTGCTAAGTGATCACACGTGTGATTTTCTTGTTTGTTAATTGCCACACGTTTGAGAACACCGACAAAAGCAATGCACCTGTCTTAGACACCTTTGTGTCGGTTCAAGCAACCTCAGGAAAGTTACATTTTATGATAAGGGTAGTATGTAAATTATTTAATAAGAATTACCTTTAACATTTACTCCCCATTAATGTCACTACGATATATTTATTGCTAATTGCCGCACGTTTGAGGACACATACAAAAGCAATGCACCTGTCTTCGGCGCCTTTGTATCGGGACAGGCAACCTCAGGAAAGTTCCATTTGATGATAGGGGTAGTCAGATAATTATTTGATAAGATTTTCGTTAAACATTTACTCGCCATTAACGTCACTACGATATATTATATTGATACGTTGTCTAGTTATGATTGTATTTGAACGGAAAATCTTCTTCGGTTAAATCTGAGAGGTTAAAAACAAAATGTTTGGACGGCTACCTGTAGTTGACGTAAAACCTAACCAATCCAAGATAAGAAGTCGTCGAGACTGGCAAAGGGTGATTTAATGGTCTGGAACATTCTTCTGAAAGTTAAAGTGGATTAACGGAAAGAAAATGGCTTGTACGTATTGCAACCCATTTCACGAATATTTGGGTTTCAATGACTATCATTTCAAAATTAAGTTTTCAATCTCAACTGTCCATTATTTCACTCTTCTGTGGAATTATATAATTATTATGTTGTGCATGGGGAGGCTAGATTAAATACTGAAAAGATCTGAGACGACATTGATTTATAAAGATATAGTATGATAGAGGGGGTCCTATTTCTGAATGGGTCATGAGGGTAATCTAAGGTATTTTTCTCACTGTGTATGATTTTCTTCTTCATATTAAGCTCGCGTTGAGCACCTGTGGAATGATATGTTATTCGTTCGGTATCTACCGATCACTGCCGAGCGGGTTACAAGATGGAGACGATAGATTCGTTATTCTACGTACGAGGATTTTAGAGAGGTCGCATTTCATAACGAGAACCTCTACCTACTTGATATTACCACAGAATTGCCTTTTAAGTAGTATTTAATTAACTGATATACATAAATGTACAAACATTTTGTAAGACAATTCACCCTCATCTGCACTAATGACCGTTGTATAAGGGACACACATGTACACACACGCACACACAATAAGCCGAGTAAGACTACTATCGTTAACGATTAGGGTTTCTGATAACTGTTTAACAGTAACAATAAAACAGCTGTTTTTCGACCAAAATCAAAAAACAGTAAACAGCTGTTTTTTCTAGCTGTTTTACTGTTTCTAACGGAAATTTTTAAACAAAAAGATACTACAACTGATACTCCAATGTTCATTACGGATATGAAATATGTAACGGAAAACAAATTTTAAGCATTTCTTTTGAATGTGTTAGTGATTTGTTATGATGATTTTATCAAATTGGCCAAAAACTAAAATAAAAGAGCAATTTTTCTTAATCAGATAAGATATTATAAAATTGATCTTTTGGCATCAACACATTTTGATGTTCTTTTTAGCCATGTCTTCAATTTGGGAATACGCCGCAAAACGAAAGATTCGAATTACAAAAGAGCTAGAAGGTCAATGTGGACGATGCAATAAAATCATCAAATGTTCTGGAAACTCCACGACAACGTTGAAGAATCATCTGAAAATACATGGAATTGATTTGATAAACCTGCTGGAGGGTGTACATCTAAGGAAGAGCCCGTGAACAATAAGACAATAGGAGAACAAAAATGATTGCCAATTTCCTGCGGCGAAAGAGTCTGAAGGAGATTGTTACCAATCTGGCTACCGATCGATTAGAGATATCACTAGAAAAAAAGTATATACAGCAATCAATCTCACGGGACGGATTCAAACTTCCAGCGAACGAAAGCTATGTGATGAAGCTGATGCATGATGATTACGAAGAAAAGAGAAACAAAACGATTGCCAACATCAAGGAAAAACTCGAGAGAGAGGATTAAAGTTTAGCATGACTGTGGATGAATACACAACCGTGAGAGGATGTCGATTCTTCGGAGTCAAATTCATGATAGCGGCGATAAAAAAACAATCAAGACGGGTCTTGTTCGCATATTTAGTTCTTGCACTGCTCTCGATATGGTCGAATCACTAAAACAGCATTTGAGCGTTTTTGCAATAACAATGGAGAGGGATTTGGTGGGATCTACTCAGGACGACGCTGCATTAAATGAGAAATGCATTAGCCACATCGATCTCATCGGACAGTTCTGCTTGAACCATGGTCTGCACCTTGGAGTATGTGCCACATTGTACAAGAAGAGTACTGAGATGGACGATTTAAGCCTGGATAGTGACGATATTGATTAAATGGACAATGTTGAAGTAGGTACTGACTTGGAAGTGATCAGCGATGATACATTAGAAGGAGACGTCGATTGCCACGATCTGCTCAAGAAATCACGCGAGTTTGTCAAATTCATCAAAAAGTCAACTGTTCGAAATAATGTCTTTCAATCCAAAGTAAAAGCTGAGTTCGGACGCGAGATTGAACTGTATCTTGACTTGATGACGCGCTGAAACTCTATCCCAATAATGTTAGAGCCAGTAGTAAAGACAGAAGTCGCCATCCCCGAAACACTAATCGAATTTAGACATTGGATTTTGACGCTCTCAAAACTCTTCTGAAGGCATTGGAACCTGTGAAACTTGCTGCTGAGAATCTAAGTTTGACTGCTGACGCAATTTTAGAATTCATGTTCAACAAGCTCTCTAACCTGAATAATGACATTAGTACCAAGCTCATGGAAAATTTGAAGTGTCGCCTTGAACAGCGATTGAACAAGGATGTCATGAACCTCTTGCGCAGCCTCAAGGATCCATGCATCTGTCGCCCCGTCAAAACCACGCCAAATTTTGCAGGAAATCTAGCGTCTCGTCTATTTGGAGACAACGATGTAGAAGATGTCGAACCGTCGTCAAATGATGCTGAAAGGGTGAACTTGTCTCTTCAAGATGAATTGAATGTGTTGCTTAAAAACAAAAATGGATCATCAATTGCAGTCTGAGGGCAAGACAGTTACAAATGGCTCAAGTCCGAATTCACGCTCTTCAGGAACTCTGGCCAGCGCACTGAAAATCTACAGAAATTGTACAACACAATTTTATCCATTAAACAGACATCAACGGACGTTGAAAGAGTTTTTTCGGTCTGTACGAATTTCTGTACACAATTAAGATCGCGTCTCTCAGAGAAGTCGCTTGATGCACTTGTATTCTTGAAATATTATTATAAGAAGTAAAGATGTATTGATTTAGAACTTATCACGAAAGGTATATAATAAAACGGTGTTCATCACAAAATTAAGCTATTAACAAAACAGTAAAAATAGCTGTTAACAGCTGCTTTTTTGAAAATTGAAAACAGTAAACAGCTTTTTTTCAAAAATGACTGTTTTTCAGAAACCCTATTAACAATATAACTTGTTACATTTCATTGCTATGTGTTTTGAAATAAAAGGCTCTCGTCACGAACCATTAACCACCAGGATTTCATTCAAAGCATTATCAGTGAACATCAAATATAATAACCTCTCACGTGTTGTTATGATTGTTTTTATGTGGTGATTAACAGGATAGTGCTTAGCAAACATTAAATGGATATATTTAAAAATTTAAGAAAAATAAGTTTTCTCAAAAGTCGGCTATTCAAATATTTTGATTCATGCATGTGTTTTTATTTTGAATAGGTGATAATTATGAAGTATAGTGATAAAATCAGTGTTCACAATTCTTGAAGTATATATGAATAGTTACTAATGGTAGATCTTTATATTCTTGATGTTGTTGATTAAACGAGTCTGTTTCCTTAGGAAAGAAACAAAAAACGTTTCGAAGTTTCTATCTCTTATGAATCTTGTTTACAGAAGAAGAAAAAATAAGCAGTATGATGATGTTAAAAGTGCAATAAAGTTTCACTCATCAGCCTATATACAAAAATTAACAATCCCACCATGTTTTGCCCAACCCCATCCCACCCGTAAAAACTGAAATGGTATCACGGTACCAATTGTTTTTCCATAGACCTGGTATGAGTTATCTAGTCACAACATACCTATTTTCAGTCATGTCTATGACATTTTCAAAAAATCATAAAAAATACAAAATATGATCTGTATAGGAATTAACATAAATTCACATGTTGCCAAGAGGCTAAACTATTTTTAAGCCTAACAGAAAGTACTACTCTTACATAATCCACCAATCAATAGCTTGTGTTGTTCTTTATGTCTGAATGGACCCTACAAATTAAGCCACACCCACATATACTTGCGCAATTGGTACCGTTATACCAAATGACGTCCCACTACTGGGCATTAACGAGTATCCATGGATGCTTAAACTCTCTCTCTCTCTCTCTCTCTCTCTCTCTCTCTCTCTCTCTCTCTCTCTCTCTCTCTCTCTCAAAAACATAACACTTTTGAAACCATGTTCTACCTGACCGGGGGGTGGGTGGGATGGAGGAGGGCAAACTCAATTTTCCCATGGGCAAGTTAAATTTCCATTCAACATTTCCAATACAGGCTATATACACAGCTTACTGATTGTTTTAATTAACATTTATTATTCTGTCTTCTATTTGCAAAATATTATATTGATAAAAGATGCAAATATATCACAACATAAAATTCACCAGACGAAGATTAAGAAAACACATTCCAGGCATCAGTGTTGCATAATTACCAAGCACTAAAATCACGCCCGTCATAATCCCAATACATTAATCACAATTAATGTTTATGATCACTTTATAGTTTTATGTTTATATATACAATTTTGTATTGTGTGTGTACCAGGTAACAAGTTTATGTTAGCATATCCTCTTTTTAGTTCTTCAAGCACAAGTACCATTGTTGCAATTTGCATTAGAGTATCGCTGCCTGTCGTACTTATTAGTGTGGCTGGTATAATAGCGACTGCTTATGATTTTCATCAACTATTAACTGTGCGAGTTCTCACACATTAAATAAGTTTCCATCATTGCATGACCAATCTAGTGGCCTAAGTACTTAGAGCGTCCGACTTGGATGCGGATGGTCCCAGGTTCGAACCCAGGCTTAGACATACCACAGGATCACGGTGCTAATTAAAACCGATAAAATGATTTTATGTTTTCATCGATTTCGCCGAACTTTATTGATGAAACGTCAGACTCCTGTGGTCATACCAGTGTCTCGACAATGGGAATAGCTGCCTCGCTTGCCACTCAGCTTTAAAATGTTTGTGTTACGACTGGTCTGTCTGGTGTAAGGATAACGTGACTGGGTGGGACATTATGCTACATGTCTGTGACATCATACTCCAGTGCTAGACACAATTATTAACTGCCACATTCGAGACATCATAGGGATATGACTGAATTTTTTTTAAAGCTACGTTGAGAATACCAAGCCATACACACATACACCCACATCTTGGGCTATTTTCTACATTAACAAATGATATAACTTATCAATCGTCATTTCAAAATTGTTGTCGAGTTGGTTTGAGATACGCTATCAATTACATGATATGTGTATGTATGTATGTATGTATGTAGGTAGGTAGGTAGGTAGGTAGGTAGGTAGGTAGGTAGGTAGGTAGGTAGGTAGGTAGGTAGGTAGGTAGGTAGGTAGGTAGGTAGGTAGGTAGGTAGGTAGGTAGGTAGGTATGTATGTATGTATGTATTGTGTGTGTGTGTGTGCGTTCGTGTGTATGTAAGTATGGATGGATAGATGGATGGATATGTATGTATGTATGTATGTATGTATGTATGTATGTATGTATGTATGTATGTATGTATGTATGTATGTATGTATGTATGTATGTATGTATGTATGTATGTATGTATGTATGTATGTATGTATGTATGTATGTATGTATGTATGTATGTATGTATGTATGTATGTATGTATGTATGTATGTATATATGTATGTATGTATAAATTAGCAATAGTTTTGATTTTTCTTTATTGTTAAATTAGCAAGTGTTGATCTTTGCTGTATTTTTATATTAGCAATGGCGTTGATCTTTTATGTATTGTTAAAAATTAGCAGCATGACTTCAAGCATTATCAGAGAAAATAATAAAATAACATAAGAGCTCTACTTAGGTGCTTAAAAGCGGTTGTTTTTTTCAAGAAGCATAAACTAATGTAGGCATTGTTGTTCTTGGATTTTAAACTGCTTTCCTGTAATTATTTTACTATAACTAGTTTAGAAATGCAAAATAGAATAATGTATACATCTGTATCAAGTATCAGATTAATGATTCAAGTAGATTTATTTATTTAATTTATTTATTCAGATGTCGGAGTATTGCAACTTCAATTCATAGAGTTTACGTCTTCAAGCAACATCAGTTTTTTTTTATAGATTTTGCTATCGATGTCAAGGCGGGAATATCTAGTTATTGGGATACTAATCTTAAGGTACCATATATAGACATATGTGTGTGTGTGTGATTTAGATTTTTAACGTAGCTTTAACATTTTTCTCAATCATATCGATACGATGTCTGCAGTGTAGCAGTTTATAGTGATGCCTAGCACTGGGACATCATGTTGCAGACACGTAGCATGATGTCCACCCATTTATTCTCTCCTGAAACCGGACTTACCAGTCCTAACACTGACCTCTTAATACGAAGCAGCTGTTAGTACAGTTTTTGTATATCTTTGGTATGACTAGGCCTCCTGGAAGCTCTAAAAATTAGAACACCAGAGCAGTCATAGTCGAATGATTCGTTAAAATACATCAACTAAAATTAGCGATATGTTACATTAAAATTCGTCAACTAGTCTAGACATTGTGAGACTGCCCTACAAGACATGAATATGTTTTGACAATGAAGCCAGCGTCTTTTTGCTAAATATATAGCCAATTTCAAAAATAGTAATACTGTTGCAGACATCGTAGGTTCGTCTTTTTGCTAATTTAGGAGAGAATGGAACGACGATCCTATTGGAGAAAAAGTAATAATGTCAGGAAGTTAAAAGGGAATAGAGCAGCTCATTTAAATATTTGTCAACCGCTCCGATGGCCAAGTGGTTAGAGCGTCCACGGAAGCCGGAGATCGTGGAATCTATCCCCGGCCGAGTTATACCAAAGACATACAAAAATGGTACTAACAGCTGTCTAGCTTGGCGATCAGATGTTGTTGTTGTAGGGTTTAACGCCATTTTCAGCTTGACGTTCAGCATTAAGAGGTTAGTGTTAAACTGCCTCACTGCAGACATCGTAGTGATATGACTGAAAAATTGTTAAAGCTACGTTAAAAACCCTAATCAAACAAACAAACAAACAAACCATTTTCAGCACACAATAGTCTATACATGGCGGCAAGTATTGTTGGTGGAGAAAGAACCCGGGAAAACACACTGAAAGAACCACCGACCCACGAGAAGCTACTGGCAAGATTTCTCACATAACTACATTAACTGAATCTGAATCGAACACACGCAGACAGAGGTGAGATGGTAGTGATCCGTAACGGAGAGCGCGTTAGACCACTCGGGGGTCATTCTTGGCGCTCAGCATTAAGAGGTTAGTGTTAGGACTGGTCGGCCTGGTGTCAGGATAATGTGACTGGGTAGGACATCATGATACATGTCTGTGGCATGATGCCCCAGTGCTAGACAACACTATAAACTGCCACACTGCAGACATTGTAGCGATAGGACTGAAACATAATTAAAGCTACATTAAAAATCCTAATCAAACAGACAAATAAATATATGTCATAACCAACCCAACTTCCCTTGCCAAATACACACCTTTCTCACTACCTTAACAAGTAGAATTCATGTCACGAGCCAACTAGACCGTATATTGCATCATAATATTACTTACTTTGGGGAATTTAATAGTAATATTGCAGTCTATATGATCACAATCATTAACATCGTTATTACCATATCACCAGGGGCCCCGAGTGGCCGAGTGTTCTAAAGCACTTTCCGTTACGGATCACTGCCATCTCACCTCTGCGTGGGATCGATCTAAGATTCGGCTAATGTAGTTATGTAAGAAAGCTGGCCAGTAGCTTCTAGTGGGTCGGTGGATTTTTCTCGGGTTCTTCCTTCACCAGTAATACTAGCCGCTATATATAGCCTATCGTGTGCTGCAAAATGACGTTAAACCCTACAACAACAACAACAGCAACAACAACAACAACAACAACAACCATTATCGCCGCCACTGCAATCGCCGTTATTATGGTATAAGTCACGTCGTTGTTAGGGTACTTTAAGAAAGACAGGTGTGACGGTAGTTCTGTCTGATAATATGAGGAGAGGTGGTTTTATTTAGGTGTAGCAAGAGCGTCAGTAGTGGCTGAGGTATATGTAGGTAATGCTATTATTGTCGTTGACGAATGAAGGAAGAGAATATAGATAAATGGAGAAATGGAGGATTTCGAATCAAAGTAGTTGTACTTGCACGACTGACAAGTGGATCGATGCAAGTACTAGGGTTATTATAAAAGAATAAACAAACTATAAGATTCCTAGGCACACATTGGTGTTTTACTGCGATAATTAAATACTAATTCATTCTTCCCTGTTATTGTGTTTCCTCTTCGCTATCTGCCTGCATTATGCTGGTACAATCCACCTGAACGAAGCGGGCATTTAGTTATAAACGTGATCCCATTGTCGAGACGTCCTATCCTTGATAGTAGTTGGCAACAACATAATTCACCCAGGTAAGGTAATATTTCATAACCTAGCTGACGGGTCATCCAGGTAAATTGTTATTATTATAACCAAGCTGGCTGGTATACGCTTCAGAAATTGTGGCAGTGTTTGTGTTACTTTGTTTATAGCAACAGGATTTAGTAAAGGGAAAGAAGAACGTACCTTGTGGATATTCAGGAAGAGAAGTGTTTAAAAAATTTAAAGAAAATTTGTAAGTATCTTTCTTTTTTAATATGGTAATAAAACCGTCCAAACACATATTCATATTTCATGTGTTTACAGTTACAGGGGTTTGCTACATAGGAAATTAGGAGTATCTGTCCATGAATCAAGGGTTGTGTGTGTGCGGGTGTCTAATGTGCTATATTGTTGCAGGTAAGATACACAAACACACAAACACACATATCCCTTGATTGATGGACAGATACTCCAAATTTTTTGTCAAACGAACCCCTGTGATAACAGTGGGTGGCAGTTCTTAATCGATGGATCAATGTGTTGAATAAATTTAGGTACGAAGAATACTTGATAAGTCAATCTCATTAAGTTTAGGATAAACGATTTTACAAAGGACACTTGAATAATCAATATATATATATATATATATATATATATATATATATATATATATATATATATATATATATATATATATATATATATATATATATATATATATATATATATATTATGATGATATTTTAATTATATATTTCAAGTCCTTCTTCGGCTAATGTAGTTATGCGAGAAAGCGTGCCAGTAGCTTCTAGTGGGTCGTGGGTACTTTGCGAGGGTTTTCCAGGATTCTTCCTCTACCGGTAATACTGGCCGCCATATATAGTCTATCGTGTGCTAAAAAAATGGCGTTAAACTCTACAACAACAAGAAATCCTTCTTCTAGACATTCATTCTGGTATAGGCATTCTTCCATCTTTTTTTGGTCTTCTTCCCTTCTCCTTTTTCCTTTCTTCTTTCTTTTTTTATCTTTCTTAGATACGTATATGCTCTTCTGTTCCAGTTTCCTCTGATTCTTCTTTATTATTTTCTCCATATTTTTTTTATATTTTTTTGTTGTTTCTCTCGGGTTTTATTGTTGTGCTTTAAAGTCTGTGTTTTCTTCCCTCTCTCTTGTTGTGGTGGTTTCTGTATGTCCTTGACGTTTTCATTTTTCATCCCTCTAAGTTGTTTGTGTGGTACATGTTCTTCTAGACTATTTAATATTGTTTCGGTATTTGCGTTTGGCTGTGTCTTTTCCCATTTTTTTTTATCTTTTCTTACTCTGTTTCTTTTCTCTTCTCATTATTATAATCTCTGATACTGTCCTTTTTTACTGAAGCTGATTCTGTGTCTGCGAGCATATTTGCTTTTCATTTAAAGTTTGTTGTTTTGGAGCTGTGTATCTGAATTTTTGGTGTTTGTGGGTTCTTCCATTCTTTCTGAGGTTTTGGGGCATTTGTGTGGTGAGTGCCATGTCTCTCCTCTCCTAATCGATTTCACTTCCTGTGGTAAATAAATCCTTTGTACCATGCCTTAGTTGATAATCAATGTAGGTAGAATGCTCCTTTTATTGTTCCGATTCTGTTTTGTTCAATTTCTAGTATCCAAGTTCCGGTGTAAATTGAGCAATCTGGAACTGTTCTGAGTCTTGATATTACCACTTTTATATAAACAATTTACCCAAACGAAAGCAGTTATATCCGTATATGTTGATTTGAATAAATCTTTAGCTGTATATCTGGGTCTGTTGTTTGTAAAGCTTCCAACACTGTTGACACACCGGGTATATTTCCTCTTTGTTTCCCCTGCATATTTAAAATTTGGGTTCCTTCTTCGTAATTGCATTCAATATAGGATCCTTCCTCTGTGTCCATTCTTCGTATTTTGAATTATTTCTGCAAGTCCTTTGTCACCTTGCGTGCCATGGTCATTTTTTCTCGCTTTTCCCCTGTTTTTTCTGTGATTCTTATTTCATTTTTGATTTTAAACTATTCTGGTTGACTTCAATGCTACACGATTCCCTACACCTTTCTTCTTGAGCTTCTAATCCCCAGAAATTGTACAACGCAATTTTATCCATTAAACCGACACCAACGGACGTTGAAAGAGTTTTTTCGGTCTGTACGAATTTCTGTACAGAATTAAGATCGCGTCTCTCAGACAAGACGCTTAATGCACTTGCATTCTTCAAATATTATTATAACAAGTAAACATGTATTGATTTAGAACTTATCACGAAAGGTATATAATAAAACGGTGTTCATCACAAAATTAAGCTATTAACAAAACAGTAAAAATAGCTGTTAACAGCTGCTTTTTGAAAATGGAAAACAGTAAACAACTGTTTTTCAAAAACCCTATTAACAATATAACTTGTTACATTTCATTGCTATATGTGTTTTGAAGTAAAAGGCTATCGTCACGATCCATTAACCGCCAGGATTTCATTCAAAGCATTATCAGTGAACATAAAATACAATACCCTCTTACGCGTTGTTATGATTGTTTTTTTATGTGGTGATTAACAGGAGACGGATCAATAAATAGTGCTTAGCAAACATTAAATCGATATTTTTAAAATTTAAGAAAAATAAGTTTTCTCAAAAGTCGGCTATTCAAATATTTTGATTCATGCATGTGTTTTTATTTTGAATAGGTGATAATTATGAAGTATAGTGATAAAATCAGTGTTCACAAATCTTGAAGTATAAATGAATGATTACTAAGGGTAGATCTTTATATTCTTGATGTTGTTGAATAAACGAGTCTGTTTCCTTAGGAGAGAAACAAAAAACGTTTCAAAGTTTCTAGCTCTAATGAATAAGGTTAACAGAAGAAGAAAGAAAATAAGCAGTATGATGTTACACGTGCAAGAAAGTTTCATTCATCAGCCCATACGAAAATTAAAAACCCCGTCCTCTCTCTCTCTCTCTCTCTCTCTCTCTCTCTCTCTCTCTCGAAACCATGTTCTACCTGACAATTGGGGGGAGGGGGGAGGGAGGAGGGCAAACTCAATTTTCCCATGGGCAAGTTAAATTTCCATTCAACTTTCCCATTACAGTCTATATACACAGCTTACTGGTTGTTTTAATTAACATTTATTATTCTGTCTTCTATTTGCAAAATATTATATTGATAAAAGATGCCAAGATATCACAACATAAAATTCACCATACGAAGATTAGGAAAATACATTCCAGGCATCAGTGTTGCATAATAACCAAGCACTAAAATCACGCCCGTTATAATCCCAATACATTAATCACGATTAATGTTTATGATCACTATATAATTTTTTTCTTCTGTATACAATTTTGTATTGTGTGTGTGTGTACCAGGTAAGAAGTTTATGTTAGCATATCCTCTTTTTAATTCTTCAAGCAGAAGTACCATTGTTGCAATTTGCATATCGCTGCCTTTCGTACTATTTAGTGTGGCCGGTATAATAGCGCCTGCTTATGATTTTCATCAACTATTAACTGTGCAAGTTATCACACATTAAATAAGTTTCCATCATTGCATGACCGATCTAGTGGCCTAAGTGGTTAGAGCGTCCGCCTCGGACGCGGATGGTCCCAGGTTCGAAACAAGGTTTAGTCATACCACAGGAACACAGTGCTAATTAAAACCGATAAAATGATTTTATGTTTTCATCGATTTCGCCGAACTTTATTGATGAAACTTTAGACTCCTGTGGTCATACCAGAGTCTCAACAATCGAAATAGCTGCCTCGCATGCCACTCAGCTTTAAAATGTTTGTGTTACGACTGGTCTGTCTGGTGTAAGGATAACGTGACTGGGTGGGACATTATGCTACATTTCTGTGACATCATACTCCAGTGCTAGACACAATTATTAACTGCCACATTCGAGACATCATAGGGATATGACTGAATTTTTTTTAAAAGCTACGTTAGGAATACCAAGCCATACACACATACACCCACATCTTGGGCTATTTTCGACATTAACAAATGATATAACATATTAATCGTCATTTCAAAATTGTTGTCGAGATGGTTTGTTTGTTTGTTTGTATTTTATGGTTTAACGCCATTTTTTCAGCACAATATAGGCTATACATGGCGACCAGTATTAATGGTGGAGGAAGAAACCGGACAAACCCCGGAAAGAAACACCGACAAACGAGAAGCTACTGGCAAACATTCTCACATAACTACATTTGCCGAAACTTAGAGTCGAGCACACGCAGACACAGGCGAGATGGCAGTGGTCCGTAACGGACAGCATTTTAGACCACTCGGCCACTCGGGGCCCCTGTCGAGATGGTTTGAGATTCTCTATAAATTACATGATATGTGTATGTATGTATGTATGTATGTATGTATGTATGTATGTATGTATGTATGTATGTATGTATGTATGTATGTATGTATGTGTGTGTGTGTGTGTGTGTGTGTGTGTGTGTGTGTGTGTGTGTGTGTGTGTGTGTGTGTGTGTGTGTGTGTGTGCGTGCGTTCGTGTGTATGCAAGTATGGATGGATAGATGGATAGATGGATGGATATGTGTGTTGGTGTATATGTAGGTAGGTAGGTATACATTCTAGCTGGATTTATGTTACCTTTTTCTTTTCATAATTTGACTTAAAGCATTGGTCTTTCCTTTGTTGTTTAATTAGCAACAGTGTTCATTGTTTCGTTATTGATAAATTAGCATCAGAGTTGATCTTATCTTCATTGATAAACTAGCAGCAGTATTGATCTTTTGTTTATTGATAAAATAGTAACAGTGTTGATCTTTTCTTTATTGATAAATTAGTAACATTGTTGATTGTTTCTTTATTGTTAAATTAGCCACAGTGTTGTATTTTTCTTTATTGTTAAATTTGCAAGTGTTTATCATTGTTCTTTATTGATAAATTTGAAACAGTATTGACATTTTGTTTATTGTCAAAATAGCAGCAGTGCTGATTTTTTATGGATAAATTAGCAATTGTTGATCATCTTTCTTTATTGATAAACTAGCAACAGTGTTGATTTGTTTCTTTATTGATAAATTAGCTCCAGTGTTTATTTTGTCTTTATTGTTAAATTAGCAACAGTGTTGATTTTGTTCTTTATTGATAAATTAGCATTAGTGTTTTTTTTCTTTATTGTTAAATTAGCAGCAGTGTTGATCTTTTCCTTTATTACTAAATTAGTAACAGTGTTGACTTTTTATTGTTAAATTAGTAGAGGTGTTTTTTATTGTTAAATTAGCAACAGTGTTGATCTTTGCTGTAATTTTATATTAGCAATGGCGTTAATCTTTTATGTATTGTTAAATATTAGCAGCACGACTTCAAGCATTATCAGAGAAAATAATAAAACAACATAAGAGCCCTACTTAGGTGCTTAAAAGCGGTTATTTTTTTCATGAAGCATATTATTAATGTAGACATTGTTCTTCTTAGATTTTAAACTGCTTTTCTGTAATTATTTTACTATAACTAGTTTAGAAATGTAAAATAGAATAATGTATACATCTGTATCAAATATCAGATTAATGATTCAAGTATATTTATTTATTTTAATTTATTTATTCAGATGTCGGATCCCCCTGCGGGTTCGGGGTTGTAGAATTGGCCTGACGTGCCTCGCCACGTGTCGTAAAAGGCGACTAAGTAGAGGCAACCTGTTTGCCGTGGGTTGCGTCCCGTGTCGGGGGAGGAAAGGATCCTGGTAGTTGCAACACACTACTTTGGCCTCTACTTCTCCTAGACGGGTGGTCGAGATGGGCCCGGTCTCGACAAATCGGCTGGTCACGCCGAGCCCTAGGAAGTCTTTATTAACTCTCTCACCTCCTTTTACTTTCTCCTTGTATCTCTTTTGATACCACCGTTGCCCCTACTTTCTATTCCTGTGTCTTTCCCTTTTCCAAATCTTAGAAGACTTACTAGAAGGCGGTGGCTCAACGGGTCAATCGGGGGGTAATTTTACTGACCTTAGAAATTGGCGACTTCAGGGTCAACTAAAGGTAATTTTATCAACTGAGTATGGCATCTGTGTATCCCTGGCACTTTAAAAGTGTCCCCTTGTTGGGCTCCTTGGTGGGTGGGGAGCACGGGTGCTGAATTTTTCAATCAAGCCATCATGGAGAATTCCAAAAAAACACTTAAACGTACCAAAACTGTGTCATCAGAGTCGGATGATGAACCATGTAGTGTGGAATCCTTTCCTCGCTTCATGGTCATCCAATCAAAAGACGAAACTAAACAACTTGCTAAATTATCGCCATTTATAGTCGAAAAGACTATACTTGGATTAGTCGGCAAGCCGAAAAGTGTCAAAAAACTCAGATCAGGCGGCCTACTTGTAGAGTGTGAGCGCAAAGCACAAACTGAAAATGTACTGAAAATTAAGACCTTTCACGATATTCCAGTAACCTGCTCCGCCCACTCTACACTTAATACATCAAAAGGCGTCATTCGTTGCCGTGACCTTGCTGGAGTCAGCGACAAGGAAATCGTCGAGGGCATGAAAAATGAAGGTGTCACTGCAGTCCGTAGAATTCGTATCAAACGAAACAACAATCTGCAGGACACCAACACTATTATACTCACCTTTAATAAGCCAACATTACCTAAAGTGGTCAAGGTTGGCTTCCTACAAGTTAAGGTTGAGGTATACATACCAAATCCCCTCCGATGTTACAAATGTCAGAGATACGGTCATCATGAAGACAGATGCTCTAGAAGCCAAATATGTGGCCGATGCGGCGACCCCTCCCACGGGGAATCAGAGTGCAAAGCCACTCCGCATTGCGTCAACTGCGGCAAGGAACACCATGCTAGTTCAAAAGAATGCGACACATGGAGACAGGAGAAGGAAATCCAGAGGGTTAAATACACTTCCAACATTCCCTATCCAGAGGCCAGGAAGCTTGTTCAAGCTAGATCACTCCCCGGCCCATCCTTCTCAACTGTAGTGAAGAGCAGCCAAAAAGCAACGAAAGACGCACAAACTCAAACAAACCCACCTGAAGCCCATTGCGACTCAAACATCCCGCACTACAAACCGCAGAAAAACTCGACATCGACACAAACAACATTTAACAATACTCCACCACCAAAATCACCAAAAGGCAAGAAAAAGCTACAAACAAATAGGCAGCAAAAAGGGTCTGATGACCCTATAAAGATGCACAACAGGTTTGGAGACTTAGAGGACATGGATGCAGAAGAATCTGCTTCATGTCCTCAGGGTAGCTCCAGACCTAACAATAAAAAATACACTCCCGTACTTCCTCCAGATAAATAACCAAACAGTTTGCCTCCGCGAAAGGTCTAACCTAGCTCCAGAATCTTTAATATAAAGTTGTAATGAAAAACACCATTTTACAATGGAACTGTAGAGGACTTAAAGCTAACTACCATGATATTCTTCTGCTTTTAAACGAACATGATCCAGCAGTACTATGTCTTCAGGAAACATTTTTGAAAAATACAGATAACATCACACTTAAAAACTACTCCCTGTTTAACAACTATTCTCAGAATGTTGACAGGGCCTCAGGAGGAGTCTCTGTTATTGTGAACAACAGAGCCCCTCATAGGGTCATACCTCTAAACACAAATTTACAAGCCATTGCTGTAAGCGTCACTCTTCATCGAGTGATTACATTTTGCTCTATTTACTTACCACCAAACACTAACCTAGTTCCAAACGATTTAGATTCCCTTGTTCAACAACTTCCCGCACCATTTGTTTTACTCGGGGATTTTAATGCCCATAACATTTTATGGGGATCAAATCATATAAGTGACAGAGGTCACAAAGTTGAAGACTTTATTTCTAGACATGATCTGTGTCTATATAATACCAAAACACCCACATATCTACACCCAGGCACGGGTACATACACATGCATCGATTTGACAATTTGTTCTCCCTCGCTGCTTTTGGACTATGAATGGAAGGTCGCTGATGACCTTCACAGCAGCGATCACTTCCCAATCTCCCTTGTAAATCTTAACTCTACAATTGATGAAATAACTCCACAATGGAATTTAAAGAAGGCCGACTGGGCCAAGTTCGAAACACTCTGTAAAACTAGGCTGAATGAGGATACAGTTTTCAATGTTAACGACCCCATTCAGCTCTTTACATCTATTTTAACAGAAATTGCAGAAGAATCTATCCCCAAATCCTCCACAAACTGTAAAAGAACCCTAAAACCTTGGGTCACTAAGGAATGTAAGGAAGCCATTAGACTACGCCGAAAAGCATTAAAAAAATTTAATAATCATCCGACGCCCGAAAACTTAAATATATATCGCATTGTCCGGGCTAAAGCTCGCCGCACAATCAAAGAAAGTAAAAGAGCATCATGGAATAAATATGTTTCTTCTTTAAACACTCGTTCCTCTGTTAAGAAAGTTTGGGATACTATACGCAAAATAAACGGAAAGAGCAAACAAAACCCTCTCCGACATCTGACACTGAACAATAACAACTTTAATTCAAAACGTGACATTGCAAATACTCTTGCTGACAGTTTCTCCAAAAATTCATCATCATCTAATTATTCAGAAGCTTTCCAAAAACTTAAAACTCGAAAAGAAAAGACACGTTTAAAATTCACATCCAACAACTCGGAAAGTTATAATCAGTTGTTCTCATTATCGGAGCTTAGGGAGGCTTTAGATAAGGCCCATGATACATCCACTGGGCCTGACGAAATACATTACCAGTTTTTGAAACACCTCCCAGAATCATCATTAACATCTCTTTTGAAACTCTTCAATGATTTATGGATCACTGGTAATGTACCAAAAATCTGGAAAGAAGCAACTGTAATACCAGTCCCCAAACCAGGTAAAGATAGCGAAGACCCCAACAGCTATCGACCAATTGCACTGACAAGCTGTGTGTGCAAAACAATGGAACGAATGATCAATTCTCGACTTATCTGGTACTTGGAAACTAACAATTTAATATCTCCTTTCCAAAGTGGCTTTCGTTATGGACGGAGCACCAATGATCATCTGGTTAGACTAGAAACATTCATTCGTGATGCATTTATCAAGAAAGAACATTTAGTAGCGGTTTTCTTTGATTTAGAAAAGGCCTATGACACGACATGGAAGTACGGGATACTAAATGACCTGCACGATCTAGGTCTAAAAGGCCGTCTGCCCTCTTTCATATCCAGCTTTCTCTCAGACAGAGAATTCAAGGTACGAGTGGGCTCTACTCTATCAGATTTGCACGAGCAAGAGATGGGTGTGCCCCAGGGCAGTATTTTATCCGTGACACTTTTCAATATCAAAATTAATAGTATCACAAAGTGTCTGACTCCTGGTGTGGATTGCTCGCTATATGTTGATGATTTTCTAATATGTTATAGATCGAAGCACATGTATACAATTGAAAGACAACTTCAGCAAAATATAAACAAGATTCAAAGTTGGGCCAGTGCAAACGGTTTCAAATTCTCGAAGTCTAAAACAGTATGCATGCATTTCTGTCAGTTACGAAGACATCACGATGAACCTCACCTCACGCTGGATGGAACACCTATTCCAGTTGTTGAGGAAACAAAATTTTTAGGTATTATCTTTGACAGAAGACTGACTTTTATTCCACACCTAAAGAACTTGAAAGCTAAATGCTCAAAAGCACTTGACCTACTTAAATTAGTATCACACACTGACTGGGGTGCTGATAGAAAAATCATCCTGAATTTATATAGAACGTTTATTCGCTCCAAACTAGACTATGGTTGCGTTGTGTATGGCTCAGCCAGGAAATCATATTTGAAAATACTTGATCCAATTCATCATCAGGGAATAAGACTGGCTTTGGGAGCATTTAAAACTTCCCCATGTGAAAGCCTTCTAGCTGAGGCGAATGAACCACCATTATCACATCGTAGAGACATGCTTTCCGCACAGTATGGTCTCAAATTAAAATCAAACCCTCTGAATCCTGCTTTTTCGGCTGTTTTTCAACCCAAATACAAAACTTTATACGAAAATAAACCAAACGCCATACCTTCCTTTGGCATTAGAATATTATCCAGCCTTGACACTACAAATATAGATCTTTCTAACATTCAGAAAACGTCTATCCCCGAAACACCACCCTGGCTAATTAAACAACCAAAAGTACTTTTTACGCTACACGACGGTAAAAAATCTGAGACAAACCCTTCTGTCTTCCACAACTCTTACCATGAACTCCTCACCGAATTTAAAAACTACACCAGAATTTACACTGATGGATCAAAGGATGAGGAAAAGGCTGCTGCAGCCTTTGTTTGTGGAAATCACACAATGCAAGTTCGCTTACCAAATGGAGCATCAATTTTTACAGCCGAAATTAGAGCAATAGAACTTGCTCTGCAACATATAGAAAAGAAACATATTTTAAACAGTATCATTTTCTCCGACTCGCTATCAGTACTCCAGTCACTACACAATAGAAACCTGGAGAACCCAATATTGAAAAACATACTCCTTAAACATAATGAGCTGAGTGTCAACCACAACATAATATATTGTTGGTTACCTAGCCACATTGGTATTAAAGGTAACGAAAAAGCAGATCGCGCTGCTAAAAGGGCTCTTACTCTAGGACCATCTGATTTTAAATTACCTTTTACTGATTTTAAACCTTGTATCAGAAGGTTCTTTCGTCAGAAGTGGCAGGCGTCATGGAATGATGCTGTAAATAACAAACTTCATGCAATCAAGCCAGCCCTGGGAGAATGGACCCCTTCCTACAGATCCATACGTAGGGAGGAGGTAGTCATTGCAAGAATCCGAATTGGTCATACTTATATCACCCACACACACATACTTAAAGGCGAAGACCCACCAGAGTGCGTTTACTGCAATGAACCATTCACTGTCAATCACCTTATGATAGAGTGCTTTGACTTGCAACCTACGCGCGATCGTTATTACATTGTGCATGATATGAAAGAACTTTTTGATACTATAAACATCACTCGTATTATAGAGTTCCTGAAAGCAGTAAATCTTTACTCAAAAATTTGACTTTTATGATATGACCTTGTGTAGTTTTATGCAATATATATATACCGTCCCATTTTAATACCTTTTCATCCTTTTTCATTAACATAGTACATTTACCTCTCCCGTTGATCGGGAAACTTTATTTTGCACCGTTACCATCTTACCGTTTTTAATTTCAACCATCTGTTATTTTATATCGCTGGTCGATATAGGACCTTTTATCAATTTTAAAAGATGTCATACTTTTACTGTTCGGCAAATACCAACATCTCACCATTTTACTTTGAACTATTTGGTTTTCTATGTCGCTGGTCGATGTTAAACCTTCCTATTTTCAAACATATAACCTATTATATGGCGCTAAATAGCCTAAAAGTGCTGGTGCGCCGTTAAAATTTAATTAATCAATCAATCAATCAATCAGATGTCGGAGTATTGCAACTTGAATTCATAGAGTTTACGTCTCCAAGCAACATCAATTTATTATAGATTTTGCTATCGATGTCAAGGCGGGAATATCTAGTTATTGGGATACTAATCTTAAGGTACCATATATAGACATATGTGTATGTATGGGATTTAGATTTTTAACGTAGCTTTAACATTTTTTTCAGTCATATCGATACGATGTCTGCAGTGTAGCAGTTTATAGTGATGCCTAGCACTGGGACATCATGTTGCAGACACCTAGCATGATGTCCACCCATTTATTCTATCATGACACCGGGCTGACCAGTCCTAACACTGACCTCTTGATACGAGGCAGCTGTTAGTACAGTTTTTGTATGTCTTTGGTATGACTCGGCCTCTCGGACGCTCTAAAAATAGAACACCAGAGCAGTCATACTCGAATGATTCGTTAAAATACATCAACTAAAATTAGCGATATGTTACATTATAATCAATCAGCTAGTCTAGACATTGTGAGACTGTCATACAAGACATGTATATGTTTTGACAATGAAGCCAGCGTCTTTTTGCTAAATTAGGAGCCTATTGCAAAAAATAGTAATACTGTTGCAGACATCGCAGGTGCGTCTTTTTGCTAATTTAGGAGAGAATGGAACGCCGAGCCTATTGGAGAAAAAATAATAATGTCAGGAAGTTAAAAGGGAATAGAGCAGCTCATTTAAATATGTCAACCGCTCCGATGGCCTAGTGGTTAGAGCGTCCGCCACGGAAGCGGGAGGTCGTGGGTTCTATTCCCGGTCGAGTCGTACCAAAAACATACAAAAATGGTACTAACAGCTGCCTAGCTTGGCGCTCAGTTGTTGTTGTTGTTGTTGTAGGGTTTAACGCCATTTTTCAGCACACAATAGGCTAGATATGGCGGCAAGTATTATTGGTGGAGGCATCACGAAAGTCATTCTTCCATAATTTTTTGGTCTTCTTTCTTCTCCTTTTTCTTTTCTTCTTTGTTTTTTCTCTTTCTTGGATACGTATTTGCTCTTCTGTTCCAGTTTCCTCTGATTCTTCTTTATTATTTTCTCCATATTTTTTATATATTTTTTTGTTTTTTCTCTCGGGCTTTATTGTTGTGCTTTAAAGTCTGTGTTTTCTTCCCTCTCTCTTGTTGTGGTGGTTTCTGTATGTCCTTAACATTTTCATTTTTCTTCCCTCTAAGTTGTTTTTGTGGTACATGTTCTTCTAGACTATTTAATAGTGTCACGGTATGTGCGTTTGCCTGTGTCTTTTCCCATTGTTTTAGTCTTTTGTTACTCTGTTTCTCTTCTCTTCTCATTATTATGATCTCTGATAGTGTCTTTTTTTCTGAAGCTGGTTTTGTGTCTGCGAGGTATTTGCTTTTCATTTAATGTTTGCTGTTTTTGGAGTTGTGTATCTGAATGTTTGTTGTTTGTGGGTTCTTCCATTCCTTCTGAGGTTTTGGGGCATTTGTGTTGTGTGTGCCATGTCTCTCCTCATCGATTTCACTTCCTGTGGTAAATAAATCCTTTGTATCATGCCTTAGTTAATAATCAATGTAGGTAGAATGCTCCTTTTATTGTTCCGAGTCTGGTTTGTTCAATTTCTAGTATCCAAGTTCCGTTGTAAATTGAGAAATCTGGAACTGTTCTGAGTCTTGATATTACCACTTTTATCTAAACAATTTCCTCAAACCAAAACAGTTATACCCGTATCTGTTGATTTGAATAGATCTTTAGCTGTATATCTGGGTCTGTAGTTTGTAAAGCTACCAACTCTGTTGACACACAGGGTATATTTCCTCTTTGTTTCCCCTGCATATCCAAAAATTGGGTTCCTTCTTTGTAATTGCATTCAATATAGGATCCTTCCTCTGTGTCTATTCTTCGTATTTTGAAATAGTTTTGCAAGTTCTTTGTTACCTTGCGTGCCTCGGTAATTTTTTTCTCGCTTTTTCCCTGTTTTGTTCTGTGATTCTTATTTCATTTTCGATTTTAAACTATTCCGGTTGACTTTCTTGCTACACGATTCCCTACGCCTCTCTTCTTGCGCTTCTAATCCCCAGATCGTGGTGATGACGCCTTGGTTATCTCATTTTTTTACACCTTTGCTTCCACTTGCTTGTTTCGGTGGCATTATAATCCACAGATAACGACGCATATCTCTTGTATGCCTATTCAAAGATGTCTAATATCGTGGAAGGTGGCATTTTAATCTAGAACATGTCATATAACGAACTCCGTCAGTCGTCATATGATCATGTTTACTACGTAGTGGTTATCTCATTTACAAGCTGGCACGTGTTTGTATCAAGTGGTTGAAGCACAGTTTAGGCCATCATATGCATTGGGTCGATGTAGAACAGAATCTGATCAAAATGGTTTAGAAGAGTCATCGATAGGAGAGGCTGTATAAGCAATGCCATAGTTTAACAGCTGCAGGGGTAACATTAATGGTCGTGGTTCAGTACGCGGTATACAGGGTAGCGGCGTCACTATGGTTGGTGTCACCCAGTGCGGTAAACTCATGGTGTCACCCCTACAGACTTCCACCATGGATTTCTTCTTCAAATAAGTCTTAAAATAAGTCCATAGTATAAAAGTGGCACCCTGTGCCTGCTAGTCATTTATTTAACTATGTTCGGTTATCCGTTTATGAAATCCGACCAGACCGAGCAGTGTGTGCTCTGTAAAACTTGCAATTTTTCATTTTGGTGTCACCCCTCTGAAATGGTTTCACCCGGTGCGGTCTGCACCCCCGGAACCCCCATAGCAACGCCACTAACACAGGGGAAGGTGTGTGTGTGTGTGTGTGTGTGTGTGTGTGTGTGTGTGATTAGGATTTGTAACGTAGCTTTAACAAAAAATATCGCTACAATGGATGCATGAGGCAGTTTATAGTGCTGTCTAGCACTGGGGCATCATGCCACATGCATGTAGCATGATGTCCCACCCAGTCACATTATTCTGACACCAGGCCGACCAGTCATAACACTAACCTCTTAATGCTGAACGTCCTGCGAGGCAGCTGTTAGTACCATTTTTGTAAGTCTGTGGTATGACTCGGCCGGGGATCGCACCCACGACCTCCCGCTTCCACCACTAGGTCACGGAGCTGTCGATGATGTTTGTAAAAGAGGTAGCAGAAACGGTCAATACTCGACTAGAACTACCTTTTAAACTTTATTTACCGGAAACGTATTAATTTAGTTTGCGTCGTAACAAATATTATAAATGAAATAAAAATCAACATACCATCCCGACAAAGACGCAAGTGTGTGTGTGTGTGTGTATGTGTGTGTGTGTTGTGTGTGTGTGTGTGTGTGTGTGTGTGTGTGTGTGTGTGTGAGTGAGTGAGTGAGTGTGAGAGAGATTGGAGTTTTAACGTAGCTTGAACAATTTTTGAGTCATATGGAGTTTTAAATTAAATGGTAGTTATGTATATAGATTTTAGTTGGAAGTATTTTCTTTGTTTGCTACTCAGTTCTAACACCTGAAATATGTTAGGTTGGCGTCTCACTTCACCTAGAATCAATACCTTTTTATTCACAGTCCATTTAGACGATACGATGGCCACATCAACATCACGGAAAACCATTTGCAATCTGGTATATCATAGGACTCTGGAACTAAAAGGAGGTATGTAATATAACAACCTTGTTGCTTGTTTTATTAACACACCTGTTCGTATACATGGTGTTCCTAACCGTGGTAAACGTGTTAGGCGGAAGTTAAACACCATCGCCAACAAATTCGTCGGTCAGGGTCTACATGATATAGTTAATTGTTGTTAGTGTTAAGGTTCAAAATACTTCGTCAGATCTTTTAGTAAACTGATATGTCTTGTAATATTAAATAGTAAATGTCTTGATTATTGTTTTACATGCCTGATGTTAAAAGGTGCCCCACATTTGGTTAATGAAATTTGTTTAAAAATAAACACTCTATATTATCTGACTCATCACGGTGTATCTTGTCTCTTATAAGTCGGATTTTAATGGTAGGATTTTTTGTTAGTTTTTCTTTCTACTGACAATACTGTTTTAATATTAGTTTACCTCTTTAATATTTTTCAGTATCTATAATATAAAATAACTTTTCAGTGTGGATGTTGTTTTAGAAGGTTAAAACTATGCTTGTAAATTGACTATAAAGTTAATGATAGAGTTCCTTTCGTACGCTTATATTTTTCAGGAAAAAGAATTTAATCTGTATCGGTATTTTGCATGTCAAAAGTTGAACATCCATATAAATATAAAGCAAACACCCTACGGACGAACTCTCTATTTCAGCTCTCAAAAAAATTGTATTTATTATTATTTAGTGCGTCGACCAAAACCAGTGTCGAAGTTTATCCCCTCATTTCCTCATTTCCATTTAATCATGCAACGCCATATTCACCGGGTCTATTGGATGCCATAAACATATGTTCGCGTGAGCATTATGTTTACCCTGACATATATCTGGATTCGCTTGAGATAACATGATCCACCCTAATGAATAAACTTATAAAATATGATTAATCCTAATAGTTACACACATATAACAGGATTCCCTTTATGGCTTGTCAAAGAGAATGAGATCCACCCTAATGACTGTGCGCAGATGTCATGGTCCACTTAAATGGTTAGTCACGGATAATATGATCTATCCCAATGACTAGACACATATAACACATCCACCCTAATGGTTAGTCACGGAGAACATGATCCGCCCTAATGACTCGACACCGATAACATGGTCCACCATGATGGCTATACACAGATAACAAAACCTAATGATTAGACACGTATAGAATGATCCACCCTAATGGTTAGTCATTTATAACATGAGTCACATGGTTAGATGCTGATTGCATGATTCACCCGAATGGCTGATCAGAGACAGAAAGACACACCTGAGGGTTGGACAGATCAACCTTAATAGCATGGCAGATAACATAATCCATCCTAATCGCTGGACACAGATAACATGATCTACCATAGTGGTTATACACATATAACATGATCCACCATAATGGTTGGTCACAGACAGAACGATCCACCTGATGTATCGGTACTACACCGACTATGAAATTACTGCGTACATACCAGTATTATATCTGATATCAATTTCACTATACCACAACAAGTGTGTACTTTATTACATTACACATTACAATTTGTCAAATTCTGAATTTAAACTTTTCATCAACAAGTGTCACTGCGAAAGGGAGTAGGGAAGGGGTAGTAGGTTACATAAAAAATAAGTCCAAAGATTTTGACATCTGTGTGTGTGTTTGATAGGTAGTTTAACGTAGCTTTAACAATTTTTCAGTCATATCGCTACGATGTCTGTAGTGTGGCAGTATATAGTCATATCTAACACTGGGGCATCATGCCGCAGACATGTTGGATGATGTCCCACCCAGTTATTTTATCCTGACGGAAGGCCACCCAGTCCTAACACTGACTTCTTAACGCTGAACGTCAAGCCAGGCAGCTGTTAGTACCATTTTTATGTCTTTGACACAACTCGGCTGGGGTTCGAATCCGTAACCTCCGCATCCAAGGCGGACGCTCTAATCACTAGGTCACCGGAGTGGTCTAAGTGTATATCTTTATGAGTTCTGCTGGAACACAAATTTGGCCATCTTCCTCCATTTCATAAGTCAACGCTGTTCTACACACTAAACTTTACAAAGTTTAGGCGTGCGAAATCTTTCGCGTTGAACAGAAATGCCTCTTCTAAAATTGTTTACGTCTAAGAAACAGGTCCGTATTTTTGTGTGAATTCGAATTTATTAGAGAAAAGATATCAGGGTAAGTAAAGTCTGACAAAACTTTACTTTGTAGAAAAGCGTCGTTATTGGTTGCAGGTTGTGTTTGATATTGCTGAAAACTTGACTTGGTTAAACTGTTAAGAGTTGACATGGAGATAAATGCCAAGAAAATACAAAGCTGATGACAAATAGCGGCAAGCAAATCTCTGCCAACATAAAAGTCATTGAACAGGAACTGGAAACAGTGGGCCATTTCAAATATCTTGGTTCCATAATCACTGAAGAGGGGTCAAGAACAGAAAGTTTGTCACTAGCAGCACAAACAACAGCAGCTATGTCAAAGGTAAGACCCATCTGGAGAGACAAGAGTATCTATCGGAAAACTAAAATCAGACTATTGAGAGCACTAGTCATCTCAATCTTTTTGTATTCATGTGAGACCCGGACCATGACAGCAGAAATACGACAAAGAATCCAGTCACTTGAAATGTGATGCTAATCCAGTCACTTGAAATGAGATGCTATAGAACCATCCTTGGCATCTCTTACATGGACCACATCACAAATGAAGAAGTGCGTAACACCATCAAGCACAAAGTAGGCCATTATAAAGACATCCTCATCACTGTCAAAAAGAGAAAACTGAAATGATATGGCCATGTCAATAGAGCCAACAGTCTATCCAAAACAATACTGCAGAGCAGCGTCCATGGTGGCAGAAGAGACAGACTGAGAAAAAAGTTAACTGACATCACAGAATAGACCTGGAATTTGTTTGCGGAGACACTGGCATTGGCACATGATTGAGACAAGTGGAGCGAACTGGTCAGATGTTCAGCAGGACAGTGCCTAAATGACCACACTAGGTCAAGAGAATGATGATGATGATGATGATGATGATGATGATGATGATGATGATCTTAGTCGACATCAAAACATGCCACATCAGCGCCGTTAGTTAGGCTGTAGACCCAGCACCTCCTAGAACAAAAATATATGTAGTGGGTGATGTGTAAGACTGTCATTAAGGCAAGATTGGATAGCTTGTATAGAACTAATTCCTAACGAATTTACATGGAACTAAAACCTAACGAATTCACAAAACATAGTAAGGGTGTAGACACCATTTAGCAGCAGGGGCTGGTGAAATTGTCCTTTTTAAAACAAAACGTGGTTTTAAAGATATTGCAATAAGTGCACTCAACATAGTCATTAAATACATGCAATACCAGTTAAAAAGTTATATGAATATTACCCCATCTACACAGTAAATCTGAAATCAATGGTAAATGCAGCAACATCACATAAGATGCCATCCACTTTACTTCGTTACTCCACTATATGTAAGAATTTTATGCATAGATTTTATGATTCATAATTTGAGAATACTACAAGGCAATTTACATTTTATTCTTAATAAAAATGCACAGACTTGTGCTCACAGCTGCTTTTCATATTACTAAAGACAGTCATATTTGTTTGGGGTAGGGGCACTGGTTCTCTTCCTTTAGCAATATTGAAAGGAACCCAGAACCATGCTAAGCTGCCAAATAGTTTGGATCTTGGTTTTATATCTTGTAGAACAAACGTATCAGATGTTGCATGCAAAGAATGTGGATATATATCAATGCGCAAAGCTGCAAGCTGCTGTGCTGTATTCTGAATGAGGAATGTGAGCTGAATAGTGTTGCCTCTGGAGCAGATGACAAAAACTCGAAAGTGCAGAAGCTTTTATAGAAGCATGGCTTTTCATTGTAATAGACCGGGTAGTATATACATGTAATGTTAAGCATCAGAGGCAAATTTCAGAAATAATAGATCTCGTTATCATTTATTGTCTTCAAGTACTGTTTAAATGCCACAGGTAGGCTTGCTTGTTTCCGTCTTAAAATTAAAACTATTGAAAATGCCCACTACCACTAATTTTGTGAGGAGTTGGTGTTATAATTTTTACTAATATTAGTACCCCTACCCATATCTATTCGACCACAACACAATGGCAAGAAATCAAGATGAAACTTCCGCATCATAACTAGTGTTGTCATTAACTTCAAATTTGACGAAAGAAAATCGTGAGAAGAAGTTTATATGTTCTCTTTTTACATAAAGTTAGTTCATCCTTGAAAAAGAAAGTCGAATTGAAATGTACTGTCTTTCCTCGCACATGAATATTTAAAATTAATTCACCTGACAACAAAGCAGATCTTGAATTCTGTGTCTCTAAAACACGCATCTCCATGTCTTCTGGTTTTGACTGAATGCTTTAATCATAATTTGGGAGGTCTTGTGTTAAGGTCTGCCTTTGATGCAAATATCATGTGTATTTAAAGTTTTCTTTTTGTATCCACCCATCAAGTATATAATGTATAGGTTGTTATATAGTGTGGACTTCGATCATTTCCAATATATAGTTCATGAGCTAAATCCAACTAAAATGAATCACAGCGATTATTTCGGTTTCATATATTAATTTGCCATTTAATGAACTATGGGATCTCAGTAGTTTCCAAGTTATAATGGAGGGTCAAAAATTTCATAAGAGTAGAGGGTTGGCTTCTGTGTTGAAAAAAACATGCATTAGAATTTTCATCATCAACTCTTGTGTACATGGTTGTAGGGTGCTAGCCTCAGCAGTTTTAAAATTGTGATGCAAAAGTAGGCATTGACCCTCCATGCAAACTGATGTGTAAATTTATGTTTAATGCCAAGTAAGTGTCACGGATGTAATGGTGTGTGTGTGTGTGTGTCCCCCCTCCCCATGAATTTGCATATGCTGTAACATTGCGTTAGCCTATACTGTATACATTGTCCCTCCCCCCTCCGAATAAAGTGTGCCCACCTACCCCCAAACAAAATATTGAAATGGCATTCCTGCTCAATGTGCAGTATGGGCATCGCATAGTTACTTGAAATTTATGTAAAACCACTGCTACTATTTAGCCCTTCCATACTCGCGGGAAGGTATATTTATTTCTATGCTCAAATGTAATTTCTACAGTAATCTGAATTCTCTGTGACCCTGTTCTCTATATCTTTAATATCTAGTTTTTTATGTTAACGCAGATTAAGGCTTCAATTGCAGTAGTTGTAGTTGCAAAACATTACAAATAATAATAATGACATTTAATAATATAATAATATATCGATAACATCATAATGAAGCCAAAACACAGAATGTTCAACTATCGCACATTAACATTATGTTACGAACGGAACAAAATCATGACGTTTCCTAATTCACAATGGTCACGGATACTGTAACTAATGTGAACAAAATGGCCGGTTGTGCGCAATTCAATTGCATTTTATATGTGCTGATTTAAATCACATTTTTATTGGCAAAATAATAAGAGATACTCTAAATGTACAATTCAATGTGTTAACTGTTTTACAAAGGGAATGTGTTTAAAAAGGTATGCAGCTCTGGAACACTTGGTACAAGAAATGGCGTTAGGGATGGAATAAAAATGATAATGTGATAATTATCAAATGACGATAGTTCACTGAAAGTGAACATTGAAAGTGCCAGATTTATACCGATTTGTCTTAAACGACACAAAATCTTTTACCTAATAATCATTTGCTGTATTCTACCACCCACCTCCAAATCTGCAAGCAATGAACTTATGCAATGAACGTTACGAAGAAACTTGCTTTAAGTCACAAAATCCATATGAAGGTGGAACACATTAAATCAGCACTTTGTACCAACCTTGGAAAATCACATGGGAATTAAGTCAATACAAGGTTAAGTTAATATAAACAGGTTTTGGGTCAAAATATTGTCATGAAGTTTTGTTTTGATAATTGGACACATTGCTATAATGACATGAATGCTAATCTGATCCTCAATTTATTATAGACATGTCTACTAAGTTTTTATTGTCTACTTAAAGTGATTTTAGCTTACTCTTCTTTACAAGTTTTGTGTCAAATGATTTCAGATCCCAAATGTTTACAAAATGAAGTCAATGAAACTTACCAAAACGGTATGAACATCTATTCAGGATTTTTCAATATATTAATAATAGCCAATCAATATAAGTTCCACAATGTCTATGTATCTAATTGAAACACAAGGTATCAATTATAAGTACTGTACTTTTCACAAGCATTTGACATATTTCCTGGAAACGGTTGTATTTATAGTATAGCAAATTTTTTTTTTTTTTTTTGGGGGGGGGGGGAAACAGTTTATTGCTATTCAAATAATTTTTTAAAAATTTTGTTTATTATTTTTTTTTTACAAAAGAAACATGCTCCCACATTTGGATTAATGATGGCAATACAATTATATTTAGCATATGTCATTTGGAACTCATTGATACTTTTAGAACAGTATGAATGGGAGTCTTTACAATGCGATATTTTGTGCTAAAATATGTGGAAATTTAATCCAATACAGTAGACACATATCTTTATGTTTCCTTCAATGTGATGTTCTTGTGGTGAATTTAATGTCAGAAAAATGAAACATCTTTAAGTGCTTTCATTCTATCAAGACTGGAAAGTGCTCTGGAATACAATCTAACACATTCAAGTACTATATTGGCAAGGGTTGTAAAAAGGCACCATTTAACACAGAGGCTCATACAATTATCAGAGAATTGCACATGGCATGAAGATATCACCACAGCCTAGCCTAGTCACTAAATTGCTAAAGGCATTTAATATATGTAAAAATGTCAAATGGTTATATAAATCTAAATCCATCTTTGCATTAAACAAATCCAAAAGTATTGACAATTGAAACAATGTTAGAACATGAGATGCAGCTTACTTTACAATGTTCATCTGATAAAAGCATTCTATACTAAATTTATATAGAAAGTATGGTCAACCTCTACTAAAACTACTAAAACTATATCTACCAAATAAATAGAGTCTCTGGTTTACTTCTAATAAATCTTTATCTACCGTAAATAGAAAGTATGGTCTACTTATACTAAATTGATATCTACCATAAATAGAGTCTATGGTTTACTTTTATTTATAGAAAGTATGGTCAACCTCTACTAAAACTACTAAAACTATATCTACCAAATAAATAGAGTCTCTGGCTTACTTCTAATAAATCTTTATCTACCGTAAATAGAAAGTACGGTCTACTTATACTAAATATAGTTTATGGTTTACTTCTATTAAATTTGTATAGAAAGTATGGTCAACCTCTACTAAAACTATATCTATTAAAAATAGAGTCTATGTTTTACTTCTGCTAAATCTATTAATACCATAAATAGAAAGTATGGTTTACATTTACTTATTTGTCTACCATAAACAGAGGATATGGTTTACTTATACTAAATTTGTTTCTACCGTAAATAGAGTATTGCTTACTTCTATGCATAGTATTGTGCCATTTTTTACTATTTCCACAAGAAGAAACATAGTTTAACTTTTATATCAGCAAACAGATTCGGGAATTCTCGATCTATCCTATGATTCAAATTACGATAATCTTTGATAGAAGGGGGCGGTTAATCTCAACACACATCTCTCTCTCTCTCTCTCTCTCTCTCTCTCTCTTATGATATGATTACGATAATCTTTGGTAGAAGGGGGCGGTTAATCTCAACACATCTCTCTCTCTCTCTCTTTCGCTCTCTCTCTCTCTCTCTCTCTCTCTCTCTCTCTCTCTCTCTCTCTCTCTCTCTCTCTCATGAGTATGTCAAAATTGATTTCTTATTCCACATTGATACCTTTGAAGTTTCGCCATCGGTTGACCCACTTGCCATGGAAGGATATTTATTATAATGACCACTTTCACTAACTATCCATGCGCAAGGCGTACACGACTGGCTATTACTGTACTGCCTCTGATTGACATGGCTCAAGTTTGCATTGACAGATACAATTTTACACCCACACCATCTGGCATCACCATCGATCAGCTGACGAACACGGCGAAACACCCATATGATTTTCACTAGCCAACAGTAAAATGGTATCATATTATACCCGTATCACTAATTATCTTGCAAATCTACTAGATTTAGCGTGGTTGTACTCTTCTCGACAGCAATTATCATCACGTTCAAACCGAAGATACTGGATGTCAACTAGAATTTGGTTACCCCAACTGAACACCTTCGAACAAACCGGAAGTTATTTGCCTGGTTCTTGGTTATTGATCTTATACATCAGGAGGTCTTGAGCATACAACTGAACGCGGGTTTGTGTATTAATACGTCAAGACTCTGTATTATATTCTGAATGAGTGTTAGAAATATGTACACACCGGCGTTCGATTCAGTAGCAGACGACATAAACTGGAGAGAGCAGAAGTTTACATAGAGAAAGGATATTCATTGAAATAATCAGGGTAGTGTATACATGTAATTTTGAATAGCAGATGCAAACTATTGGATGATGATATATCTCTGTATAGATTATATTTTATAGCAATATATGTTTCTAATGTATAAGGTACAGTAAGTATGCTAGTGTCCGTTAGTGAAATCGTATAAAAGACTTTATAAGGAGAGGGATGTTTTCAGTAACTGTCTTTTTACTGAGAGAAATGAGTGCTCGTACCCAATACTGACTGTGTAGACTTTATTGGCCTTCTCTTTCTCCATCTCTGTGTCGTCCATGTAATGTAAAATGTTTTAAAATCATTTATATTTTCATAGAATTAGAGAAACAAATTTATGTTTATTATCTTCAATGTGCATCATCTAATTTGACTTTTTTACTTGAATTATGTGTTTGATTAGTTTACTTGAATTATGTGTCTGATTATTTTTACCTTATTATGTTCTGATTACTTTTCACTTGAATTATGTGTTTGAATGTTTTTACTTGAATTATGTATCAGATTATATTTTACTTGAGTTATGTGTCTGACTATTTTTACTTAAATTATGTCTGAATAGTTTTATTTAAACTATGTATTTTTTAAAACTTGAAAAATGTCTAAATATTTTTTACTTGAATTATGTATCTGACTTTGTTAATTTAAATTATGTGTATCTCAAATATTTATCACCGTGTCTTCTCGTTTTGACTGAACACCTGAAATTTGAACATACATTGAGTAAGTCCCGCCCATGTCGATAATGAATGCCTTAGAGACTAAAGTCAGTTGTTATATGTTCATTTATCATTTATCTTTTTTAATTTTACCTAGCAAGTATGCCGGAACTTAGAAGTAGGTAGTTAGTGGAAATCGATCATTTTCATTGAATGACTCTCACGATCTTGATCCAAAGGCTTAGAATAAACCCCAGGGCCTATATTGGTTGCATATATTCATTTGTATTTTCATCCACTGTATGCGTTTAAATGGTTATATGGCTGGGATCTGAATAATTTCCGAGTTATTAGGCAGGGTCCAAATGTTTCATTGGAGTTGGGTTAGTTCCTGTATTGATAATAAGTTGCATGCATTAATTAGCTTGTCTTTTGTTTGTTTTTCTTTTAGGGTTTAACGCAATTTTTTCAGCACAAGATAGGCTATACATGGCGGTCAGAATTAATAGTGGAGGAAGAACCCGGAAAACCCCGGAAAGATCCACCGACCTACGATAAACTACAGGCAAGCTTTCTCACATACCCACATTGGCTGAATCCGAGACTCGAACCCACGCAGACACAGGTGATATGGCAGTGATCCGTAATGAACAGCGCTTTAGACCACTCGGTGGTCCCCCGATTGGTCTTTTCGTGCCAACAATTGTTTTTTATGGGTATAGAGTGATAATCTCAAAAGTTTCAAAATTGTTATACAGGTGTAGGGATTGAATACATTGCAAGTGCCAGTTATAAGTGTAAATTTCTCTTTGCATGTCGAGGTCTGTATCACGGTTGTTAGTTTGTGATCTCCATAACTTCTATGACGTGACACAGGGGATACTTTTTGGAGGGTGGGGATAGACATAGGACTATCACCTCACGTAGTTTGTATAAATATTTGATCCACAGACCACATATGGCAATTCTCGTGAGTTACTTGAAATTTATGTAAAATCACCACCACTCTAATAGGTCTACTTTATTTAGACCAATTTAGTTTTGTTTGTTTTTAAACGTATTACTTTGCAGAAACAGTAATAGTTGCAAAATAGTACAAAGAAGCATCTATGCTGTACAAGAAAATAATATTATTTTAATACTATTTTATAACATTTGTATTAGTTGTAGTTATAATCACATTTTTCAATTTTCAATGTAGCTTTAAAAATATGTAATTCGTTTTAAATACTTTCGTGTGACATGAATTAGAGATTTTGTGGAACAAACTATAATACTAATAATAATACAAATAACACGACTATTATGATAGTGGTGGTGGTGTGTAAAATTAAAACTGTAAAATACTATTTTAGATCAGTATATTTACGTTGATTTTACATTGTTTACTAAAAGTATATATGTCTGTATTTTGAAACACTATGTCATTATTTTAGGTCAGAAATAGATATATAGATATATTTACGTTTGTTTGGCATTGTTTACTAAAATTATATATGTCTGTATTTTGTGTATTCCGTATCCTGATTAAGTCATTTTTTATCCACAGCTGGCCGTACACCTCACTACAATGGCGTTGTAATGATGGACGACAAATTGATAGTCGTAGACGAGAATGAGAGTAATCTTCAGGTTTACAATCGTCATGACGGCAAACTGATTACATCACACAGACTGGATTCCGATCCCATGGATGTCTGTCTTATTAGCAAGACAGAAGTCGCTGTGTATCTGTTAGACGGTACGATTGAAATCGTATCTTTGAAATCGATAGATGACGTAATACTGGTCAAAACTTTAGAGTCAGGATTTGATTTTTGTTATTCATTGGCAAAATTGAATTCAGATAAACTCGTTGTCAGCGGTAAGAATTACGACGGCATGTTGTGTTGGAGAATTTTGTCGATTACAGATAGACATCTGGACTCAACTCACGACATCTGTGAAGGGAGATGGACTCGCATGGCCATCAAAGATAACACCGTGTACATCTCGTGTCTGACTTATGACTCCATTACTCAAGGTGTTTATGCTTATGATGTTTTTAAACCACACACACAAAAGTTTTTATATCAACACCAGGAATTAAAAATGCCGTGGTCAATAATGGCTGACAGGGATTGTGTGTACGTGTGTGAATGGAACTCTAACATAATTCATCAGCTGACAGACAGCGGTCAACTAGTGACCATACACACATTGTCATCAAGACTGGAAGGAATATTCTATCATGACCAGCATGGATTGCTTTACACCTCAAGCTTGGGAAGTAATGTGATAACTGTTTACAAAATGGAGTCTTTACATCAACCAGGTAATTCTATTTTATTTTACATCACAGCACAAAGAAACCTACATACTTCATTTATTTATATTTCCTAATTAAGGTTTGTAGATTAAATATAAGTTATATATGTTACAATTATAACCTAATTATAAAGACAAACAAGTTTAAAGGAGTAAAATCAAATAAAAATTTAATAGATATATATTTTATATTCTTTAGAGTGGAAACTGCAAGTGTCGTTAGTCGAGCGAAAGCATATTTATTGATTTTAAATACAAATAAAAAAAAGTTTTGTTTAGATAATTTGATGCCAATATAATTGTACCAAAGTCAATTCATTCGTGATTGTTAAGTTATCTGCACTTTGGCTCTCACTCCAAAATTTCATATAAACTTATAAATCTTTATGGACTATCGCAATGACGGCTGGCTAGATAGCGTTCTTCATTACCAGTGCGGGGCAATACACATCTTGTTTTTATCCAGTATGGGGTGCTTTCATTGAGACGCCATCTGCACGCGACGGTCAATCCGGGTTATACTGGATAACACTCGGGTCACAACAGTCTAAAATTTTCGTGCTCTAACAAATTCTTTTAATAATGATTCCTTTTTGTGAAACTAAATAAGTAACTTATTAACTAATAAAAGACGTATAATATATCTATTTTTCCTCAAACGATTATTTATAGAAGTCTCCATTTAATCATGCCGATGCCGAATATGAATGGCACATTTAAATTCCGTAAAAAAACCAATTTGTTTTGTTTGTTTTACACGGTCTGAATCAGCCCAGCAAAGTAATGGGTCAAAACGGCTTATAGTTATAAGCACAAATCAGTTTTGTTAAATTTTGTTATTTTCTACACACATTTTAGAAACTAAATGTACACAGTAAGAGTTGGCAATAAGAAAGAATGACAGTTTAGTTGGCTTACAGTTTGTTCCATAAATTCAAAATATTTAAGAAAATGTCATCTGATGATGTAGGAATATTTAAAAAAAACGATTTGATGTATGATTGCTGGTTGTAATTTGTTCTGGGTGCTTGAAAGCTTGGCCTTCCTTCTAGTTAAAGTTAAAAAGTGCATCTATTAAAATACTGATGGCTGTTCTAGGTCATTTCCACTACCTATAGGAAATTCCATTATTTTTAAAGTAATAAAATAATTAATCCCCTTTCTCCTGCTAACAACTTGCATTCTTTTTATAATTGTTTCATATTTTATAACTTATTTAATACATGTTGATATGTTGATATTCATTACTCTGGCAAGACTTACTTGCCAATTTTTAAAGTGCTCAAGTTAGTGCATTTGTATTAGTGTTATCCTATTTTTTAAGCAAACGGATCAGTCATTTTGTTCAGCTGTTGCTTTATATAATGCATGATATCCATAATTTTGACATGTTAATACAATCACAGCATATCAATGCATGCCGAAAATCTCTTGTAAGCAAGCACACATATACTAGTTACTATTTTGGAAGTGCTGCCAGGTTTGCTTTTTATAAATATATAGGTTTCACTCAAATTGGAGATTTAAAAGTTTGATTAATGTTTTTGATATATCGACCAAATTGAACACCAGTAAACTGGTGAGTTTTGATGATGATTGATTTGCAAATGTTGCACAACTCTCCAGTGTATAACATTGAGTGTATTAACTTATGAATAACATTGATGCACATTGCAATCTCTGACTTTTTAGGTAGTCAATATTTTTTTTCAATTTATCAGTGTTGACAATATGAATAATCCATTTTACATACACAGGTATTCCAGTAGAAATTCTGAACATGGATGAGAGATCCATTCAGCTTTTTGAAGATGCTCTAAAAGATGGAAAGGAAACTGTATACAGCATACGAATCATGGTTGTCGGACACATGGGTGTAGGGAAAACAACCCTGGTCAAGCGTCTTCTTGGAGAAGAGGTTAACATTTCCGAGAGACGTAGTACGGAAGGCATAGATGTCTATGTCAATTGCTGTGATGTTTCTTTATCGACCTGTGAATGGACGAGGCGCGAGAAAGGTATGTGGGCATACATATATAAAATATATACATTTCTCTATTTATTGACAAACCAGAAAGTGAAATGTATTGTGATGTGCTGATGCTTGTCATTCATTTCTGTTTCGTTTATGTCACAATAACATATGTTTTCCTAAATCTAACATTGTCAGAGATAGTAAGTAGTTTGTATTTGGGGGAAGGAGGAAACCTACATGTTTATATTTCAAGATGTAAAATATATAGCATCAGGGTGTAGGGTTGAAAATCAAAGTGATTAAAAGAAGGAATCTCGCACACAATTAGCAATTACAGATTTTCAAGATGGTCATCATAGTGACCATAATAGAGATCTGATCAGTACCAGTTTCATTTAGAACCAACTAATCATTATCATACGTCCCTCAGTGATAACCCTATGCTGATATGGGCATCCATTCAGGAACAGCACAATGAATTTCATGGCAGCAGCACAAGATTTTATATTTATAGCCAAGTCAGTCATTGGGTGAATGCATGATGAAAGTTTCGTATCCATTTTTTCCAAGTAATTAAAGCAAATAGTGATAATTAGCTTGTGTTAATGAATGCATGAAAAATGGACAACATGCCATCACATTAAGACGTTTGATAAAAGTACAGTACAGCCAAAAGTGTTTTTTTAAAATAGTATTTTTATTTATGGAAAATAAGTCTTGTGTTAAGGACGACAAGTTTTCTTTTGTAAGACAAAGAAGGCGCATATTGATTTCAAATTGAAATGTTTAAGCTGTATCATAATTATGTATGAGTGCTTTATATCGGTAGATTATGATACTTTTTACCACCTGGTAGACATATAATATATGAGATTAATGTAACAGGCTTTATATCTGGAGATTTTAATATTATTTACAACCTGGCAAGCAATAAATGTAGTTTTTAATCCTCTCTGAGTTCTCCTTCTGTGATGTAAACTTTGTTCTCTTTGTGAAAATAGGCACTATAATCCTAGTATCATTTGTGTACGTATCTATAAAGTTACATACCACTTTAGTATTAATATTTTTGTTTGCAGGTGTAACTGTTTTTACATATGTAAAGGCAGATCTTCAAATTCACATTGCCAATAGTGGTGGTGGTGCGAGGTCACATAATTATTTACATAAGGTTGCAAATATCCTGAATGAGATTATCCATTTGGGACTATGAATTGTTACAAAAAGTGTTATATAACTTTTCATCTCTGACATGGTAATCTAATTTTTTATGAAACATCATTTTATTTCATGCCGATTGTTCATCTGTGTTTTTTTTACAGCTTTCCATGAAAAGTATACTACATTCTTTCCCAGTGGATATGTCCGGATTAACGAAATTTCTGGATAATTGAATCATGCAAATTTTGTATGTTACGATATCACAGCGTATATATATATATATATATATATATATATATATATATATATATATATATATATATATATATATATATATATATATATATATATATATATATATGCTTTAAATGTAATATACTGTATATTCAATAATGGTTGAAATAAATTAATGAATACTTCTATTAATTTATTTGCCATATGTTATCTGGCAGTTAAATACGTTATGCTAAAACTAATAAAATGCAGTCATTTTTATAAGTCGTTGCTAATGATTGTCGTACCCATTTTTTGTGCACAGCTTAAATCTGTCAACTGTATTTGTATAGCCATCAATAAACTATGATTTTTATATGCAATTGATAAAAATCAAAGACAGGCTTAATGACAATTTTAATTTATTTTCCGACTGGTATGTCAAACAGCATCGACGATTTGATCCCAGTAAGTTTATTTAGTTATTAACACCCCGTCAGTGACTAGCTAAAACATACATTGTTTATACAATCGCTGGTTATAATATGGTCACGCTACTTACTTATTGATAGTGGCCATAGATTCTCAAGGGCATCACTAATGTGTTTTATGCATTATTTTACTAACTGTAGTTTTAAATATGATGTTTCGAATTATCTTTTTTTTGACAGATTTTTTCCGGATTATCGAGACAAGTGTTAGTTTAATTTTACACGGTTGTCCCTGATGTTGATTTCCGGATCCGGAACGCGGATTTCTTGATTAACGGAGCAAATTAACGTTTAGGAATTCCGTTCCCGTTGAATTATGTCCGGATATTGAGTTTTCCGGATAAACGGAGTTCGGATTAACGAGTCCCCACTGTATATATGTCATATTTCATGGTGTTTGTTTTTGTTGTTCTATTTCTTGTACTCTTATCATTATAAATGGTGTAAAGCGCTTAGACCTTCGAACAGAGCCCTTTGCAGGATTTTAAATAGAAGTTCAGGTGTAATTTCTTCAGAAAGTTAGAGCTCATTATGTAGAAAACTGTAGATTGAAGTTCAGAAACCATGTGCCCAGGACTGAAATATGAAAGTCCTGGAATCACTATTGAGAACTCTGGATACAACTGTTGGAAGCAGACATAATATTTAGGGCATTATCTTTTGATTAGTTACATCAGAATGAATTGAATTGGCTACAGTATAGGGCCTCCCTGAGGCATGTGTTTGTGTTTTTAAACCAATCACTGGACTCTTAGAAACCATTAGCTTAACTATTAGTATTTATCTGTATAGATTGTGTTCTTATAAAGCTAAGATTAAATGGTGAAAAGTTGAATGAAAAGTCCACAAAACAGAATGACATGGAATGTGATTAATAAAATAAAGAAAATCAGAGTTTAAAGTTTATTGAGTGTGTGTGAGTTGGATTTTTAATGTAGCTTCAACAATTTGTCAGTCATATTAATACAGTATCTGCATTGTGGCAGTTTATAGTGATCTCTGGCACTAGGGCATCATGCCACATACATGTAGCATGATATTCCACCCAGTTACTTTATCCTGACACCAGGCAGCTGTTAGTAGCATTTTTTATAAATCTTTGGTATGATCCGGCTGGGGATCGAACCTATGACCTCCTGCATCTGAGACGAATGCTCAAACAACTAGGCCACCGGAAACGTTTTAAAAATATTGAATGTACAAGTTTCTTTAGCACTTGACCAACAAAGATCAAGCAGTTCCACATGTCTCAAGGAAAAGCAAGAACTTTATTGTTTTCTCATGGTTGTTTTCTAGAATATATCTTTTACAGCAAACACTAGACAGGTTGAAATATACAGTATACATGTATTTTACATGTGACAGATTTATTTTAATCGTGCAGCTTAATGAAAGTAAATATTTTGATAATCCTGACTTCCACTATTTTTTACTTTGAAAATACGGACAAGTGAGTATTTTATATGGACAAGTTAACCTTTTAATTTACTTGTCTGTTGGCCATTTGATTTAAAATGTATATGCCCCTGATATTGATGCATTTGTGTTTTAAACACTGCCTCTTAGTTTGATCACTGCAGAGATCTGAAATAATATAATTTGATTTATTGACAGTAATCTCTACCATTACTGCAGTTTGATTAAAATAAGATCTCCAATGTCCTAAGTGAAGAGTTGACAGTGACTGCAAATGTGCATCTGTGTTAACACCATAGATCTAAGCTTATTATATCTTCCAAAGTTGTTGGTGTATAAATTCTATTAAATAATTTTAAATTATTTTCGAATACCAAATATATTGTGCTGTTTTTGAAAAAAATCTTAATCTAATTTTTATCATTATGTTTTTTATAGTCTTTTCGTATGGTCATTTGCATTATTTTATGAAACATACAATTTACCTTTCCATGGAGTAGGGGGTGGTAAGGTTTCTGGATGATTTAAAAATTCCCAGTTCTCAAAAAGCTTTAAAAGAAACCCACTAAAATAACAGCATGTCCACCTTATTTGAAAAAAGTAAATAATCATGAGGACTGTTGGTACAGGTACAAGAAAGTAAGTCATTTTATATTTTAAAATCAAATAAAAGATAATTACTTACCATGAAATGATAGTGGGCTATTAGATTAATGTGTGGATCTTAGCAAAGCTGAGTTACCCACTGCTATGCAGGTCATGAATAAAAATAATATCTTAAAACCTATATTTCATGTGACACATGCCATTGGTAAGAATGGTAAAGCATATGCAGATTATGTTTTGATTACCAAATTGGATGAAGGAAATGGTATTGATGTTTGGCAGCAGCATCAGACTGATAGGAAGGCTACCTCATTTACTTTGTTCTTTATTGAAGATGAGATAAACAAAGTCAAGGACAAACAGTCCACTCAAGAATCTATTTCAGATAACTCAACAAATAGCTTTATTAAATCGTTAATAACTAACAAGGTAATCAGTAATTAATTACAGTAAAAATTATCACGTCTACAAGAACGGTAGTTTATGAAAGACAGGTAGTTTGACATATAGACAGAAAGTAGATAGGTGACATTGACAATGCACCCTTATAGCTTAAAAGTTATTAAAGGGGATAATAATGTGGCAACATATTCCTCTTATTTTGCAAACTTTGTAGATATTTTAAGTCCCCAACTGAAATAGGGAGAATCTTTAACTTCAGTATAGCTACAATTTTAATCGGGTTACTGCCCCTTGTAAGCTGACACTTATAACTCAAAATGGAAATATATAATAATCACAATCAATATTGACAAAAATCTGGTAAATGGTGGAGACTGTAGCTTTTCGGTGTTTAGGTGGTCAGCTAAGGACACAACTTACCAAAATGCTCACAACAAACCACTTTTATACCCAGAGAAACCAAATGTCTGGAAACAAAACAAGCCAATTGTGTTTAGGTCTCTTAGTTGGTAACATAGCATATAGAGAAAGAATGGAACATAACCAAATGAAGATCAAGTTGGCTGTGAAGCAAAATTGAGGCAGATTTAAACATCCTTAGAACATTGAATGAACAAATGAAATAATTTGTCTGCTGAAGGTAGTAGAGTGAATTGTATGAGAAATGAATTAAGGAATAAACATTACCAATAAGATATTTTGGAGTATGTGGAGTTGTAGAGAACAAACATAATGTGAGTTTCGTGGCTCAGTGAATGGCTTGATATAAACATTATACATGTATGATAATATGCCACAGCATGTATAACTATAATTTAAAATACCGATAACGCGAATTCGTGTTGTCGGAGATTTCATTGTACTTTATTGATAAAACATCAGCCCCCTGTGGTATAACGTATAAATGCTTCAAGTGCAGGGTAAAACAGTTTTGATTAGATGCACACATCCATTTTAGAAGCTTCTGTAATGATATAGATTATAATGATTTGCATGTATAGTGTACTACTTCAAGTACGGGACACAAATCAATGTCCAAGAGTAAAAACATTTAAATTTAATTATTTTATTTACTAGGAGGTAGGTGGTGGTGCTAGAATCAGCTCTGTCTTTTAATGGTGGGCGTATAACAAATTTTTAACAATGTTATGGTTGATTACATAATTATTTTAGCTAAAACATAGAGATATTAGTTTTCTTTTTCCCCTAAAGGTGGCAGGCAAATATGATACAGGCATAAACATTTTCAGGTACAAAAATGGATAGAATGTTTAGATTTTAGATGAACATTGGAAAGGTGCCCGATGAACAGTGAATAGATTTATGTCCATGCACAAAGAATACAATAAATACAGACCTTTAAATTGTACATCAGAACGATTGGTGATTAGAACAGTAATGTTCTTATAAAACTTTGACTTAATGCTTTCAATCAGCTAAGTATATGCAAGTGCATGTAGTTTGGATATTTTCCTTGTCATGAATATTGAATTTGCTTAAAATGCTGCTTGTCAGATTTAATGATCAACTAGAAGTGACATTTTATTCCTTAACTACCAGCTCTAAATATGTGCAGACAAGTATGAATTGTTAAGTCTTCCTATTAACTATTAACCTTTTGACTACATGTATGTAATGTATTTGCACAGTAGATAAGTGTAACAGTTTTGTAAAGTTCATTTTCCTTCTATATGTATTTGCACAAGTGTATTATCCTGCATGCATCTTGTATGCACCCTTTGGCTTTTAGTCACCCTCTGTTGCATGCTAACCTGCTTTGTAACATAGCTACATGGTGAGTGGTATATATACTAACACCATATAAGCCATTAACCAGGCAGCCTGGGGGTTTGGGTGAGAAGGCTTGCACATTTTTATTTGCATGTGTACATGTATGCATTTGATTCATCATCTTAATGATGGCTCAAATTTAACAGTAATTCCCTTGTCAATGGCTAGTGAAATTTCTAGAGTTAATACACTTCAAAATTTCAATTGTTGAATTCCTAGTTAGAATTAATACATGTCCAACATTGTTTTGTGGTAGGGACTAGTGCAGATGCAGCAGGGCAAGTACATTTCTCAAGCTTTTCATTGTATAAAATCTTAAATTCTATGGCTGTGGCATGCATAAAGTCAAAAACATATTTTTTCTCTAATAAATATTAGATGTGCTATATTATCTAGACTCTGCCATCCCAACCAAGTTGGAAGAGTCCACAAATCTAGATTGCCATCCCAACGAAATTGTTTGAGTCTAAAACATTTATAGTCTCATTATTTACCATTAAAATTGAACCCCTCATCCAAGGAATGTGATCGATGAGGGGCATTCATTCAGATACCAAGATAATTCTTGCTCATCACATATCAAGTAATGCTTCGATGAAGGTCCATCCCGAGCGCCTGAGTGGTCCAAAGCGCTTTCCTTTACGGGTCATTGCCATCTCACCTCTGTGTAGGTTCAAATCTCAGATTCGGCCAATGTGGGTATGTGAGAAAGCTTGCCAGTAGCTTCTCTTGGGTCAGTGGTTCATTCCGGGGTTTCTAAATATACAATTAATACTGGCCACCACGTATAACCCATCGTGTGCTAAAAAAATTGCATTAAAACTCTACAATAACATCTTATAACAGCAGAGCATTTCAAGGTTTAAAAGATATACTCAGAAAAACATGTCATGAAAAATAAGAAAACTAATATTCATAAACAATTGTAGTCAATTAGTTTTAAATCTTATGTCAACACAATTGATAAGATTACAGTACACATAAAATCTCACAAGTTCGGATAATCCAGGATTCAGCACTGTACATATTTTGTGTAGACAGTTGAGAGAAACTCAGAAAGGTTTGTTTTTCCATTCGAGGGCAATATATGTCGAAAGTGATGGAATGCATTTGTAGAAGACTCATTGGCGGTATCCAAATAAAATAAAAGCCATTGCGTAATTAAAGATACTTACTTTTAAACACAGGCTCAGGAGTGGTGACTCAAACAAATCACAGCCTTTATTCACACTTTATGAGCTCTAACCATACACCCCAACATTAATGTCCAAATATCAAAAATGGGGTGGCAAGGGTCAGAAAAAACTCAGACAAGTGTTTTATGTAGACCTTGTTCAAATAATGATGTATATTACAATTCAATAGAAATATGAAATCAAACGTTGGAATGCGTCAACACCATTTAGTGTTAAATGGGAATCAGTTTATTAGCCGCTAATGAAGTTGTTCGTTAATTTGTTTAAATAACAATTTTTTTCAAAATATCCAACATGTGAAAGATCGTTCCAACTGATTTCAACAACCATCAAATGTACACGAAAAATCTTTGTATTACAATACTGCATTTTGTTTTCTACATCAGTTTAGTTTTCCCGTAGTGGTGGTTAATTGTATCCTACCAAATCAGAAGTACTTAGTGCAGGGAACTAGACTAACTGTTGAAATGCCACTAAACAAGATTATTTTTTTCTCTCAAAAACATGCAACATTTATTTAGGTAGACAATCAGCAACGTCTAATTTTTTTTAACCCTTTAATTAAAAGTGGACACAATTTAGGTATGATGATTACAGTTAAAAGGAATTCAAAAATACGGCACTATAACACAAATTTGAATTGATAAAAAATATTGAATTTGTATTTAATTTTTAAAGTACTGCCTTCCCTTCGCATAGGCGACATTATCATTGATTGAAATTTCATTACATATCATTAATTTAGGTGTATTAGTAATGTCATTTGGAAAAAAATGTAAACAATTGTATGACCTAATTTTAAATTTGATATTTCATAATATTGATTAAAATTTCCAGGCCATATTTATAATTTGTAGAAAACGAGCGATATATCAAAGTTTCCATTACCAATTGCGATTTTCACCAAGTTCAACAAATAATGATCGATTTTGGGGGTATTTTCTAGTTTAAAAAATGGGACCTGTGATTTAAGTGGGTTTACGAGTTATCACTGCATGAATTATGAAGGCAGTGGTGTATTATTATTATTATTATTATTATTATTATTATTATTATTATTATTAATCCATGATTTCCTATTGATATGATATATAAGTACTATCTGTTGCTTATTATTAGTTTTATTATTATTGTTAACCCATGATTTCCTTTTTATCAGAACTGGAAGAAGTATCTTTTACTCATTAATATTATTATTATTATTATTATTATTATTATTATTCAATTATTTCATAATTATATGACTATAATAAATATCTTTTACTTATTATTATTATTATTGTTTTTATTATTATTATCATTATTACTATTTTTAATCAATGATTTCTTGTTTATATGATTATATGAACTGATATTAGTATATTTTACTTATTATTATTATTATTATTATTATTATTATCATTATTATTATTAATCAATGATTTCTTGTTTATATAATTATATGAACTGATATTAGTATATGTTACTTATTATTATTTTTAATCTATGATTTCCTAAGTATTTTAACTATAAGAAGTATTTTTTACTTCTTCTTCTTCTTCTTCTTCTTCTTCTTCTTCTTCTTCTTCTTCTTCTTCTTCTTCTTATTATTATTATTATTATTACATGATTTTCTAATTATATGAACTGTAAAACGTATATTTTAATTATTATTATTATTGCATGATTTCTTTTTTATATGAACTGTAAGAAGTATATTTTACTTATTATTATTATTATTATTATTATTACATGATTTTCTAATTTTTTTAACTGTAAGAAGTATAATTTACTTATTATTATTATCATTATTATTATTATTGTTATTATTATTATTATTATTATTATTATTATTATTATTATTATTATTATTATTATTATTATTTCTATTATTATTGTTATTATTAATAATATTATTTTTATTAAATAATATTATTAATTTTTATTATTATAACATGATTTCCTAATTATATGAACTGTGAGAAGTATATTTTACTTATTATTATTATTATTATTATTACATGATTTCCTAATTATTTGAACTGTAATAAGTATAATTTACGTATTATTATTATTATTATTATTATTATTATTATTATTATTATTACATGATTTCCTAATTATATGAACTGTAAGAAGTATCATTGAAATCAGCAAGAAACACCTGACATGACCTCACATGATCATGAGAAGTTTTCTGTATGATTACAATTTAACTTATTAGGCAGATAGTAAAGTTAAACTTGCTTATGAAAAAATATATCCTGAAAGTTTTAATATTTTTACAAGATAAAATGCTGATTTCAAAACTATTTTTCAGACCTGTCTAGGCTTTAACCTTTACTAAAAAGCATTAATTTTGCTGGTGATTATTTATAATGACTATGAAATAAATTTAAGTGCGGAGAAATAATAAAGAAGAGTTAGCGTTGTGCCCTATCTTCTATAGACTACTGTAGGGGTCTTCCTAAACATAGTAATGTACATTAATCAACTATAATGTACAGTAATTACAATGAAAATACAGTAATTTAGAATAGATTCCAATAATGCAGTAAGAAATTGATGGAACACCACTCGATTATGCACTAAGGGAGACAACCATGGTGGTGCAAGTGTGTGAGGTAGTATTTTTAAATTTTGAAATTGGGTTAGATAGGTTTTATTTTTTCTTAAACATTTTATATATTATAACCATGGTTATATATAATGTAATAATTGCTTCAGAGTACTCAGAAAACCAGATCAATTACATAAACACATCAATTTCTAAATTTTCAGCAATTTGTTTTTTTTATATTTTACCATGGAGAATAAAGTGCCAAGGTTGGCAATAAGAAATAGTCAGCCAACCAGAAACACTTTTTTATTTCCTTTATGGACACCAGTGTTATAATTACTCCTGGATTGATGGTTATATTAAATCTGAAAGATGTCTTATGATGTCTGGCTGCTTCTAAATAATTCCTATTTGATGTCCAGTGGTCATCTTTGAAAGCTTGTTACTGCCATTTGTCAATGGATGGATTTGTTTTCACTAAAAGACGTCTTATGACATTTAATTGGTCAAAAAAGAAAATGAGGTAGATCTGCTGTCCAATATGGACATTACAGATGCCATTGAACAAAATGTTATTGCTTTTTTTCTTTAATAGATGGTCATATGAATGTGAGGTTTTCGCTAAACAGTTAGGGGTGTGACATGTAAAAAGCTTTTATTATTTCAACAGACCTCAAGTGACTTTGATAATAACCTAATGGTATTCTCATTATTTCTAGTCATTTGAAGCCATTATCATTGTGTCTGTTTTTCATATTTCCCACTTTTATTCCACGTTGACCACAGTGACATGCGTGTAATTTGCTATCTCATACCAGAACATTTTTCTAGGATGTCTATTTGGTCCTTATTAGAATGGGTTATATCGCTACCACAGTGACCATCTTGAAAATATTGTATCATTAATCCTGAATTTAAAGTCATGCTGACATGGGGTTTATACCAAAGGATATTTATGATGTTTAGTTAAAACTGTTGCAAAATGTTGCTGTTCTGATAACCAATATGGCCAGAAAGAGTGACCCTATTGACAATCTAGTTACCACTTTTCCTTTTGAATGTATGTTTATATCAACACTGAGTTCTCAGGAGACTTTGTTTGATGCTTGGTAGGTTATAAATGAAATGGTGCCTATCTAGTGTCGATTATGGCCATTACCATAACTATTTAACACTCTTATCACCATATCTCCTGAATGAAATGTAGTACACTGTATTGGCATAGGCCTTTTATCAGAAGACTTCTTTTCTATTTCATTCTAAATTTTAAAGGTGCAAGTCTGACGTAGAATTTATACCATGCCTACAAGAATGAATGTTAATCATCCATTTGTCATCATAGCAGTATGTTAAGGATGGCAGTTCCAAAGGATTATATAAAAAAAAGCATTGTAAATTCAACATAACACAAATTAAGTGGTATATTTGTTCCCCATACAAAAGTGAAAGGAAGATTGTTAGTCTTGCAATGGGTTGAGTACTCCAGCATATAAATTGGTATAACATCTTTACTTTTTATATTTTATTTTCTAGCATTGTTTAGATTGATTGGATTAGTTTTCCTCACGATCTTTGACAATTCCTATTTTTTATTCATTTATTGTTGCTTTTTGTTAGTGTAATGTAGCCAGTATTGTGCTGAAATTATTTTTTACAGTTCATACTCACATACATACCTACCTACCTACCTACCTACCTACCTACCTACCTACCTACATACATACATACATACATACATACATACATACATACATACATACATACATACATACATACATACATACATACATACATACATAAGAACATACCATGTTTATATTTTTAATTTCGAGCATGACTTTATGTTGCATAATAGTAATTATGTGTGCAGTCTGTTTCTTCTGATTTCAGATTCAGATCAGGATTATAAAATACAGCGGCTTGTTAAAGTTCTGAATGAGAATGTCCAAATGAATGGCAGTGTTGCAGATCAGGAACAGGATGCAATCTCTCCACAAAAGGAGAAAACTGACCAGAATTCAATTAGCATTGTTGCTGATTATGACAAGAATACAGAGGTACTAGACCAACAAACTCATCAGAACATTGGTCAGAATCTTTTATCTACAGCCAGTCTTCTAGAACAATCTCCTTCCACTGATGTTCAGAGAAATCAAACCATCCCTGAAAATAACACGATACCTGGTAGAGAGCCTGCAAAAAGTAATGCCACTGAAAGTCATAAGACAGATCCATTGAGGGAAATGTTAAAAGTCATGAAAGAGAATCCAGACAAAACCAAACAGGATGTAAGAAAGTATGCACGTTTAGCAATCTGGGACTTTGCAGGGCAATACTCATTTTATACCACACACCAGATGTTCCTGACAAGCCGTGCAATTTACCTGTTGGTTTTAAATGTGAGTGGACATATTACGGATGATGTTGAAGATGATTGTTACTTGGACACTGCTGGGAAAAAAAAATGCAAAGTTCAAGGTACATGTATGGGTGTTTTTACTTGAAAATTTTTTTTCCTTGTATGTAACACTTATCAAAGATATTTTTCACAAAACAAATATCACATTTTTTGTACAACTGCAAAGATTTACTGGTTAAGATTAAAGGAAGATTTCCTGGTTAAGATTAAAGAAGCTCATTTATATTAAGAAATGAAATTAGAGAGGGCTAACTGTTTGGTCCCAAAAACTTGTGTTAGTGATAGTTAAAAGATTTTGTCAACATAAAAAATATCAAATTTGTTTTTGTAATACTGTTAAAATTATAATATTTCAATTATATTCAGTGGTGAAAATAGAGGTGTCTAAAGATTGTCTCCAAAATGCTGAAAATTAATATAGTGACCATATATTTTTCAATTTCAGTATGAAAGCATTTAAAAGAGATCCAATATGTCATGATAAAAAAGCAAAACATTAGCTGCCTTAGTGAGAATATCATCCTTCTATGATTAACTGATTTACTCATTTACTAGTTATTTCTACAAGTTATATTTTATTCAGACACAAGTACTGTAGGATTTTTCCCAATAGAAGTATTTTAATGCCACTCCACTGTTTTTAAGTTTTAGATGTTAACGTTTAACAATAACCTGACTTTCTACTTTAAAATATTTAACACCAAATTAAGTCATTTCATGTAATATTAATTTTTGTACCTGTCTTTCCTTAATTTGAGTTTAGGCTTCTCATTATTATTTTTCAACTGTTCTGATACACAGCAACACAAATAACATGTTGTGAGGGACCAATATAATGTGTATAGAACAGTCCCCAGGGCAGTCATTGAACTATATGGATATTATTATTATCAAGAGATACGCTTTCTTACTTCTTTTGTGTGACTATAGAGAATTTAAATAAACTGTGAAAATATGAAGATCAAACAAGCTTAGCCAGTAACATCTTAATTAATTGCCTGACAAAGATTAATGTATTAATTTAATATTTTTAGGCAAGTTTAGTTGGCATCACATGTATTGATTGCCTGACAAAGAAACAGTTTGTAAACTCTATTAGTGACCTTTTCATGTTACTTCATTAAGGTATTTTTTAATGGATAAAAAATTAATCAAAGACAAATGATGATATTTCAGAACTGTGATCGATATCCAGTTCAGAGAGTGTGCTGGTCAAAATCTTTGATCAACTGGACATGTCCGGCAGATGCAGGAATTTCAGGATCTCGGGTCTTAAGTCATTTCATTCTGATACACGTTCAATTAAATCTGTAAAAAAGTAAATTGTACTTAATGTCAGTAATGTTTACATAAATTTATTGCACATTATTCTGTTATTATTTGGAATGTTAATGATTGTTTTGTTTCATGGCTTTTTGCAGAGCTAACTGAGATTTGGATGAATTCTGTTCATTCCTGTGCACAATCTGACAAAGAAGGTGTGATTTGTGCAAATTCACCTGATTCATCATCTTACACGGTTATCCCACCACCTGTAATTTTAGTAGGAACCCATATTGATCAAATTCGACAGGTATTTCATTTTGTTAATAACACAGGCCTAATGATTGTCACAAAATGTGTGGCTACTGATTTTCAAAGGTCTAATTTGAAGAAAGAGGCAATATTGTCCTGACTGTTTAAAATCTCTTCAAGTTTATAAGGAGAGGACTAAATATTCATGCTTCTGTTTTAAATCCTTAGCCTAAATCTGTAGGTTTTTCAAGTTATCTAGTAGAAGAATAAATATTAATGCCTCTTCATTAATACATAAAGTGATACAGGTTTTTAAAGTTATCTAGTAGACAATAAATATGGAATTTTTACTAAGTGTTTTAGCCTATATCCATGGAAAGTTCTAAAGTTATATAGTAGATGAATAAAGGTGAATGTATGGTAAGAACATCTTTGTTATCTGGAAGGGTAAAGGTAAATTATCTGCACATATATTAATAAGCCCCATGCTGGTTCCCCTTTGATATAGCTTATATGTAGCTAAAGGAACAGCAATTGCTTGCCAATGCAAAGTTAACCCACATGTTTTTTGATACATCTAAACAACTTGGAAGAGTGGAGGTTGTGTTGAAATCAATGCACATATTCATCTTATGATCTTTACTCACACATTCAAGTTATGATCTTTATATACACATTCAAGTTATGGTCTTTACTCACACATTCAAGTTATGGTCTTTACTTGTACATTCAATAATAATAATAAATAATCATGCTTCTTTATTAATACCTAAATTGATACAGGTTTTTGAAGTTATCTAGTAGAAGAATAAATAATCATGCTTCTTTATTAATACCTAAATTGATACAGGTTTTTGAAGTTATCTAGTAGAAGAATAAATATTCATGCTTCTTTATTAATACCTAAATCCATGCAGATTTTTGAAGTTATCTAGTTGAAGAATAAATATTCATGCATCTTTATTAATCCCTAACTTGATACAGGTTCAACTAGTTATCTAGTTGAATAATAAATATTCATGCTTCTTTATTAATGCCTAAATTGATACAGGTTTTTGAAGTTATCTAGAATAAGAATAAATATTCATGCTTCTTTATTAATACCTAAGTGATACAGGTTTTTGAAGTTGTCTAGTAGACAATAAATATGGAATTTTACGAAGTTTTTTAGCCTATATCCATGCAAATTTCTAAAGTTATCTAGTAGATCAATAAATGTGAATGTATGGTAAGAAGATCGTTGTTATCTGGAAGGGTCAAGTTAAACTGCATATTAGACATTACATATGCACATATCTTAATAAGCCCCATGCTGGTTCCACTGTGACATAGCTCATAAGTAACTAGAGGAACAGCAATTGCTTGCCAATGCAAAGTTAACCCACTTGCCTTTTGATACATCTAAACAACTTGGAAGAGTGGAGGTTGTGTTGAAATCAATGCACATATTCAACTTATGATCTTTACTCAGACATTCAAGTTATGGTCTTTACTCACACATTTAAGTTATGGTCTTTACTCACACATTCAAGTTATGGTCTTTACTCACACATTCAAGTTATGGTCTTTACTCACACATTTAAGTTATGGCCTTTACTCACACATTCAAGTTAAGGTCTTTACACACACATTCAATTTATGGTCTTTACACACACATTCAAGTTAATGTGTTCTTTCCTTCTACATTCATCTTATAATGTTTACACACTCGTTCATCTTGTGGTCTAGTTAGAACTAGATGAGAAAGGTGCCATTTGGATATCCAAAAATGACCACAATAATAATCAACCTGAAAATATTGCTTTCATTGTTACGTCTGAATGGATGGCATTAGCATGGCATGTTCACTTAAAGACATTATATAAAGTCCAGTTGTCCCTGAATGAAATTAGTGCCAATCAGTAATTATCATGAACATATTGATGTCGTTACAACTTAATGCATGCGAGGTTCAAGCAAAGATGTGTTTGTCAATGAAAGACTTCTTATGGTTTCTGGTTGGTTCTAAATGAAAATGGTGCCAGTCTGAGGTCTTATTATTACTACTTCTCCTGAAACGTTACTCTCAAATCAGCATGGGTTTTACTATAACATGCCTAGCTGGCACTAAATGTAAACGGTGCCAGATTTGTATCGAGTTTGGTGGCAATATCAGCCATCTTGAAAGTATTTTTATCGTTACTCGTACTAAATGGATGGTCTTACGAAAATGGGAAATTACCGTAAGACTTCTTATGATTCCCAGCGGATCCAAAAACAGAAAATGTGTCTAACGCTTGAATTGTTCAGTCATCATTTTTATGAGGCAAATATTCACACGTTCTATTCCTAAATATTGTAATATTTTGTAGCAGAGACAATCAGTAATTAGAACCAATGAGGAATATAAACAACCCCAAAAAGTGTCAGCAGGAATGGTCACATCAACCACCATATCAAAACCTGCCCATTCTGGAGAACAGCTGACATTGTTCATTGGACAAGAGTCTTCAAAAACATCTACTGAACGGCTACAAAGAAAAAGAAGTGCAACAGAACCAGTCTTTTCTAGTTACATTCAGAATGGTATGTTCAAAAGTTTTAAATATATCACTAGACAGATGCACTACTGATAATATTACTGTGTAGTGGGTAGACAAATTGACATAATACATGCATGTTCACTGGCAATAGCGTTGTCAGCATGTGCTGCAGTGGGTAAATTACTCAGAATAAGATGGGTGCACTGGTGACACCATACTTGTACAGTGAATGGACTAACTGGTGATACCATACTTGTACAATGACTGGACTAACTGGTGATACTATACTTGTACAATGAATGGACTAACTGGTGATGCCATACTTGTACAATGAATGGACTAACTGGTGATGCCATACTTGTACAATGAATGGACTTACTGGTGATACCATACTTGTACAATGACTGGACTGGTGATACCATACTTGTACAATGAATGTACTAACTGGTGATACCATGCTTGTACAATGAATGTACTAACTGGTGATACCATACTTGTACAATGAATGGACTAACTGGTGATACCATACTTGTACAATGAATGGACTAACTGGTGATATACTTGTACTATGAATGGACGAATTGGTGATACCATACTTGTACTATGAATGGACTAACTGGTGATACATGTACCATACTTGTACAATGAATAGAATAACTGGTGATACCATACTTGTACAATGAATGGACTAACTGGTCATACCATGCTCGTACAATGAATGGACTAACTGGTGATGCCATACTTGTACAATGAATGGACTAACTGGTCATACCATAGTTGTACAATGAATGGACTAACTGGTGATACCATACTTGTACAATGAATGGCATAGGATTTTGGCATCATTTTCACAATGTGTTATGGCTAGAGTACTGGTTGGTGTAGATCAGATACACTGGTGATAGCATGATTGTGAGCATGCACCATGGGTAGACTTCTTTGCCTATTAAGTCAGGTACACTGATGATTAATTGGTGTAGGACAGGTACTCTGGTGATAACACTGACCATGTATCATGGGTCAACTAATTGGTGTAGGACAGGTATGCCGGTAAAACATCATTGTGAGCATGCACCATGGGTAGATCAATTTGCTTATTAAGACAGGAACATTTGTGAGAACATTGTGAACATTGTTAAATTAATTGGCACACTATTTTCTTCAATCTGCTATTCAGTTTTCATCTACTTTATATGGTGAATAATGTCATAGCCATTCTCTGTCCATTTGGTAATAACTTTATCTCATGAACTGACGACTGTAAATTCAAGTTGCTCATGATACAAGAGAAGTACAGTTATTTCCCTTTTGTAAGGACTCTCCATGTACAGAGGGTAAGTAGTCTTATAAAAGTGGTGGCATCTAAGTAACAAATACACTAGTATAATTAACAATAATGTGAAAAAACTAACAGAGCAAATCTGTATAACCATCAATGTTGGTGCAAAAAAGACCTTGTCATTACATTCTATTCTGTATTTCAAGATTTTACCAAGCTTTAGTCTCACATCACTTGTGAGTGTATTATTTATGTTTAGAGTGTTACTAAATGTTGGGACGTAAAATATATATTAATGTAAGGATAAACGATTTTAAAACTTTATTGGGCAGTGACATCACTTATACAGAAAATCAAAGCACTGCAGGTTCAGACATTACCACTTGACAGCAATGGTGTAATTTTATAAAAACTTTGGATACTTTTAGAACATAAATGATTTTACCTTTTGTTAATGTAAACAATTTTGCAAAGCAAATTTGTTTTAGAGTAAAAAGTGATATACCCCATGCATGCTTCCCAAAGCATGGTTGCCATGAGGTGGGTCATCAATATACACATCCAAACATTGACTTGATTTTTAAGCCTGTATATAGGTTACCTGCTTTGGGTTGCTAATACCACTGTTCCATATCTGTGCCTGAAATATTTCTATATTAAAACATTGTGTTTATTCTATTTGACTGATTGAAATATTATGTGAATTGAGAAATATAATTTTTTATTTTTTTATTAATTTACTTTAATTAAATTATTCAACATTTTTGTTTGAAAGAATCATGTAATCTAAAGTTACTTTCATGCTTAAACAGTAGGACTAATGTACACTGTTCAAGAGAAATTCAACAAGGTCTTGCAATTTCAGTGCATTAGCTTGACATTTTGGATCTCTTTGAATCAAGTATAAGCATGCACTAGTTGCAAAACGTGTCAATCATGCTTGTCTAAATGACAAATTGTTCAGTTCCAGCTACATTAATATTAAATAAAATTTGATTTGGAAATTATATTTATTACATTAACTTCATTGGAACTTGGAAACATGTGTTATCATCTGATAATGATGTTGATAAATTGGCGCCTCTCTCCCTCTGAACCTCTAACCGCTCTGGTGGCCTTTTGGTTAGAGCGTCTACCGCAGAAGTGGGAGTTCATGGGTTTGATCTCCAGCTTAGTCATACCAAAGAATTACAAAAATGGTACTAACAGCTGTCTCGCTTGGTGCTCAGATCTATGAAGTTAGTGTTACGACTGGTCAGCCAGGTGTCAAGATAATGTGACTGGGTGGGACATCATGCTACATGTCTGCGTCATGATGCCCCAGTGCTAGTTACAATATAGTTATTACTCCTGCTGGGGTATAGGCCCCCAATTAAAGATTGTCAGAGACTTCTGTCATGTGCCATCCCCTCAAGCTGACGCTAGGTGAGACATAGCTTAGTGATGTCCGCTTCGAGGTCACATCGCCAGGTGATTCTTTGTCAGCCCCACCTCCGCTTGCCTTGAGGGATAATCTCAATGCCTGCCTGGTAATGTTGGTTGGCGGCTTATGTAGGGTGTGTCCCATCCATCAGCTCCTTCTCTTCTTGATTTTATCCGCATGTTGGCATTGCAGATGGTGTCTTGCCAGTTGATCTGGATCTTTCTTCTTCCGCAGCTGTTGATAAAGTTCTGAAATCTCTTTATGGCCGACTTGATGGTTTTCCAGGTCTCTGCTTCATACAATAGGACTGACTTCATGTCGGAGTTGAACAGTCTAATCTTGGTAGTCAAGGCAAGTTCCAGGTGTTCTTGAGCTGTTTTAAAGCTGCTCTTGCATTTCCAATCCTTGCCTTGATGTCTGCATATATGCCAATCTGCAGGTTAATAATGCTGCCCAGGTATGTTAAGGGCTCGACCTTTACCAGATGACTTCCATGCATTGAGTCTGTGTTGTTTTTGACAAAATTGATCTTGAGGATCTTGGTTTCGTTATTATAAACTGCCTCACTGCAGACATAGTGATATGACTGAAAATATGTTAAAGCTACTTTGACAAAATTCAAATCACACGCACAAAAACAACAAAGAACGTTTTGCCATAATGTACCTTACAGTTTATAAAAGGATACTATTCCACCTTGCGATCTGCCTATCATTGCGAAAAACCACAAAGAATTCTTCAAATGACTTTACCAAAACTACTAAAACTTCACGAAATTGTACAAAATGATGTCAGTATGAAATCAGATAAAACAGTCATGATTAAAAGTAGAGAATCCTAAACTTGTTTTTTTTCTTAAAATAAATTTGAGGACAATCAACAGAATTTGACTCCATATATGAAAGGGTTTCTAATTTATTCAAATGAAATTTACCAAACACCAAACATGACTGCCATTACTAAAACAGAAAATCATTTAAATTATTTATTTTTAATTTCACGCAACAGAATTTAGTATAAATCAACAAAATCATCCAGAACCTACATTAAATATTTTCAGCATGTTTTTATGTTTCTAATTTCATGGAGTTTTGTAGTTGTAGTCATATCATCATATTTGTTGTAAAGTGCTTAAAGCTTCTAAAATTAAGCACTAAACAAAGTCCTCTTTTATTACTATAATTATTACTGTTTCATTGGTCCAGATAACTGTTGATGACTATTAACATCTCAATGGTCTAAGTGACAGTTTGTGACTCTATTGCTGTTATGGAACACAATCTAAACATCCATCCATGGACTAGTACTTGTATTCATCTACGTTATAACAAAGGACTTGCATATAAATACACAATAATGATACACTGCCCTTATTTAGTTCAACATGATTATGGCTAAATCCCATTATCAAAGATTCACTGAACGGCAAAATATATTATTTCCAACCTGTGTTTGTTAGCGCAGTTTTCCAGTGTATGAATAACGTTTGAATACAAAATGGTATCTAATAATGTAATAATTTAGAAAGAGAGTAGAGATGTGTGGGAAGTATTTTGAGAGGATGCAATCATGTATTGTTTTCTAGTAAATTAGGTTACTGTATAGATTTTGAATATTCATAATAAATGCTTATCGTGTTAACGTCTTGGAATGTCATTGGGAATCTTTGGATCAACCATTATTTTTTAGGACATGATCTGTCAAAATTGTATTTATTTATTTTTGTAAATTTTCAAGTATGGCTGAGCCAGTTATGAAGAGATGAGTTGATATTGCTTCTTAGGACATTCTCAGAAAAACTATCTTTGTAAGGTTGTCTGTGGTGTCATTTCTAAAGTAATCATTTAGAAATCCTGCTTTCACCTTCTCTCAAAAGCTGATCTAATTTTGATTAAACTTGCTTAGAAATTATTGGGTACTTGCCAGGATGCAAATGTGGATTGATCACACTTGCTAGCAATGTGTCTTAGGACTTGCTCCATTTAAAGAAAAAAAAACCCACTAATATAAGAAGTTGCAAATTCTCTATTAAACATTCTTCCATTGTATTTAAACAATACATAAACTGTTTTGTTCCTATGGCAGCAATACATGATCTGCTACTATTGCCTTGCCCGCATTTTCTGGAAGATTAAACCCCAACCCCCTTGACCAATCTTGTAATTCACTGACAGGCTTCAGTCAATTATTCGACCTCACTGATGTGTACACTACAGCCAGATATTTACGCTCCTCTTCAGACACTAGTATTTTCATTATTCCCACTATGAAAATAGTCAAATAGACAACATTCTTTTCTATACTAGGACCCAGCAACGTGGAACGAATTGCTCTTTCAATTAGACACAACGACACTTACTTATTTCGACTGTAAGAACAGACTTAAAGACCTTAAAATGTTTCCTTTTCTTTAATATTTTTAGCATATGTTTTGTTTTATAATTTTATGGTGTTTGTCTTTTTGTAATCATTTCATTATATATGTGTTTAGGTGTTGTCTAATGTTGTAAAGCGCTTAGAGCTTCTAAATGTTAGGTGCTATACAAAATCCACATTCTTCTTCTTCTTCTTCTTCTTCTTCTTATTATTACTCTTAGCCTCTCATTACATGCAACATGTAAAAAAAGAAAGAGACCAGAACCAGTCAAACTTCTATATCATTGGTTCATATCTGATAGTAAATTCCTTCCTGTTTGCTAATCATTTGTGCAGAATTGGCATTGTTTTCGGGTGTGAAGAATTTTTTAAATATAAATTAATGTGTTTTTATCTATTTTTTTAGTTTGCCATAAGGAATTGCCTCTGTGTTAGAATTGTGTTTAAGAACTTGCTACAATTGTACTCTAAAATAGTAATGCCAATGGTTAATATTGCAATCTGTTTGTATTTTGATTTTAATTCCTTCCTTTGTAGCAGGTGTGGAAATTTAACAATTCTTAAGTACATGCTTAGTCATCATCACTATATTTGCTGGATTAAAATAATTTTCATCAGTATGTTTTTGCATAAGTATGTAGATCATTATGATTATAATTGTTGAATTAAAGAATTTTCTTGCAAAACTCTGCCAGTACATTTTTAAATCAAAATATTTGGATCATACAATTACATTAAAAAAATAGTAACTTGACTAATACATACTATATTTCTCATTTTTCTCACAGAATTTCGGGAAATTTTGGCTTAGCCCAACCCCCTCATAAAACTACATGGGACACTTATCGCACATATTATTTTACACTTGCATACAAAACAATGTTTATGTATATAGCGTGGCCATGTTTGAGACCTGACCAAGAATTGGCATACTTTATAAAGGAATGACAGCACCCGAAATTAAAACATCCTTCTGTGGTCCCAGAAGAATATGAGACCATTCACGCAAGTCCTATGATGTATGGGTCTGTGTTCAAAGTAAGTAGTATGCAATGCCCCTGAAGAGTTGCAGAAGACAGGGTTGGAGGGCCCAGTGAAAGCGTCTGGTTGCATGCCTCCCAGACAAGGGACTGCAGGAATCTAACTCTGGATGTCTGATGTATATCAGATCTTTGACTGACTTCTTCACAGGTCACCAGCAACCAGTCATTGAAGTTATGTCAGTGGTCTAGATTGGGTTGACATCTCCACTATCTATATGTGACTGATTCATTCTTGTAGGGATAAGGAGTCATTCAGTATTAGTCTACAAATGGAGTATTTCTAGTCCAGAGCAGAACAGTTTTTGCTGGACTGAGAATTTTCTAAAGTCTTCTGCACCAGCAGGACCTGGTAAAGATTAGAGGTATTCTTTGCCCCTACAAGTTCCATTTGTAAGTGAAACATATCTCTACCCATAATGAGTAGAGGGACAAGAATACTCCATTTCACAAGATTTGTCCCCCCCACCGCCTTGTCAGGTCCCAGCTTGACAGAGGTGGTGTTCCTCTAAGAAGTCAGTTATTTATTCTAGGATTTTGCATATAATTCGAGATTCAAGTTATCGACTTTGACAAGGGATTTTTCCCGTGGAACAGTCAGCAGGAATTGTAGGTATTACATTATTGTGGTCAGTTTTAACCACCCTCACTGGTGGGGCCCCGAGTGGTTGAGTGGTCTAAAGCGTTCTACATTACGGATCACTGCCATCTCGTCTCTGTCTACATGGGCTCAAGTCTCAGATTTTGCCAATGTGGGTATGTAATAATGCTTGCTAGTAGCTTCTTGCAGCTCAGTGGTTTTCCCGGGTTCTTCCTTTACCATTAATACTGGCTGCCATGTTTAGTTTATCTTGTGCTGAGAAATGCAGTTAACCCCTACAGCAGCAACAACAACAACAACCCTCTCACTGGCTATTTCCCACCCCTATAACAAAAACTACATATTTAAGAAAAACATGGAATAATTATTGACATATTATAAATATATTCTTCTTAAGAGATCCTCAAGGGAGAGTGAACATTTACGAGAACTTCAATAAATAAAGTTTAAAATTAACATTATATTATTGTTGTTGTTAAAACAGGCATTTCAGGAGTTAATGTCTGCTTTTGTTGTATTTTTCAGACTCTACAGAACTCAAGATGAAACATCAGAGGCAAGCTGTGGAAAAGATAGGATTTGATGAAAATGATACCAAGGTTTGTTTAAGAAAACATTGTAATGTTATTCATATTGGTATACATACACATATGAAATTTAAAATAGACATGTCTAAACAAACTATTGACTTTGAGTTACTCATACAAGAGTTGTAATTTTGTTAAGTGCATAGTACTACTTATTCACACTTATTTTATATCATTAGGGTAACTTTGGATCTGCATGTTAGAGGTGTCTTCATATGCTTTGTAGGAATGGACTAGTTGAATAATTAGTTTTCTCATCTCAAAGTTTTGTTGAACAGTAAGTTAGAACTAATGTTACTGTTCATTTTTATAAGTTCCAGGTTATGTAGAACTTATTAATTTACTTTATTTTGTTTTAAATAGTATGCATTTTATATGGACTATTTCAAACCATCTTATGATTCTTTGCATTATCAAAACATTGAATTCTTGCCTGATTTGTATCGAAATTCACTTCTCCGTTTTGGTCATTGCTATGTAATCATAGCTATGAATATACAAATAAGATTAAAATTTAAAATACACACCATTTTATATGGACTATTTCAAACCATCTTATGATTCTTTGCATTATCAAAACATTGAATTCTTGCCTGATTTGTATCGAAATTCACTTCTCCGTTTTGGTTATTGCTATGTAATCATAGCTATGAATATACAAATAAGATTAAAATTTAAAATACACACCATGGGCATTGCAAAGAGAAGTTATTTGTGTCAAAATGTTGTGTTCAGAGGATTTTTCTGTGCAGTTTGAACAGTTGACTTGGTTACCGCCCTGACTAGCCCTGAGAAAGACAAAATAATATTGATTGGCTAACTAATTATGTAGCGTGGAAAGGAGTTTATAAATAGCAGATAACAGTTAGAGCGGCAAAGTATGAACATCTACGTAGAAAAGAAATTTGGTCTTGTATTCTAACACCATCAATTGTATATTTTTACATAACCGATAATTAGTTTGACCCTATAAAATCCCAAAACTGAATCAGATAGTTATTATAAATTTTAAGAACATTTAGTACATGATTGCTATTGAATTTAAATGCATTATAATTTTTATTTAATTCTTTATGAAGACTATATCTCCCACCACACTGCTTAAGCCCACTAGCACTAAAATTATTAATGAGATACACAGTATGCGATTGGCTTGGCTTGTTATGCAGGATTCCCTTGCTACCGAGAATAGGGAAAAAGTCAGAAGAATTGATCATTTTTCCCCCTGACTGAAAAGTCGTTAATTTTCACAAATTGTGATGAAAGTCTGTAAAAATCTAAGATTTTTCTGCCACCATTTGACATGCAAGCAATCATGTTATTGAATCATAACTAATTGATCCGGAGTATAAATTTATCTATCTGTAACCAGAATATTCGGATGGTTCAGTATGGATCATTCGGGTGCATGCAGTAAGCATGTTGAGTCAATCCAAGTGCATAGTGGATTAGATTTGTCTAGTAGACTTTTTTTTCAAAGTCAGCTCGATAGCCATATCTTTTGTTACATCTTCTTGGTAGTCTATCGTGTCGAGGAAGACAAGTTGTGCACTCTCATTCAATGGTGGACGCGCATGTGACTCCGTAGTCCTAATTCCGATACATGCATGCAGTTGCAGGTGGGGCATGGGACACCGGTGGCTGTTGGTATAGGACTTCCAGGTTGGTGATTTGGTCCTGGCACTTGATCCGCATGATGGATCTCAGGGAGCGCTGTTGGAATTGTTCTAACTGACTGATATGCCTTCTGTAGAGTGTCCACGTTTCACAGCCATATAAGAGAGATTTGAGGACAACTGCATTGTACACCTGCAACTTTGTTGACAGGCGTATGTTCTTGTGCTGCAAGACCTTGGTTCGGAGTCGTCCTAGTGCTTGACTAGCTCTTTGGGTACTCGCAGTGATCTCTTTGTCCAGAGAGCCATCACTAGATGTTGTGCTGCCAAGGTATTTGAAACTGTCCACATTTTCAGCTGCGTGTCGCCAATGGTGATACAGGGTTGTGAGTGGGCAGTGTTTAGGGCGGGCTGGAAGATGACTTCTGTCTTTCCAAGACTAATTGTGAGTCCAAATAGGTTGAAGGCTTCAGAGGATCTGTCCACGATTGCTTGTAGGCGAGTCTCTTCATAGGCCATGAGGGCACAATCATCTGCAAAGAATCAATGATGAGTCTTTCCAGTGTCTTGGATTTTGCAGATAGGCGACGGAGATCAAACACTGATCCATCCAGGTGATACCTAATGTAGATGCCAATGTCAATGTCCCGGATGGCATGGAACAGTACCTGTGTGAAGAAGAGGTTGAAGAGTACCGGAGCGAGTATACAACCCTGTTTTACACCACTGGGGAATTTCGCGGAGGGTTCACTGTCTGAGAGAATCTCTCCATTCATGTCAACGTGGAGGAGCAGGATGAGGTTGGTAAACTTCTGAGGACAACCAAGGTTCTTGAATACTACCCACAGTGTGTCTCGGTTGACCGTATCGAAAGCTTTGTCCACGAAGACAGCATACAGACTAATGGTCTGCTCAAGGCACTTCTCTTGGACTTGTCTCACTGCGAAGATCATGTCAACGGTGCTGCGGTCTGGGCAAAGACTACACTGAGACTCGGGGAGGTTATTTTCTGACACTGCCGCAATAAGCATGTTGAGCAAGTTGCGAGCAACTATTTTGCCATCAACGGAAAGCAGGGAGATGCCTCTCTAGTTACTGCAGTCCACACGTGTGCCTTTTTTTTAGAGGGTCACAATTGATGCATCACGGAGGTCGTCTGGCATCTCTACTTCCGTCCAGATGCTGATTATCACATCGTAGAACGCCTCCAGAGACTGCTTACTGAGAGCCTTGTACATCTCCGCTGGGATACTATCCTTTCCAGGTGCCCTGCCACAGTTTGTTTTTTTAATATTGACCTTGAAAATCTTGTTATTAGTATTCCTTCCAAAATGAAGGTCATATTGACATAGGGTTTTCACCAAAAGAATGCTTGTGATATCTATTTGGTCTGAAATTGAAACGGTGCTCACCTGATTCCAATATGGTCACCAGAAGTCCCATCATACATATCCTGTAAACACTTCTCTTTTGAAATGAAAGTCATTCTGACATGAAAATTTCACCTGAAGACTTCTTATGATATCTAGGTAGTCGTAAGCATATCTGATCTATTGTTTAATATGGCTGTCACAAGGAGTCAAAAGTCTTGTCATCACAGAGGTTTCATTAAAATACTTCTTATAATGTTTTGTTTATCCTAAATTAAAGAGATGTGATCTGAAATTTGGTATGTGGCAACTTTAAATAAAAACCTGTTGATTGTGCATGAACATGTTACCTGTTGTAAACCCATTAAAAATGGCATTACAGCTGTCATGAAGATCTTATTGTTATTGTGAATATTGATGGATCTCATTCCTTCCATGATTTGTGTAAGATTTATTGTTCCATTTAACTTCCAGATGGATGTAGTAAATGAAATTTTATATGTGATAACTATGCATGACAATTTTCAGATGCATGTAGTAAATGACATTTTATGTGTGATAACTATGCATGACAATTTTCAGATGGATGTAGTAAATGATATTTTATGTGTGATAACTATGCATAACAATTTTCAGATGAATGAAGTAAATGACATTTTATGTGTGATAACTATGCATGACAATTTTCAGATGGATGTAATTAAGGACATTTTATGTGTGATAACTATGCATGACAATTTTCAGATTTATGTAGTAAGTGATATTTTATGTGTGATAACTATGCATGACAATTTTCAGATGGATGTAGTAAATGATAATTTATGTGTGATAACTATGCATGACAATTTTCAGATGGATGTAGTAAATGATATTTTATGTGTGATAACTATGACAATTTTCAGGTGGATGTAGTAAATGACATTTTATGTGTGATAACTATGCATGACAATATTCAGATGGATGTAGTAAATGACAGTTTATGTGTGATAACTATGACAATTTTCAGGTGGATGTAGTAAATGACATTTTATGTGTGAGAACTATTTATGACAATTTTCAGATACATGTAGTAAATGACATTTTATGTGTGATAACTATGCAAGACAATTTTCAGATGGATGTAATAAATGATATTTTATGTGTGATAACTATGACAATTTTCAGATGGATGTAGTAAACGACATTTTATGTGTGATAATTATGCATGACAATTTTCAAATGGATGTAGTAAATGATATTTTATGTGTGATAACTATGACAATTTTCAGATGGATGTAGTAAACGACATTTTATGTGTGATAACTATGCATGACAATTTTCATATGGATGTAGTAAATGACATTTTATGTGTGATAACTATGCATGACAATTTTCAGATGGATTTAGTAAATGACATTTTATGTCTGATAACTATGCATGACAATATTCAGATATATATAGTAAATGACATTTTATGTGTGATAACTATGCATGACAATTTTCAGATGGATGTAGTAAATGATAATTTATGTGTGATAACTATGCATGACAATATTCAGATGGAAGTAGTAAATGAAATTTTATGTGTGATAACTATGCATGACAATTTTCAGATGGATGTAATAAATGATATTTTATGTGTGATAACTATGAGAATTTTCAGATGGATGTAGTAAACGACATTTTATGTGTGATAACTATGCATGACAATTTTCAAATGGATGTAGTAAATGATATTTTATGTGTGATAACTATGCATGACAATTTTCAGATGGATGTAGTAAAGGACATTTTATGTGTGATGACTATACATGACAATTTCCAGATGGATGTAGAAAATGACATTTTATGTGTGATGACTATGCATGACAATTTTCAGATGGATGTAGTAAATGACATTTTATGTGTGATAACTACGCATGACAATATTCAGATATATATAGTAAATGACATTTTATGTGTGATAACTATGCATGACAATTTTCAGATGGATGTAGTAAATGATAATTTATGTGTGATAACTATGCATGACAATATTCAGATGGAAGTAGTAAATGACATTTTATCTGTGATAACTATGACAATTTTCAGGTGGATGTAGTCAATGACATTTTATGTGTGATAACTATTTATGACAATTTTCAGATACATGTAGTAAATGACATTTTATGTGTGATGACTATGCATGACAATTTTCAAATGGATGTAGTAAATGACATTTTATGTGTGATAACTATGCATAACAATTTTCAGATGCATGTAATAAATGATATTTTATGTGTGATAACTATGACAATTTTCAGATGGATGTAGTAAACGACATTTTATGTGTGATAACTATGCATGACAATTTTCAAATGGATGTAGTAAATGATATTTTATCTGTGATAACTATGCATGACAATTTTCAGATGGATGTAGTAAAGGACATTTTATGTGTGATGACTATACATGACAATTTCCAGATGGATGTAGAAAATGACATTTTATGTGTGATAACTATGCATGACAATATTCAGATATATACAGTAAATGACATTTTATGTGTGATAACTATGCATGACAATTTTCAGATGGATGTAGTAAATGATAATTTATGTGTGATAACTATGCATGACAATATTCAGATGGAAGTAGTAAATGACATTTTATCTGTGATAACTATGACAATTTTCAGGTGGATGTAGTAAATGACATTTTATGTGTGATAACTATTTATGACAATTTTCAGATGGATGTAGTAAACGACATTTTATGTGTGATAACTATGCATGACAATTTTCAAATGGAGGTAGTAAATGACATTTTATGTGTGATAACTATGCATAACAATTTTCAGATGCATGTAGTAAATGACATTTTATGTGTGATAACTATGCATGACAATATTCAGATATATATAGTAAATGACATTTTATGTGTGATAACTATGCATGACAATTTTCAGATGGATGTAGTAAATGATATTTTATGTGTGATAACTATGACAATTTAGAGGTGGATGTAGTAAATGACATTTTATGTGTGATAACTATGCATGATAATTTTCAGATGGATGTAGTAAATGATATTTTATGTGTGATAACTATGAATGACAATTTTCAGATGGATGTAGTAAATGACATTTTATGTGTGATGACTATGCATGACAATTTCCAGATGGATGTAGTAAATGACATTTTATATGTGATGACTATGCATGACAATTTCCAGATGGATGTAGTAAATGACATTTTATGTGTGATAACTATGCATGACAATATTCAGATATATATAGTAAATGACATTTTATGTGTGATAACTATGCATGACAATTTCCAGATGGATGTAGTAAATGACATTTTATGTGTGATAACTATGCATGACAATAGTCAGATATATATATATAGTAAATGACATTTTATGTGTGAAAACTATGCATGACAATTTTCAGATGGATGTAGTAAATGATAATTTATGTGTGATAAGTATGCATGACAATTTTCAGATGGATGTAGTAAATGATATTTTATTTGTGATAACTATGACAATTTTCAGGTGGATGTAGTAAATGACATTTTATGTGTGATGACTATGCATGACAATTTCCAGATCATGTAGTAAATGACAGTTTATGTGTGATAACTATGCATGACAATATTCAGATGGAAGTAGTAAATGACATTTTATCTGTGATAACTATGACAATTTTCAGGTGGATGTAGTAAATGACATTTTATGTGTGATAACTTTTTATGACAATTTTCAGATACATGTAGTAAATGACATTTTATGTGTGATAACTATGCATGACAATTTTCAGATGGATGTAGTAAATGATATTTTATGTGTGATAACTATGACAATTTTGAGGTGGATGTAGTAAATGACATTTTATGTGAGATAACTATGCATGACAATTTTCAGATGGATGTAGTAAATGATATTTTATGTGTGATAACTATGAATGACAATTTTCAGATGGATGTAGTAAATGACATTTTATGTCTGATGACTATGCATGACAATTTCCAGATGGATGTAGTAAATGACATTTTATGTGTGATGACTATACATGACAATTTCCAGATGGATGTAGTAAATGACATTTTATGTGTGATAACTATGCATGACAATTTTCAGATGCATGTAGTAAATGAAATTTTATGTGTGATAACTATGCATGACAATTTTCAGATGGATGCAGTAAATGACATTTTATGTGTGATAACTATGCATCATAATATTCAGATATATATAGTAAATGACATTTTATGTGTGATAACTATGCATGACAATTTTCAGATGAATGTAGTAAATAGCATTTTATGTGTGATAACTATTCATGACAATAGTCAGATATATATATAGTAAATGACATTTCATGTGTGATAACTATGCATGACAATTTTCAGATGGATGCAGGAAATGATAATTTATGTGTGATAACTATGCATGACAATTTTCAGATGGATGTAGTAAATGATATTTTATGTGTGATAACTATGACAATTTTCAGGTGGATGTAGTAAATGACATTTTATGTGTGATGACTATGCCTGACGATTTCCAGATGGATGTAGCAAATGACAGTTTATGTGTTATAACTATGCATAACAATATTCAGATGGAAGTAGTAAATGACATTTTATCTGTGATAACTATGACAATTTTCAGGTGGATGTAGTAAATGACATTTTATGTGTGATAACTATTTATGACAATTTTCAGATACATGTAGTAAATGACATTTTATGTGTGATAACTATGCATGACAATTTTCAGATGGATGTAGTAAATGATATTTTATGTGTGATAACTATGACAATTTTGAGGTGGATGTAGTAAATGACATTTTATGTGTGATAACTATGCATGATAATTTTCAGATGGATGAGGTAAATGATATTTTATGTGTGATAACTATGAATGACAATTTTCAGATGGATGTAGTAAATGACATTTTATGTGTGATGACTATGCATGACAATTTCCAGATGGATGTAGTAAATGACATTTTTTATGTGATGACTATGCATGACAATTTCCAGATGGATGTAGTAAATGACATTTTATGTGATAACTATGCATGACAATATTCAGATATATATAGTAAATGACATTTTATGTGTGATAACTATGCATGACAATTTTCAGATGGATGTAGTAAATGACATTTTATGTGTGATAACTATGCATGACAATAGTCAGATATATATGTAGTAAATGACATTTTATGTGTGAAAACTATGCATGACAATTTTCAGATGGATGTAGTAAATGATAATTTATGTGTGATAACTATGCATGACAATTTTCAGATGGATGTAGTAAATGATATTTTATGTGTGATAACTATGAGAATTTTCAGGTGGATGTAGTTAATGACATTTTATGTGTGATGACTATGCATGACAATTTCCAGATGGATGTAGTAAATGACAGTTTATGTGTGATAAGTTTGCATGACAATATTCAGATGGAAGTAGTAAATGACATTTTATCTGTGATAACTATGACAATTTTCAGGTGGATGTAGTAAATGACGTTTAATGTGTGATAACTATTTATGACAATTTTCAGATACATGTAGTAAATGACATTTTATGTGTGATAACTATGCATGACAATTTTCAGATGGATGTAGTAAATGACATGAGTGATAACTATGCATGACAATTTTCAGATGGATGTAGTAAACGACATGTGTGATAACTATGATGACGATTTTCAGATGGATGTAGTAAATGACATTTTATGTGTGATAACTATGCATAACAATATTCAGATGGATTTAGTAAATGACTTTTTATGTGTGATGACTATGCATGACTATTTCCAGATGGATGTAGTAAATGACATTTTATGTGTGATAACTATGCATGACAATTTTCAGATGGATGTCATTAAGGACATTTTATGTGTGATAACTATGCATGACAATTTTCAGATTTATGTAGTAAGTGATATTTTATGTGTGATAACTATGACTATTTTCAGATGGATGTAGTAAATGACATTTTATGTGTGTTGGCTATGCATTACAATTCCCATATGGATGTAGTAAATGACATTTTATGTGTGATATCTATGCATGACACTTTTCAGATGAATGTAGTAAAAGACATTTTATGTGTGATGACTATGCATGACAATATCCAGATCGACTGAGAAAATGACATTTTATGTGTCATAACTATGCATGACATTTTTCAGATGGATGTAGTAAATGACATTTTATGTGTGATAACTATGCATGACAATTTTCAGATGGATGTAGTAAATGACATTTTATGTGTGATAACTATGCATGACAATTTTAGATGATGTAGTAAATTACATTTTATGTGTGATGACTATGCATGACAATTTCCAGATGGATGTAGTAAATGACATTTTATATGTGATAACTATTCATGACAATTTTCAGATGGATGTAGTAAATGATATTTTATGTGTGATAACTATGACTATTTTCAGATGGATGTAGTAAATGATATTTTATGGGTGGTAAGTATGCATGACAATTTTCAGATGGATGTAGTAAATGATATTTAATGTTTGATAACTATGCATGACAATTTTCATTTGAATGTAGTAAATGATATTTAGTGTTCGATAACTATGCATGATAATTTTCAGATGGATGTAGTAAATGACATTTTATGTGTGATAAATATGTATGACATCTTTCAGATGGATGTAGTAAATGACATGAGTGATAACTATGCATGACAAGTTTCAGATGGATGTAGTAAATGACATGTGTGATAACTATGCATGACAATTTTTAGATGGATGTAGTAAATTACATTTTATGTGTGATAACTATGCATAACAATATTCAGATGGATTTAGTAAATGACATTTTATGTGTGATGACTATGCATGTCAATTTCCAGATGGATGTAGTAAATGACATTTTATGTGTGATAACTATGCATGACAATTTTCAGATGGATGTAGTAAATGATATTTTATGTGTGATAACTATACATGAAAATTTTCAGATGGATGTAGTAAGTGATATTTTATGTGTGATAACTATGACTATTTTCAGATGGATGTAGTAAATGACATTTTATGTGTGATGGCTATGCATGACAATTTCCAGATGGATGTAGTAGATGACGTTTTATGTGTGATATCTATGCATGATAATTTTCAGAAGAATGTAGTGAAAGATATTTTTTGTGTGATGACTATGCATGACAATTTCCAGATGGATGGAGAAAATGACATATTATGTGTGATAACTATTCATGACTATTTTCAGATGGATGTAGTAATTGACATTTTATGTATGATAGCTATGCATGACAATTTTCAGATGGATGTAGTAAATGACATTTTATGTGTGATAACTATGCATAACAATTTTCAGGTGATGTAGTAAATGACAGTTTATGTGTGATAACTATGCATTACAATTTTCAGATGGATGTAGTAAATTACATTTTATGTGTGATATCTATGAATGACAATTTTCAGATGGATGTAGTAAATGATATTTTATGTGTGATAACTATGCATGACAATTTTCAGATGGATGTAGGAAATTACATTTTATGTGTGATAGCTATGTATGACAATTATCAGATGGATGCAGTAAATATTTTATTTGTGATGACTATGACAATTTTCAGATGGATGTAGTAAATGACATTTTATGTGTGATAACTATGCATGACAATTTTCAGATGGATGTAGTAAATGACATTTTATGTGTGATAACTATGAATGACAATTTTCAGATGAATTAAGTAAATGATTTTTTATTCATGATAACTATGACTATTTTCAGATGGATGTAGTAATTGATATTTTATGTGTGGTAACAATGCATGACAATTTTCAGATTGATTTAGTATATGATATTTTATGTGTGATAACTATGCATGACAATTTTCAGATGGATGTAGTAAATGTCATTTTATGTGTGATAACTATTCATGTCAATTTTCAGTTGGATGTAGTAAATGACATTTTATGTGTGATAAGTATGCATGACAATTTTCAGATTGATGTAGTAAATTACATTTTATGTGTGATTACTATGCATGACAATTTTCAGATGGATGTAGTAAATGACATTTTAAGTGTGATGACTATGCATGACAATTTTCAGATGGATATTGTAAATGACATTTTATGTGTGATAACTATGCATGACAATTTTCAGATAGATGTAGTAAATGACATTTTATGTGTGATAACTATGCATGACAATTTTCAGATGGATGTAGTAAATGACATTTTATGTGTGATAACTATGCATGACAATTTTCAGATGGATGTACTAAATGACATTTTATGTGTGACAACTATGCATGACAATTTTCATAGGACAGCTGTTAAATCTAGTATGTATTATGTTTATCACATTAAGTTCTGCATGTTGACCTGTCAAGGTATTATCGCTATGCACTGTTTTGACTATTGACTTGTATTCATATGGGGGTATGTCCTGGAATCAAGGTGAGGTGATTCTTTTGTGAATAGAATGATCATCATTTCTCAATTTATTTATTATAATTAGTACCAGATGGGTACATTTGGTTATTATGGTGTTGACAATGTCATGTACTATTTTTCTGGTTAGATCAATTCTGGTGTAAGAAACCGATTCCTTTATGATAATAATCAAAATGGTAAGCGTCTTTTCACTTTTTCATATAAACATATACACACATGAACACCTACTACCTGTGTTCAAATTAAATTTGATGTTTTTGTATCCAAAGTTGTGCATATAAGTGAACATAAGGTTCCTTTTGTTTTTGTGATCAATTGTGGATCCCTCACACAAGTCCCTGTCTGCGGCAAGAAAGCAACCTCATGAATGATACGATTTTACCAGAGTTTTTTTTTAATTTCATCATTACTATATATGTTATGAATAGTTTAGCTTTAAAACAATTAAATAGTGGTTTTGGCATTATTGAATCAATATGATCAACGTTGTATCAGTGTTATGTGAAGTAATGATGACACTGAGGATTAGACTTTATGTAGAGTCACACTGAGAGGTACTACATTTTTCATATGCCTACATTTTGGATATTTTTTTCTTTGAAACTAAATGTCATGAAAGAATTTATATACATTTCCTAATTCATTACATTTTGCAAGTTTGATGCTCTGCGGTAATATTTTAAACCACATTTCTTTTACATAATATTCTGCAGTTTCAATTATCTCTCAATCCTCTATTTCATGATATGTCAAGGTCAGTCACTTCCATCATGCAGTCACTGCCAAATTCAGTCTTCAAAAGACCTGTCATTGGAAGAGTAAGGTGCAACATATTGTCATTACTGCAATCAATTTACTCAACACGGGATTATTATCCATTACACAATATAACACTCTTACTAAAGTACCACAAGCATGCAATATAAGCTTGATATTAAAACACCACACTAGACATCTAATGCAAACATGATACTAAAACACCAAAGGCACCTAGCTACAACCATCAGCAGACTGATACTAAAACAACACCCAATGCAAGCTTGACACTAAGTAGTAAAACTCTTCATCAGCACAACTAGCTTGTAATCAGTCTGGAAAAGAAGACAAGTTGTGACTGGTCAGGAAAAGAAGACAGGCTGTGTCCATCAGGACAAGAAGACCTGGTCAGTACAAACAGACAAGATGTACCCAGTCAGGACAAAAATACAAGATGTACTTTTCCAGACAAAAAGACAAGTTTTCACCAGTCAGGACAAAAACACATGGTGTACCTTGTCTGGACAAGAGGACAAGTTGTATTTTGTCAGCATAAAAAAGTAAAGTTGTGGCTGGTCAGGTAATAAAAACACGTTGTTGCCGATCAGGACAAGAAGACAAGTTGTGGCTGGTTAGGACAGGAAGAATAGTTGTGACTGGTCAGGACAAGGCAAGTTGTGACTGGTCAGGACAAGAAGACAAGTTGTGGTTGTTCAGGACAAGAAGACAACTTGTTTCTGATCAGGACAAGAAGACCTTATCAGGACAGAAATACAAGTTGTAGCTGGCAAGACAAGAAGACAAGTTGTGACTGGTCAGGAAAAAAGACAGGTTGTACCCTGTCAGGACAAGAAGAGAAGTTGTATTTGGTCAGCACAAAAAAGTCAAATTGTTGCTGGCAAAGAAAAGACAAGTTGTGGCTGGTCAGGACATAAAGAATGGTTAGGACAAAAAGACCAGTTTTTGCCCGTCATGACAATAGGACAAGTTGTGGCTGGTCAGGAAAAAAAAGATAAGTTGTACCCAGTCAGGACAAGAAAATAAGTTTAACTTAAACAGGAGAAAAATACAAGTTGTATCCAGTCAGGACAAGAAGACAAATTGTACCAAGTCAAGACAAAAACACAAAAAGTCAAGTTATACCTGGTCATGAAAAAAGGACAAGTTTTGGCCAGCTGGACAATAAAACAAGTTGTAATTGGTCAGCACAAAGGACAAGTTGTACCCAGTTAGGTAAAGACAAATTGTACCCAGGCAGGACAAGAAGACAAATTGTACATTGTCAGAACAAGAAGATAAGTTGTACCTAGTCAGGATATTTTCTTGTTTGAAAAGTATATAAGATCTAATCACTTGATTAACCAAAATGACTTCTCCCATGTGCTGAAAAAATATGTTTGAATTTGTCTACAGTACAGTCTTTTGTAGTTATTGAAATTGGAAAAATGAATTGTGCCAGATTAGACAAGACTAGGTTTTGAAAATGAACTGAATGAATAACGAAATATAATACATTACAGAAGAGCCTGTCTTGAAAGACCACCCCTCCTGCCAAAAAGTAATTGTCTCTCAAGACAGGTGATCTCTCATAACAGGTCATAACACTATATAATGAATGAATCTGGGGGGATTTGATTTTCCTTTTTGAACTAAGCTCTGTCAGATGTAGTCCCCTCCAGCTGGGCTACCTAGACACTGTCTCTCCAACCTTAGGGGTCCAGAGATTTATATCAGATGTAAGGGGATGTACATCCCACCACTTCTTACTTATTCTCCTAAGGTATTAAGGCTGGGTAATGTATTAGATAAAAGAAACCAATTTGTCCAAGTAAAACATGTTCTATGAAAATACTTACCCAATAATGATACACATTTCCCACCCAGCCTAACAACGATTACATCCTTGGAGGCATGCCTACCATTCTAGTAATAACTGCAATATCCTTGCACATTGCTGTTAAGTCTGATATGTAAGGGGAGACTACTCTGTCTGACCAGCACAAAGGTTGACAGACAATTTTTAGCACCCTTTAGGTAAAAGCATTTTCTGGGAGGTAGCGGTAGTTCTCCTAAGGCAATATGATTGGATTAGTATTTTCAAAGAAATATATTTGACAATACTCGGAAAAATTGGTATCTTATTTGAATTAAATATATCTTATGACTAGAGGCTGACTGAAATTCAGTTTTGGTTTCGGAGCCGAAAGTTGACAAATGTCCTCTTTCAGCAAAGTTTCGGTTTTGGTCGAAGCCAAAAATGTAGCTTTCGGTTGATTTCGGTTTCTGCCAAAACTGATAGTGACTTCGGTCATCAGCCGAAGATATATTTTAACCTTAAGAATGCAATGATAGTGCTGCATCTATTACTCTGCTTGTCGGTTGGTCAGTCGGCGCTAGGCAATTTTAAATTTAGCAAATTCCTGTTAATGCAGGCTCTGAATGATTACTTTTAGATTCCTTTTTTAACTAGTGTAGCATTGCATCATAACCCAGGCCTATTTCATAAAGCTTGTGTTTGGCAACTTCGGTTTATCTTTCCATTTTGGTTTCGGCCTAAGGTGTAGGTAAACTTTTGGTTTCGGCCAAAACTCAATTTATAACTTTCGGTCTGGTTTCCTTTTCAGCCGAAACCAGAAATTTATTCGACCTCTACCAATGACGAATGTTACCAAAAACATTTGGAGCCCATAGTGGCTGAGTGATCTAAAGTGCTATCTGTTACAGATCACTGCCATCTCACCTCTGTCTGCGTGGGTTCGAGTCTCAGTTTCAGCCAATTTGGGTATGTGAGAAAGCTTGCATGTAGCTTCTCATGGGTCAGTGGTTCTTTCCAGAGGTTTTCCCGGGTTCTTCCTCCACCATTAATACTGGCCGCCATGTATAGCCTATCATGTGCTGAAAAATGGCATTAAACCCTACAACAACCAAGCAACCCAAAAACTTTCGGTCGAAATGAACAATCTATCCTCATAACTTTAAATGGCCATTATTCCCTTGCAGTAAATGTGTAGATAAAATTGGCCGTTAAGTGTCCATCAATAATGCTGATTTGCTGCACCATGGTGGAGATGCCATCAATATGCTATCCAAATCACAGTGGTGATTTGTTTATATTGTATTGCTCTGTTGCAGAGTGTTATCACGTAGTGAAAGTGGAGGGGATGAAATCCCACACCATATAATGTGTTTTTTAAAAAAAATACATGTGAGCTGTACTGTATATAAATGAGTGGCAACAGTATTATTTGGAAATTAACTAATTATTGATAACAAGGTTATTGATGCATATGCAAGCATCGAATATCTCAGATCAGAAAATTGGGGCAAAGCACCATCGTAACAGATGACGATGGTTCAGATGGTTCCGTTTAGACGTTCCTTGGTGTACATCATCAGAATTGAATTTTGTGTTCCAAAGACTACTGTGTTCTAATTCAAAACAGGAACGCTGATCATCCTCAATAAACCCCTTGGTCTTGAATGCCATGAATGTTTTGGCGATGACATAAGCATCCACTGACGAGATTATTAAAACATTATTTACAAACTCACTAATGTTGATTTTTGAACTGATGATGGTGTATTGTAACACTACTAGTTATATATTATCATGGAGTGATTCTTCACAATCATGTTTGCCCGTTTGTAGCACAGATTGATCAAATCTGAATCAGTTGACAGATCCACCATCTGATCCAAGATCACTATGAAAGTCAGATTGAGATTGGATCATTTTTACTAATATTATGAATTTTCATCAAAGATATTATCATGCTAAAATCTGGTAGTTTTCCATGGCTGATATTTTTGTATGCTTGCCATCCATGCATGCATGTTGTGGTAAAATATTACTACATGGGTGCCTTTACTATGGAATTGTAGAAAACGTTGTTTCGTAGTTTTACTACTATCGGAAACTTTAATCATGTTTCCATCACTCTGATGTCTTCATTTTTAGTCCCATTTGCTCAAACATGCTCTGACCATATGTTTAGTTTCCTCTCTGGCCTTTCGGTCAGTTGTTTTCCTCATCCTGCATTCATGAAATGTTTTGTTACCCATTAAGCCATGCAGTTTAATATCCTAATTTGTATCAGTTGAAGAGCAACGATGTCAGTTAGTTTGGTGGATAAAATGTGTAAACAACAGATATCACAGTATGTGCTCACATGTATGGCCGGTCAATACCAGTCAGCTCTCCAGGATTAAAATATTTGTCCATGGTAACAACACTAGATTATTTTGCATACTCCACATTAGTTCATCCCCACCATCGTGCTCAACAATAATCTTAATTCTAAATAAATACATTTTAAAATCCACCAGATGATCAATAATCATCTCTGCCCTCTAGTCATTCATTGTATCGTCAATGGCAATGCCATCATGATCTGTTTGGAACATTGACCAAACATGAGCTGCACCATCATGCCTAAATTCATCTTTAACTATTCTGATCTATCTATCTATCTATCTATCTATCTATCTATCTATCTATCTATCTATCTATCTATCTATCTATCTATCTATCTATCTATCTATCTACCTACCTACCTACCTACCTACCTACCTACCTACCTACCTATCTATCTATCTATCTATCTATCTATCTATCTATCTATCTATCTATCTATCTATCTATCTATCTATCTATCTATCTATCTATCTGTATATCTATCTATTCCGTAGTCTTTCCGACCATTGAGGCTCCACTGATGACCTGACAACCAGCTTCCTCCATTCCAATATGTCCTCTGATACTCTCACTGTGTCATTCAGCTTCAGTCTTGTCCACTCTGAGATGTTATCCTCCCTTCTTTTCCTCTATCTTCCTCTCCTTCGCCCTCCCTGCACAGTACCTTGCATGATTGTCTTAGCAAACCCTGTTGATCGTGTGACATGTCCATACCATTTCATTTTGCGCTTTTTCACAATGGCCAACAGCTCCTCATAGGGCCCAATGGCTTGCTTAATCCTGTTTCTCGCTTCCTCATTCGTGACATGATCTCTATATGTAATGCCAAGAAACCTTCGAAAGCATCACATTTCAACAGCTTGTATGCTACTTTCAAGATCCGCTGTGAGGGTCCATGACTCACAGGCTTATAGGAATTCAGATGCAACCAAGGAGCGCATCAGTCTGATTTTTGAGCTGATTGAGGTGTTTCTGTCTTTCCAAACTTTATTCAGCCTTGACATTGCTGTTATAGTCAGCGCAATACTGGACAATATTTCTGCTTTCGATCCATCGTTTGCCACGATGGCTCCTAAGTACTTTAATCTATTAACTGTTTCCAGTTTTTGGCCTCTAATCATGATGTCAGTGCTGATGCCACTGGTGTTGTTGGTCATCAATTTGGTCTTCTCTGCACTGATTTATATACCAAAAGCAGTAGCTGTCCTGTCGAGTTTTTCCACCAACTGAGCCAGCTCCTCCTCATTTCCAGCAAGGACATCGATGTCATCAGCAAAGCGCAGGTTCGTTATTATTTTGCCTCCAATACTGACAGTTCCTTCATGGTCTTCCAGTGCATCTGTCATGATTCTTTCAAGGAAGATATTGAAGAGAGTATGTGAAAGCAAGCAGCCCGGTCTGACTCCCACAGTTGTCCTAAACCATCCTCCTGTTTGACCGTAATGCATGTGTGCATGTAATTGTAGACAAATGGTGGATGTTTGCTTAATTAATGTGCAACCTCTTCTCTCAGTCTCATAGATTCTCACAATTTAATCTGATTTCGCAAATCTACTTGGGCAATATTTTACTTATGAAGGGTTTAGCACTGGTGAGATTATTTTACTGCTTTTGTGATTGTTTTCCTACAGCCCATCTATCCCTTATAATTACGGCAAGTTTTTCTCTAATTGAACATTATCCTGGAATATTGTATAATAATGGCACAAGCAAAGAAATAGTTGCATGTGGTTTATGATGGGGTCAACAACTCGATGTATAAAACCGTATTATGATGAGTATTGTCGATATCATTTAGCAAGTTTCTAGTGAAGTAGTTTAGTGCTGAAATCATATGTAAAATGCAGGATGTGTGTTCTAGGAATCTCAGGACCATGCATTACCTGTAGGAGGAGAAAATGTAGAGTGCTGAAACATTACTATGATAAAATAAACCGTGACAAGGTTTGGGTGGGTGGGTAGGGGGTTTACACTAAAAGATCTTCATAGATTTTCTACTCAGAAAACATATGATCAGAAACCAATTGTCATCATTCTGTTAGTAATAAGAAATTATTAAATTACATAAAAAAATGATATAAGATACAACAAGTGAAATGTGCCATAATTTTTACCCCTGAACTATATCAGTATGTCACAATGCCATTATCTCGCTGCATGATTTATACTGTCCTGTTGAAATTTATTATTCAGTGCTTGTGAATAAAAGCAGGAAGGGACACAGTTACGATTACTGGACATCACATGCCAATTTTAGTGTCTTGTGGCAGGAGATATCATCTGTTTATGGGTCTGGAATACTAAACAACTGGGACAATTTTACAAAGAAAATATATATATATATACATCCATTTACATATAGCACATATACATATAGCACAACAAAAAAAGCAAACACAGGATACAGGGTACCTTTTGCCAGGGTCAACTACAATAATGAGGGAGGAGACTCCAACAGAGGTGTTTATAAACTACTTTTGGAAAAGAACTCCCGATAGAAACACTGGGAATTTTTGTTTAAAATACCACTTTAAATTTTTTCTATATTCCCAATGGGAAAATTTAAAGTTAGTGAAAATTAATTGGAAAGATAAAACTATACAGGTAAACAACACATCAGGGGGAATACAATCATACATAAACACTTTTTTCTAGATTTTGTAAGGGTGGGTGGGTCGTTTCTATCTGCCCCCCCCCCTTACACACACGAATAAAAAGAGATGTAATTGGCATCGTCATGTGAAATGAAAATAATTTCCAAGAATCATGTCAAGCCGAGAGATGGCAACAAGCTATTGAAATGCATAAAGTTTGGAACTAGAGTTTGTGCAACTGTAATGTTTATTGTTGTTACATTGAATTTATATTATTTTCCACCTTTGCAATAGCACTTATTTATTGTCACAGAATTAGGCGAAAATCGAATTTATTTCTTCTTGAATTACAAACCAATTTCACCATTTTTTTTTGTCGTACATGCGTTACCTGGGGTGAAGAAGTGTTTTTCAAGGTAAGTGACGTGTAGCGATTTGCATGTGCCTGACTACAAATCACTTGAAGTCAGGAACATTAGAATCACGGGGTACACGGGAATTTTGCCGTGAATTCTGCTCATCTATTTGAGGATATATAAGGCAGAATAATTATGATAAGATTAAGAGTCCAAAAGTATCTTATCAAAGAGAGATAGCTCGTCATTCATTCTCCAGCCAAAGGTCTGAATTGTAGCTGAACGTCTCTGAATGTCTCTGAATTGTAGCTGAACGTCTCTGAACGTCTCTGAATGTCTCTGAATTGAAGCTGAACGTCTCTGAACGTCTCTAAATGTCTCTGAATTGTATCTGAACGTCTCTGAAGTCTCTGAATGTCTCCAAATTGTAGCTGAATGTGATTGATTGTGCCGTGATTATGCTGTTTTATTGTGCGATCAAATTGAGGTATCTGACTGTCTGTCTGTCGGATTGTCTGTCCGTCTACGTCTGTCGTAATGTGTAAATATCCGGAAATCTAGAAGTCTAAATGTCCGAGTGTCGGAGCTGTCTAGAGGTGTAAACGTCCGTGGTAGCATCTGGGTGTTTGGGACCGATGGTTATAGTAGATGCTGTATGCTGTCTGTACGTATAACTGTAGTGGATCCGTGAAGGGCAAGTGGCCGATAAAAAGTATTGGGTCAACCCTAGGTATTCGGAGAAGCTGGGCGGCGATTCAACAGTTGGTGCATCGTACGGTTGTACAGGGTCGAGACCCATGTGTGTGTTGCAATTGTAGTTACAATTGAATACATTGTTATATTTACACATAGTTACTTTGAATCATAGTAGTATTTCAAGGGATTATATGAATCTCAATAACAGTTAGCAACTTGATAAAATACATGTAGATGTTTGTACTTGTTGTCGCAATCCATACGTGCGATAGTATAGATTGATGTTTGTACTTGTTATCGCAATTTATACGTGCGATGATATATCTTTTGTAAAGGTTCCATTTTATTTGAAACATTTGTGTAGTCCAGGAGATTCCTTGGATCTGTGTTTATTTTGTATTAAAATTTATTTTTGAATTGTGAATGTATTTATTATCGTAATTTATACTTGCGTTAATATAACTTTTGTAAAGGTTCCTTTGATCTGTGTATAGTCCAGGAGATTCCTTTGGATCTGTATTTATTTTGTATTAATATTTAATTTATTTTTGAATTGTAAATGGTTGTGGAATGTGATTGTGGGTTGAATGCATGAGTTATTGTGTTGATACATCATTATTTTTCATTAATAATTTATTTCATAAATTTACATTATCTTTCTCATATTGTATTTGTGTTGTTCATTTAATCCACCATCCACTCGGTAACAATTCTGTTATAATTATATCTTGCTATAGCTTATTGAAAACTGGTGAATCTTATGGGGAAAAAAATCAACTGTCTTACTGCGAGTGAGTCATCAGATTGGGAGGTATGTGTATATCACAAACGTATTATGTTTTTACCCGTTAATTATTCCCCCACTTTAGAAAAGTTGACTTGACACCAAGCACTTTTATGAACTTGTCATTCATCCTTGTGAAATATATCACATTTTCTTTCTCGCATACGTGATTTAAAAGATTTAACTATACCGTTATGGTTGTATTCAACAATATTGATGAGAAAAATGATACTACAGCGCATGAGAAGAAGGAATTGTGTTTATTGGAACTGACGTTTTTGTGTATTTTCTTTGCAGCTCATCGCAGTGGATTCCTCAGAACATTCCCAACATTCAGAAAATTCCTCTGATCCAGATAAATACCAAGATTCAGATGAATACCTAGATCCAGACGATTCTTCAGAAGATTCCCTAGATCCAGGGGATTCTTCAAAGGATTCCCTAGATCCAGGGGATTCTTCAGAGGATTCCCTAGATCCAGAGGATTCTTCAGATGATTCCCTAGATCCAGGGGATTCTTCAGAGGTTTCTCTAGATGATTACTTAGATCCAGACGATTACCTAGATTCAGAGTATGAGATGATGATGGTAAGTTTGTTTTGGTTTTGTCACATCTTGGTCATATTATGCTGATACATCTTTTCATTCCATAAATCACAATGTTTGTTTCCACTTTGGAGTTGTTTAAGACTTTATGATACATAACCAAACGAAAGTTCAGTTCTTCCTTCACCTTTACTCAAAGCAGTTTTTGCCAGCATGATGGCTGTCCATATTTAAGTTTCAGTATTTATGTTCTTTCATCCTCTGTTGTATACAGTTTGTCTCATAATTATTGCCATCATATCCAATGTTAGCAAACTTAAACTGGTGAAAGTCAGTATCAGAACTAGCATTATGCAAAGTTGTGTCTTTAGCTAATACATCTAAACTTTGTCAGTTTGTCAATTTATTGCTGAATGGATTGTCAGTTACTTTAAACGGTTACATGTTTAGGCTGTAATAAACAGTTACATTAAACGGTTACATGTTTAGGCTGTAATAAACAGTTACATTAAACGATTACATGTTTAGGCTGTAATAAACAGTAACATAGACAAAATTGAAAACTACAAGATTTGTAAAGTTTAAAAGATAGTTTACTTTAGATCCTAGAAAAATATTGGAAATATGGAAAACAGATAATTCAAAAATATTCCAGAATTAGATTTTAGCAGACTATTAATAAAATGTTCTAATAAATTCTTGATGGAGTCCGGATGAAAATCCTGGATGGAAGGCCATGATATATGCTTTATCTTGTACAGTACTGTTGTCTACAGTTCCTTGAAGAACCTCAAGAAATAACACTTTGTTGTTTTAATTCCTAATTAAATATCAAGAAATGTCTTTGTCCAAGATTTCTGAATGAGCACTCAAATATCATTGTATTTCAAATATTTCTAGAGAACTGAATTAATATTTCAGAATCCATATAGTTGGAAGAAAATTTAAAATAAAACTCTAAAACTCTAAACTGGTCACAACATAAGAAAACAACTTGAGATCAAGTGTATAAAAGCCCAAATAAATATTATTTCACAAAATATCTATATTAAATGTAACTTCTTTACAATTTTGGAAATTGCAAAGGTGTGTCTGTTATTAGGTAATTATGAAAAGATTCAGGTCGAATTTAAGTTTCTAAAAAATCTGCCAAATCAGGTAAATAAGATTTCATTACAATAGCATGTATACAACATGTAAAACCAAAAAAAAAGAATTAAATTAAATCAGATTTACATAACAATTCTTTTGCTAACAAGCCTGTATTTTTGACTTTATTATTTAATGGAAGATCATTTACATATTAAAACATAAAGAGAGAGAGAGAGAGAGGACCTAAAACATAGGCTTGATGGATATTTGAATTAATAGTATAGGTTTGTGTGTTTAAATGGAAATGGGTTTTGCCTCTGAATTTTATGTAGTTTTAATCCAAACCAGATTATCAGAAGAAAACAAATCTTGTGACAGTGTAGATTTTGGTAAAGATATTAATGATCAGCCATGTCAAAGGTTTTCTTGTAGTGAGAAAATCAATTCTAGTCCAAGAACCAATAACGTTTTGAATAGTACAATGTCTGTTAATTTGGTGAGTTATGTTTCGTGTAAGAAAGATTTTTTTAAGGAGTGATAATTAAAGCTGTACCGAATAATCGTCTGTATTCATAATCGGGCTGATTATTAGAACAATCGGTATAATTGGTATCGGAAGAAATAATCGGTGCCGATGTAAACAAATTTTAAAACTAAATATTCAGTCAGAACATTCATCTTGACATGGCTTGAATTTTAAATCAGAATTAAATACAGACCTACCCTTTTATATCTACATCACTTATATCGACAAGCCACCTATGTTGACAAAAAAACAAAGTCCTAGTCCCATGGTCTACAATTACAACCAAATTGTCATGCTTATGTCGACATCTAGATAAAAGATAAACGTACATGTCGACAGAAGCCCTTGGTCCCAGCTTGAACAAATCCTTTTTTTTTAATCATCTATGTCGACAAGCTGACTGTTTCAAGCCATACTTTGTTCAACAATTAGTTGATCTTGCTGCCAGGCTTTAAATGTCTCGGTAGTATAAACAAAACAACAAAAGAACTCACAAAAAACAACCACTCTATGTTTTTGTTTGGTCCTATAAAGCTGGCTTCTCGCGTCAACTTAAAAGAAGTGAAATCCGATCAATGCTTGCATTTTCCAAAGAATGCACAGAGGTATAGCTAAGATTTAAAAACTAGGGGTTTCAAGAGTACCACCAGTAATCGTTGCAGTCCCCTACCAGAAGCAAATTGGGCATACCTGAAATGGCTATATTTCCAGACGAGTAGAAACAGCACTGACATTTAGCCTTTTTTTGCCCATTAGAGTGAGAGTGAATTGTCAGGTCAAGATAACGTCTTATTCCATGCACTAAGTTAGGCATCATACATAGTGTTCCCCGTGAAATGTCAGTCCTAGCAACTTCTAACACTGTTGAATTCATTTACAATATTCGCCAATTAGCCGTTTAACCCTTCTTGTTAAAATTTGCAAACAGCATTTTGTCCAACTCTCAACATGTCTTGATTGTGAGGTCACAAGCACTACTTAGATTGCTACACTTGGAAATGAAAACGATAATGTAGGCGAAAGTTATTTATTTGATGTACTCATCTTATACACAAGTACGTCAATGGGTCATTCTACCTCTGAAATCAGTCATCGTAAATATCATTACATTTTCTCTCCCGTCTGCATCTAGTCAAGCCTTTGATCATCCTACCTATCTTGTGGGCCATATTCTTGAGATGTACTCCTATAATGACAACATGTACATCTGTGGGTCTTTCAGCCTATGAAGTTTCTGATTGTAAATAGCTAAAATGATCAATTGATCAACACATTTTCCTGCTCAACAGGTGGTCGAAGCAGGAATAGCAAGCCTTTGAATTTGACGTCCATCAAATTGATGCGCTCTGAGGACTCTGGTATACTTTATTGTCTGAATTCCAGATATGAAAAATGCGTCCAAATACGCGTGATTACGCTTTTCCGAGACCTTTGAAAGTGATCGGTGATTAAAACAAATTTATTTTGCTGTGAAAGTTTTATTTTTAACTTTATTTACATTTATGATGGCTATCAACAGCAGTGTAAAATGCAAATTAAATTTACAATCTCTGGAAACTAAATATATGGCTGTTAAGGAAGTTGAGGGCTGAACATCTTGGAAAGAGGTGTGTGAAATAGTTACGCTTTAAAATAACACTCGTTCAGGAAGGATGAAAGCTGCCAAGTTTATAAAGAAAGACTACGTTGAAGGTAAATGTGCTCCCCCAAAGGAAGAAGCAAAAGACTGCTACATTTGAAGACGTTGAGGAAGCCACAAAATGGTTAAATAAAGCATTAGCGGGAAAAAAATTAGTGTAGAGAACTTCGCTGCAACAAGTGGTTGGTTCAGTCGCTTTAATGTTCTTTATAGCATCCGATACAAACGTATTTGTGGAGAATATATGTACTGTTGACAGATTTTCATTTCACTGTGAAAAGCACTATCCCCTGAGTAGCCTCAATAAGATGGGAAAAGACTGACCAAAATCAAGACCAATTTAAGTATATGTACACGGAGCATATACTGGTAAATAACAACTATCAGTACCCAACCATGTGCGAATGCCAACATTGAATATTGTTTTTCGCATTAGGATGTGATCGACGCAATATTTTATTGTGGATTGTATTACACAAAGGTAACCAGAATGTAATTTATCAATATACAAGTGTATTTCACACTGATTCTGTCTTCATGTACTCAAAATTTCCACTTTTTCTCAAAGTGTAAATGCTACTCACTGATGATGGGTCACTCTTTGCAACCGAATATTAATTTTTCTCTTTTAAATCAATGATAGTACTTTAGAAAAGTTTAATAATTGTCGTGTCACCAATAGTTACTTTTTTTTAACATGCCTATGTCATAGGACACGGAAAAAAATATTGTTTCATGTTCCAAGATTTATAGCCGTTAAAGACCTAAAAACGGTAAAGTTTAGGCATTGGTACGCGGATAAGCTAACCCCCCACCATATTCCTGGCCTTTATTTTTTTCCTAAATTATTTAGCTTATACGCGAGTATATACTGTGATAATGAAATAATCGGTCTCATAATCAGTATCGGCAATTTTAATAATCGGCTATACGCGGTATCGGCATAATCGGCAAAAATTGACATTGGTACAGCTTTAGTGATAATACCTTACTTTTATTTACAACTTTTAACTGTTAATTTGATGAGATAATTTGGCATAAGTGACATTTGTACGAGATTATAACTTATGAAATAGAACGTTAGGTTTTTAAAAGTGCATAGCCTTGCCTGTATTCTTACATTTCAAACATTATTGATAATATCGGAATTTATTTGTTGTTGTTGATGTGTAGTTTGTTTTGATACTGAATTTATCTCAGTGAAAATTATTATTATTATTATTATTATTATTATTATTATTTAAAATAATATCCTTTATTAATTTAAAATAACATCATTAACTTGCATATAACTTACATGGTGGCCCAGCAATTCAAAAAATGTACACATTCCAATAGTAAATGTGCAAGGTTAACATGAACTACATAAATCATTACGAATATAACACAAATTAATACAAGTTTAAGAAGTTGAAATTAAATTTATCAGATGTTAGACTTTTATCACAGCTACAGATTTAAATATTTGTGGTCATAAAGTAAGAATGGTTCATTAAATTATTTGCAGTACTTTGATTTCTTAGAAGTTGATGGGAGTGGGGGCAGGAGGCAGGACTGGGCTGATTCATTACCTAAATCCGCGCTTTAAAATTGTGCTAAGATTAACTGTCAGTAAAGAACATTTTCTGATGAAGTTATTTATTATTCTGTATAAATTACATTTATTTTCAAAACACCGAAAAAATCTATGACTCTAACAGCTTTTAGCAGCCAACATGGTAAGCTAAACATTCATTTATTACATCCCTACGTTTTGTTTTCTTGATTCTACTAGCTCTTGGAGTGGTGTATAATATTATTTTGCCAAACATTGAGCTTTGATATAGTGTACCAGACTAACATGTTGATAAACAACCAAACAAGATTTATTTTTAATAAAAAGTACTTCATTTTGTGACACAGTAGTCTATGTTGAAAATCAATTTATGATATTTTCAATTAGTAAAATATGGACAACATGATTTTGCAAGTAACAGTGAAATTTCTTATCAGGACAACTCTGCCTTTGAATTAAGGAATTCTCTGAAAATTGTTTTATCCACAGTGGTCCATATCTTGGTTGCCTTTCATGATTATGATTGAGTAGGTTAATTTAAGGAAGTTTAATTAGATTTACACAAAACATTTATAACAGTGTTCATTTGATCAGCTGAAATGAATTACATGAAATAAGACTGGGGTCACTGGTTCTTAAGCAAATAGTATTTGTATGCCTTTTAAAGTGTTTGTTTATTCCACATCATCTTTTTGACTAAAAAGACACAATTAACTTGATAATAGAAAACGACCTGCTTTTTTAGTGTAACAATGCAATTGCTTTCGCTAGTCCAATATCAAAACATAGCACTTACTAGTTTTTCAGAGAAACACTTGCAGACATAGCTGTTCCGGTAGATTGAAACATTTACGTTTACCTCCAAGAGAATGCATTGCATTTATGATGATTACACTTGAAAGGAACTAACAGATAGAGCTACAACACACAAAAAAGTTTATTTAATTGGTACTTATTTATTTAGCTACTGCCTCTGCAAAGCATGGCATTTTCATTGATACAAATTTCCTTCAATATCCTTAATTACATTATACTAATAAACTTGTTTTGGAAAGAAAATCTTACAAATTTTCTGACTTCTTTTTAAAGTTGATATTTTATGTTGATTAAAAGTTTCAGGTTCTATCTACGAATTTTGACGATAAAATGAGTGCTATATCAAAGTTTCTGTTACCACTTAAAGTTAGATCTCGATTTTCTTCATTAAAAAGAGATCACTGTTTTGGAATGTTTGGAATTAAAATATTGGGTTTGTGAGTTATCAGTACACGAGTTATTGATGATATTGTTGGAGTGTTTTATTTAATGGAGTGCTATTCAATGGAGTGTTTTATTCCCACTGCCTTTTGCATTAGGGCTGGAGAGCCAATGGCTAATAGAACGCACACATTTTCAGGTCGTATCTATCTCTCTATGATACAAGACTAGTGGAGACAATTTCAGTATGTGAAACAGACTACATATAATACTGACATGGAATCGGTGCTGACAAACACTGAAGATGGTGTAGGCATTTGCAGTCAGTAATGCATTGATGTAAAAGTTCATAAACATATTCAAGTACATGATCTCACTTCATCTGTTGGATGCTTTAGTAGTCATCAGAGCCTGTGCCACAACCTTGTACACATCCCCTGAAGACAGCGACTGTTTTTGTGATATTTTGTCATACATCCTCTAGTAAGCACCACAGGCAACACAGGCAAGAAGATTATCCTCCTTGGTGTCTTCAATGCAAAAGGTTGAATAAGACCACAGATCATGATGATGATGCCTTTTACACTGTGGTGTAAACATGATTATGAAAATGACAATTGAAGTCCTCAAACCATAGTGCAGACTATGACTCCACAGACTTTGACACAGTTCAATGACCACTCAGAACTTAGTACTGTACTGGTAAATAATTCCAAGCATGGAGGTTTACCACACATGAAAGACAATTGAAGTTTTCAAACCATTGAGTAGCAGATTATACCACAAGAAGGCATTAAAGTGAATGCTGAAGCACGCTGGAGTGCACTGAGGTCAGTCATGTACGAGTCAGCTGTCACCAACATTTGTAAAAACATGACAAAAGTAAAGACTGATTTTTGACAAATTCAAACAAAATGATGACAGTGATAAAAGCAAAGAATGCAGCCTGCCTAGAAAACAAAATACACCCACGTTTAAACTTCAGACTTTCGAACTGCAACATTTGCAGTGCAGAAGACAGCCAGTGTATAGTAAAATGTATTCATGTAAACAACTTTCTTGATATTTATTTCATAACAGAAATTATAAATTGAGACTGGGTTGTAGAAGTGAAGGTATCATAAATAATTTTTACCAGCCCTTGTGTATGTATATTTTAACACTGCATTTAATTGTAAAGTAGAACATATAAGTAGAATATATTCATGTAATTGATTTATAAGCATGGTTGGGGGTAGGTATCATAAGTGAGCATTGGCCAGCCATTGCACATTTGTTTGTGAATACTGTATGTTTAGAGTGTAAATATATTTATTTGCACTTTTTTGTTTATAAGAACTTTTACCTTATGGGGATAGGATTGGAAGGGTGTTTGATTTATTAGAATATGATTGGAAGGGTGTGTTTGATTATGAGGATAGGATTGGAAGGATGTTTTGATTTATGAGAATAAGATTGTAAGGGTATGTTTGATTTATGGGGACAGGATTGTAAGAGTATGTTTGATTTATGGGGATAGGATTGTAAGGATATGTTCGACTTATGAGGATCGGATTGGAAGTGTGTATTGTTTGCGTGAGGATAGGATTGTAAGGGTATTTGATTCATCGAAATAGGAGTGTAAGGGTATGTTCAATTTATGAGGATAGGATTGGAAGGGTATGTTTGATTTATGGGGATAGGATTGGATGGGTGTGAATGATTTATAAGGATACGACATACATCACAGTTAATTGCACTTGATGTTCTCTACATCTCCACATTTATTTCTCAGTACTGACCTTTCCACTGTGACAATCAATACAAATCATACGTTAATCTAAAATACCTTCAAATATGACTTCATAGTGAAGTTATTGTCAAAGGTTCACCAGCATTTTGTTTTAGAAGTTACACTGTAAACAGTGCAACTTGTAAACAGAACAGATTTCACTTCCAGGTCATCACCAAGTCACTGTGCACTGTAGCCGAGATACAGAGACATCCCCTGTCTGAGCTCATAGTCTCAAGAATAAACAATTATCTTTAAATCCCTACCAAAAAATGCATAAATAAAACTCTTCTATCACCACCAAAATGAGAGCAGAAAAAATGTTTAAAAGATAGACTAGAGCTACATTCATAGGTATTGGACTGGCAAAACTAATTGTTATCCAGTTCAGACAGGATTGGGAATATGTTTGATTTATGCATTCCGATTGGAAAGGTGTGTTTGATATAAGGTGATAGGATTGTAATGGTGTGTTTGATTTATGTGGATTGGATTGTAAAGGTGTGTTTTTGCTTTAGCGAAAAAACAAACTTATAAATACATGTAGTTACAAAATTATGTTTAAGATTAATTCACATAATTCATAGATTTGCTGATAATAGCTAAAGTAAAATAATGTACTGTATGGCCATGGCAATAAATTCAGCCTTGCACATTATGTATCTTTTGTGAATGGGCTGACAGTACATTTGTCTGGACAAAGTGTTAAGACTAAAGCAGTGAAGCATAGATATTAAACAATGTTGACATAGAAACCTATTACTATAATGAAAATCTGTGTTTAACAAGTGAGTGACCATCGTTTGATATTTTCTAAGGAAGACAACCCAATGTTCTAAACTTATTGAGTGTGTTAATCAACAGACAACATTTGAAAATATTTTGACACAATGGCTTTTTTCTAACTACGAGTTATCAGTGAATAAATAAAGTATATAAATAGTGCTACTTTTGATTCTTATAAAAGAAATGTATTGTCTCATATGTATGTTGATTGTATTTTTATTTCCAGAAACGTCGTAAACATGGTCAGAAGTACTTAGCGAAAATCCGTTCTTATCTGAGTGACAAACCAACCATCGTTCACTTGGTTGACAAGGATTTTGCCATTGACAACACAGTTGAGGATAGTGAATTGGATGAGTTGAAAATGAAAATTTTCGAAGTGGCTTCACAGCAGAAATACTGGGGAGAGCAGATACCCACTCGGTGGTTTCTTCTAGAACAGCAGCTGATGCAGCTTAGGGATGCTGGAGTGAAGGTACATATTTAAATGCTTGACTACCAACATCAGTGCTGTTTCCATGAAACCCGTAGATTACTAGACCTTAATGTCCAATTTTGCGTTTTCATATTGTTCAGAACAGAGGCTGCTCGAATGTGTTCTGATAAGTTTTTAAAACGTTCATGTTTCACTCTGTAATTCAGTGCCCTCTACAGAAATCTTATTTTCCACTGACATATAATTCCTTCACTTTCCATATTCGATTGACAGTGGATTAAGGGCACTGAATTATTCAAGTGAGACACCTTGGTTGATTCTTGATCTCGATGAATATTATTCTGCCATTGCTTTTTCTAAAACGTTTCCCCACCTTTGCTTCAAAGAAATAGTTTTAAAAAGAAAATTATTGTATTACAGTAGAATCTGTGTTGAAAGACCACCTTCTTGGCTAAAAAGTATAGTCTCTCAAGACAGGTGGTATCTCATAAGAAGTCACAGTGCTATATAATTAATAAATTTGTGCACTGAGAATATGGTCTCTCAAGACAGTGGTCTCACATAGCAGTGGTCTTTCAAGACATCAAGACAGGTTTTACTGTATCTTGGCTTGTTAGTTGTTGGTCAAGACGATTGGAAATGTGTCCTATTAAATTCATAGACAATGCATTTTTTTTCCTTCACTGCACTGCACCGAACTCTTATTTTCCACTGACATATAATTCCTTCACTTGCCATATTCGATTGATAGTGGATTAAGGGCATTGAATTATTCAAGTGAGACACCTTGGTTGATTCTTGATCTCGATGAATATTATTCTGCCATTGCTTTTTCTAAAACGTTTCCCCACCTTTGCTTCAAAGAAATAGTATTAAAAAAAAAGTATTGTATTACAGTAGAATCTGTTTTGAGAGACCCCCTTCTTGGCTTAAAAAGTATGGTCTCTCAAGACAGGTGGTATCTCATAAGAAGTCACAGTGCTATATAATCAATAAATTGGTGCACTGAGAATGTGGTCTCTCAAAACAGTGGTCTCACATAGCAGTGGTCTTTCAAGACTTCAAGACAGGTTTTACTGTATCTTGGCTTGTTAGTTGTTGGTCAAGACGATTGGAAATGTGTCCTATTAAATTCATAGACAATGCATTTTTTTTCCTTCACTGCACTTTAGTACAGTTACAAATGTATAAATGGATAAAATAACAGCCCACTCAATTTTCCTGATTTGAAGCATCAAAGCATAACAGGCTACTTCTCCCGACTGTTGGTTCTGTATTGAGAAAAATGCATTGTCTTCTCTGGTTACTTTATATAGTTTCACAAGTTGCTGTACATCATCTGAGAGACCACCTCCTTTGCCAAAAAAGTATGGTCTCTCAAGACAGATGGTCTCTCATAACAAGTCACAGTGCTATATAATCGATAAATTTGTGCACTGTGAATGTGGTCTCTCAAGACAGATGGCCTCACATAGCAGTGGTCTTTCAAGACAGGTTTTACTGTACTATATGAAGAATTTAAAACTGAACTGTGACAAAGACTATGGTATTCACAAATGAAGATAAGAAACATTTTAGAAAGAGAAGCATATGCCATATATAGCAATGAAGAGCATGATGGTGAAGTTTTAGTCTTTGACCATAATTAATTGGCAGTATCGTGTTGAGTCTGCATGATTCTGCAAATATTCATTCAGAATATGTCCCATTGAAATGGTTCACTAAGAATTGAAATTATGAAATGTTCATTTATACATTGAATCAGTTTAGTACAGTGATGTTGACAGTACATCGACTTGCAAATGAAAATCATAATTTGCTAACACTTCAGTGTCAGAGAGATGTTCCAAGTAACATACATTTTTGCAAAATGATATCTAGTATTATAAATACTTTGATAGTTATCAGTAATTTAATGAAGAAATGCTGCCTTTTATCAAACTGATTTTTAGAACCTTTAATGACTAATTTATGTCTGATGATATCACACTCGAACCTGAAGATATTCAATGACTTTTGAACAGACCTTCCAATCCATATTGACTGTATGTCTTTCTGAAAAATGGGAAAGAAAACAAATAGGATTTGTACATGAAATCCAGATATTTTGTGATAATTTGACCATAATTAACTCTAGAAGTACTGCACTGCCATCCGTTGTATGTGCTTGGGAGAGCTAGCCATAGTTTTGCTAGTTCTTCCTCTACAAGACTTGATATTACATTGTATCAAATATATGGGGTGCCATGTACAACCAAGTATATGCTAAACATTTGTTGTTATGGCTACAAACTCGCATCAACATAAATTCTGTACATCTAAAACTGTAAATTAGTAGAATCAGCAAAATATGTCTTTATCATAAAAATCACAACTTCACTGCTGACTGTATTAAGGAGGCAGCTTAAAATAAAATATTGATCTTAAAAGTGTACATCTTACAATGAAAATAATGAAAAGGTAAATAGTAACAAAGCCTATACAAATATATATATATATATATATATATATATATATATATATATATATATATATATATATATTTGCCATTAAAAGAAAAAATAACAAAAACATCCACAATCAAACGATTGATATTTAATTACAAATTATAGTCATTCACATAGTCTTACACAAAAAAGTTTTTTCTGATCACTTTATATCCCTCTAATTAATCAAATCAATCAAATTATATCCTTCAAGCATTTAAATCGATCTATCTGATCACTCTGAAGAATCAAACCAATCGGTCTGAGTATATTAGACTCTAATCAGCCTTTGTGATCAACTTATATTTCTCCAGGTACTTGAATCAATTGATTACATTAATTTATATCTCTCCAAGGACTGTTTTAGATCCCTCTAATCAATCAGTCTGATCAATCCATATCCATATCCCAGTAAAGTAAGCTGATCAATTTATATCCATTACACTAATATATCCATCTGTTCAATTTACATCATGGTGGCCTCGAGTGGCCTAGAGAGCTCTCCATTATGGATCATTGCCATCATGTCTGCGTCAGTTCGAGTGCCAGATTCGGCCAATGTGGATATCTGGGCAAGCTTGCCAGTAGCTTCTTGTGGCTCAGGGTTTGTTTTTTGTTTTTTTCCCCAGGATTCTTCCTCCACTATTAATACTGGTTACCATGTGCAGCCTATTGTGTGTGGAAAAAAAAGGCATTTAATTTTACAACAACAACTACTACATCCCATCATGTATTTCATGTGTGTGTTTATGTGTGTATGTGTGTAGGTGTGTGTGTGTGTGTGTGTACCTCAATGTACTCCAGTTTATATGATCACAGTATATCTCATCCCAGGTATTCCAACCAATAAACCTGTTCTTTAATGGGTTACCTGCTTCTTTTGTTTTAATTAAGGCAACAACCTTTATAATGGTAATCACAAAGTAATATACCTTAAATATTTTGCTGTTTTGTGTTCTCCAATTTAAATATATTAGTTTATGACATTTCAGAAACTCAGTGCCATTAATTGCAAATTAATATAAATTTATTTTTTATTTATAGCGTTTGAAAAAAAAACAATGAGATTTATCAATGTAAATGTGCGTTCCACTTGCCAACTTCATATTTTATGACGACCCACAAAATTTCTAATGACCTTCGGTAGCAGAAGAATGGTAGGAATTGACATCAATGTAATATGCTTTCCACATGCAAACTTCATATTTTATGATTAAGAAAAATGACCTACTAAAATAATAATTACCTATTGTAGCAGGCGAATGGTGTAAATTTAACACACACCTTTGAGCCACCATGACTAACATTGGGGGGAATGGTTTACAAATTATGACCACAAGATGAAAAGGATGATAAGCTTGCCAGTAGCTTCTTGTAGGTCAGTGGTTATTTCTGTGTTTTTCCACAGGATTCTTCCTCCACCATTAATACTGACTACCATGTACAGCTATTGTGTGTGGAAAAGTGGCATTAAACCTTACAACAACAATTTCTACATCCCATCATGTGCTTCAGTCCGCCAGTCTGTCTGCTCAATGTATATATTCACCATGCCCTATAATCAATTTATATTCATCACGTCAATCAATTCTATATATATATATATATATATATATATATATATATATATATATATATATATATATATATATATATATTCTTGTGTGTGTGTGTGTGTGTGTGTGTGTGTGTGTATACCTCAATGTACTCCAGTTAATATGATCACAGTATATCTCATCCCAGGGATTCCAACCAATAAACCTGATTTTGAACGAGTTACCTGGCTTTGAATACATTACCTGCACCTTTTGTTTTAATTAAGGCAACAACCCTTAAAATGGTATTCATATGCTTGAAATATTTTTCTGTTTTGTGTTCTCCCATTTAAATATATTAATGTATGACATTTCACATACTCAGTGCCATTAATTGCAAATTAATATAAATTTTTTTTGTATTTAAAGCTTTTGAAAGAAAACAATGAGATTTATCAAAGTAATGTGCTTTCCACTTGCCAATTTCACATTTTATGATGACCTACAAAATTTCTAATGACCTTCACTAGCAGAAGAATGGTGGGAATTGACATCAAAGTACAGTGGGACCCCGCTATAACCCGCCCCTCTATAACCCGAATTCGGATATAACCCGGTCGTGGCATGGCTCCCGAAATTTCGGGTAATTTATTACAGGTATTTTTCTCAAAGACCAAAAGAAAAAAAAAGAAACGTTTTTAAGTATAAAAAAGGCAAGAGTTTAATTTTCATTTTCATATTCGTCTAAACAGTGTGAAAAAAAACCTGTAGAAAATGTATTATCAAATTTTCTTCTAGTTTTGTTTCAAAAATAAACGTCGTTAATACGAACCAATTGCTGGGCCTACTGAGAACTTTGATCTTTGTTTATTGTTAAAAAATTACAGCTCATAAGTGTCAATATTATAATTACTGATTCCTGAGTAATGAAGCTATCGTGTCTGCTTTGTGTTTGTCTTTAATGCATTCTGAATACAATGGTTGCTCTAATAATCTCCGATATATGTTCTCTTAATTTCATACACAACTAAACAATAGCCAATGCGGGGGTTGATAAAAGATTCTCACCAGAATGTTTAAATCAATCAATTTAAGTACATTGTTTATCATCAAAGTGAACTGCCGAGCTAAACAGTGACATAATTCAGCCAGTTCTGCCTGCTGTATTAGAGTACATCAAACGAACATGACGCAGTAGGTGGGCGGCAAGTTCAAAGGACTTTGACTAGCAGCTTCGGTGGGAAAATGTGCTGAAATTTACAATGACTGAATTCAGAGACGTTAAGGTTCTGAGATGTACATGTAGTTATTATAAGAATACACTTTAGCTTCCATTATTTAATCTACGGACATGTACTATTTCATCATTCGTTACGTACACCCGTTACGTAATTTTTGCTATTTTCTTTTCATTGAATTCAGTCACATAATGATCTGTGACAAAATTATTGAATATTTTACATCCTTGTGTGGATATTTTCGATGGAAATATATGTATTATGAATTCAGTGTATGTTACAACTTACAAGATTCGCTGGTGAGTACACGGTGTTGATACTCTTTTCTTGCAATAGATTATTCAGGTATATATAAATTAGACACGTGTATGTACCAATGCATGGTTCTCTGAATAAAGTAATATATTAAATCTGCAATTTCTGTTACCACAGTAAATGTTTTTCTCATTTAATATATATTGATTAAAAATGGTAATTGTGACATGCATTTTTTGCACCCGTCTTTATGTAACCCCCCCCCCCCTCTACCCTGCAATTAAATCCAAAAATGTGTTGGTATTGTACATGGTTGCTTATAACACGGTTCGGTTCATAGCCTGGTCGAATTCTATGGCTCCCAATTACCGGGTTATAGCGGGGTCCCACTGTAATGTGCTTTCCACATCCAAACTTCATATTTTATGATTAAGAAAAAATTACTACAAAATGCTAATGACCTTCGGTAGCAGATGAATGGTGTGAATTTGAATCACCATGACTACCATTCGTGGGAATGACTTTGGTTAAAAAAAATATGACTGCAAGATGATAAGGATAGACTCAATAATTCAAGGCTTAATACATGAATTAACTCCACTTGTACTGCCAAAGTAAGGACTTAAAAACCTGAAGGGTTGGTTATGAACAGCTTTTAAATTGTGAAATGGGGCCTAGTTCTCATGGGCTGGGAAGTTCAAGGACCCAGTTCCCATGAGACAGGGAAATCAAAGCCCAGTTTCCATGGGGAAAACACAAGGGCCAATGTTAGTACCATAATTAATTATTGGTTCATGCCAAGAAAAAATTTTGATATCATAATTATTGCATTTTTAAAAATTATATATTTTGTGGCAATAAATAATTTATTTCTTTTCTGCCTGAACATATATAAATTCATTCAGTTTCAGAAAATATAATGACAGGCCTAGGAAACTAAAGTTAACCAATGATACAATATTATGATATATATGAAATATATGAAATTATACAGTGAAGTACCAGATTGTATATTAAAAAGATGTCTGCCAAGTACATGACACACAATAAACATTACGTCATATAGTGAATTACCATGCAACTTCACCATACATAAAATATGATGATATATATATATATATATATTAAGTCATACAGTGAAGTACATGTATGTATATTAAATACAATGTCCAGGCAACTACACCATACATACAACATTATGATATATCTGAACTAATACAGTGAAGTATCAGTGTATATATGAAAATACATATGTCCTGGTATCTTCACACACACAACATTGTATTATATTGAAAGTATTAGTGTATATATGAAAATATAAATGTCCAATATCTTTACACATACAAGATTGTATTATATTGATTGAAGCATATAGTAATGTGCCAGTATGTATATCAGTGAATATAAATTGCCACTGCTACTTGATAGTTTTGTCTATTCAGTTTCAGTCTGGAAACAAATACTGATATATTTTTAAAAAAAAAAACATATTCAAATATCTTGTAACTTAATATATTTTGATATTTTGGTTTTTAGTGATTATCTGTTAAATTATTCATATATCAACTCTTTATCAGAACATACTGTCCTGTACCTTTTTGACCTTCACTGTCACAAAAAGCAGCTTTATTTCTTAAAATAAGGAAAAATCCAATCATGGGCTTTCTATGTAACATTTTTAAATAACATTACAAAATTGTAAATAAATAAACCACATACATCAGCCACTTCAGTCGATTTTCAAGAAAAGGAATTCCTTAACCTGTTAATGAACAGGCTGTAAACTAGAAATGCAAATGCTATTAATATTTGTAGAGCATTATGTATATCATTCATAATCCCTTGATTTATCGTCATCAATATTGACATCATTTTGGTTATCTTTCATAAATGAATTGCACATATAATGTGTGTTTGCTGATAATGGTAGCAGGGGCCCCGAGTGGCTGAGTGGTCTAGAGCGCTGTCCGTTACGGACCACTGCCATCTCACCTCTGTCTGCGTGTGTTCGAATCTAAGATTCGGTAAATGTAGTTATGTGAGAAAGCTTGCCAGTAGCTTCTCGTGGGTCGGTGGCTCTTTCCGGGGGTTGTCCGTGTTCTTCCTCCACCATTTAATACTGGCCGCCATGTATAGCCTATATTGTGCTGAAAAATGGCGTTAAACCATAAAAACCAAACAAACAAACTGATAAGAATAGCAAAAATAACCATAAATGAGCAAAATATTATAATCTGCTAGGCCACTTATCACTTTTCTTCTGTCAATTGTATCTAGAACAAAACAAATTTCTTCTTATTGGTATCTTATTATATTTTGCTGTTGATGCCTGTCTCATGATTGACATTGTAGCCTGCATGTCTACACATGCTCTTCTTGATGGAAGAATTATATCTGAAACTAGATTATATCACAGTTGTTGTTTGGATGTCAGACACTATTGCCTGTTCCATACACATGCTATTATTTATGTATTTCTGATATCTGGCATTGTAGCCTTTAGCATACTCGTACTGGTATTTATAGATGACTGATGTTTTACACCGTAACCTGTAGTGTACATATGCTATTGTTGATGGATAACATGTTTTACACTGTACCTTGTAGAATACATATGCTTTTGTTGATAGATCACTGATGTATGACACTGTACCTTGTGGCATACACATGCTTTTGTAGATGGATGTTTGATGTCTGACACTGTACATTGTAGCATATGCATGCTTTTGTTGATGGATGCTTGATGTCTGACACTGTATCTTGTAGCATACACACGCTTTTGTTGATAGATGTTTGATGTCTGACACAACCTTGTAGCATATACACGCTTTTGTTGATGGATGTTTCATGCCTGACCCTGTACCTTGTAGCAAACACATGCTTTTGTTGATGGGTATTTGATGTCTGACACTACATTGTAGCATAAACATGCTTTTTTTGATGGATGTTTCATGCCTTACACTGTACCTTGTAGCATACACATGTTTTTGGTGATGGATGACTGATGTCTGACACTGTACCTTGTAGCATACACATGCTTTTTTGATGGATGTTTGATGTCTGATGCTGTACATAATGTAGCATGAACATGTGGTTTCTGATGGATGTCTGATGCTTTAGTAAGTAACATACTGCTGTTGATATCGGACATTGTAGTCTGTAGGATCAGTGAAGGATACATAGTTGTTGGATCTGGCATACACAGGTGGGGTTTCTTGTTGTGAAATTGACATGGTCATCAGTATGTATTGTTATATATTGATACAGTATTGTTCTATATTGATACAGTATTGTTATATATTAATACAGTATTGTTATATATTGATACAGTATTGTTATATATTGATACAGTATTGTTATATATTGATACAGTATTGTTATATATTGATACAGTATAGTTATATATTGATACAGTATTGTTATATATTGATACAGTATTGTTATATATTGATACAGTATTGTTATATATTAATACAGTATTGTTATATATTGATACAGTATTGTTATATATTGATACAGTATTGTTATATATTGATACAGTATAGTTATATATTGATACAGTATTGTTATATATTGATACAGTATTGTTATATATTGATACAGAATGGACAACTGAGCTGATTAAGCCTGGTTATAAATTCCTTTGATATTGTCAATATCATCGGTGTACTCTGTAACACTGTAGTTGTCATGGATGCAGGAAGTACAACAAATTACTTTTGTGGTCAGGCCATTTGGATAATGACATGGTCATTAATGTAACCTGTAGCATACTCAGTTTGTTCTTGATGAATACAGAACACATTCCTGATGTGCTCAAGCTAAAATATAAGCTCACTTGCATATAGGTAAAGTTCAATGAAGATATACATCTACCGGTACTTGAATATTGGCAAGGTCAAATTAAAATATCCATATCTAGTTAAATATTAGCTTGATCAAATTAGAATGATATATATCATTGTGAATATTGGCAAGGTCAAATTAAAATATCCATATCTAGTTAAATATTTGCTTGATCAAATTAGAATAATATATATCGCTGTGAATACTGACAAGGTCAAATTAGAGTAATATATCTTGCTAAATAGCAATTTGTATAGTATAATATCACTGTGACAAGATTACATTTTTAAAGCAGTTGAGTATTGTAATCATAATAAATTCATTATGCAAAACAAGTACTTTGTCAATGTGTAATTGCAGCTGATTCTTCGCAGTACCGTGGAAGAGTTAAACAAGAAAGGGACTGGTCAAACAAGGTCAAATTGGATCTTGCTACATAGCAATTGTATAACGTAAAAACACTGTGCCAAGATTACATTTTAAAAGCAGTTGAGTATTTTAATCATATATTCAGTATGCTAAACAAGTACTTTGTCAACGTGTAATTGCAGGTGATTTCTCACAGTTACTTGGAAGAGTTAAACAAGAAAGGAACTGTCCAAATAAAAGAAAGTGAAGAAATGGATCTGTTTCTTAAATATCTTCATGAAACAGGAACAATCATCTACTTCAAGTAAGATAATAAGACAGTATGATTAAATTGTATGAGACTGTAACCTATCCATATGGTTGTTTAAATGTTGTATTGACATGTTGCTAGTACCAAACCTGCTGACCTTGAAATATGGATGTGCTGAATAATGGAAAAATATGGATTCAATGTAAAACTGCTGTCAAATCTCATTATTTACTTGTTGGTTTTCAATCTGTATTTAGGTTTTATTCAAGATTAAGCAGAGCTTTTATTGGAACCAGACTTACTTTACACGAACACATCAGAAGCAATTAATGTCTATGCTTTTCATACAAAATGTTTGCATTATCAAACTGATGCTTAAAACATTTTTTAAGATGTACAATAAACGAAAAAAAACTGAATGCGAAAATGACGGCTGCTCACATAGATTGTTTCAAACAGTTAGCACAGAAGTAAAAAAAGGAATATTCAGATTCTTGGGAGTGACAAAAATATGATTATTGCATGTCCTGCTATGCTCATTTGAGGTTGACAAATAGCGATATATATTTTTGACTCAGCTGTGTAATAATTTAAAAAGAAAAGCAGTAATTTCATTTCGGAGAGAGATCCACTGAGCTCCATGGGATTTGAAACTGCAGTTTTGGAAACAGCATTGACAGTACTTCTGAAGATTCTAATCTCTTAATGTTTCAATTGCATGTTTTCTGAATTGACGAGAATAGCAAAATATATTTCATTATGCCTTGCTAAACATTAGTCAACTTACAGAGAAATACAAAATTGTGTTATGTCAAATAAGAATAATAGAACACCCTTAATGATATATATGTAACTCATATGGTGTGCGAGGATGTCACAATTGACCTTGAAAAAAGAATCAAGACACCCTCAATTTTCATAACCCCACCTTGATAGCAGAAACATATTTGTCAAAATAGGTGAGTTTTATGAGCACTCTTGAAAGTGATCCCTGTTTTTGTGCCTAGGTTCAGTGGGCAATTCATTCTACATTGCTAGGTGCTGGTATGCAAATGAACGATGTCTCTATGACTACGTTTTCACTGTGGGAATAATTAATATACGATTGTCAAAAGAGGAGCATAATTATCTTGCTGGTGTGTACACATGGGTGAGTCCGGATAGGTATGTAGGACTGGAGTCCGTCATTGAACTGTAGCACAGAGAACAAATGTTGTGTTTGATTCTGGATAGAATGGATAGCCAGTTTAGGATAGAGAGCAATGTGGAGGTGTGCTCTGATTGTGACATTCAAAGGATGACTTGAGCAGCTGTGTTTTGAACTTTTTGAAATTTTTGGAGTGAATATTTCGACAAACCAGTCAGAATGTAGTTGCAATAGTCCAGTCTTGAAAACACTAATGAACACACCAGTGTGTTTGTAGCATCAACTGAAAGATGTCTGTAAATGGAGCTGATGTGTCTCCGCTCGATATATGTAGCATTGCATATGTTCATGACATGTTGGTGCAGTGTGAGAATACTGTCAAGAGTAACACCTAGGTTTCAGTAACACCTATGTTTCAAACTGACTCTGTGAATATATTGGTGTTGCTGATATTTATAGTTCAAGGTAAAAAATGTGAATGCGAAAGTCTTTGCGTTTTGATCAGACTAGTCTCAGTTTTATTATCATTCGTCTGCAGCTTGTTACATGTCATCCATGATTTAATATCAAAACTACACATCTCTACACTTTGGATGGTAGCATTAACTTCATTTGGGTGGCAAGATTTGTATATTTGGATGTCATCAGCATACAATTAGTGAGACACTGAATGATGATGTTCGACACTTGAGAAAAGTTGAGTGTATAGAATGAAGAACTTGTCCAAAAACAGACCCCTGTGGAACACCACAACATAGATTAACTGGGCTGGAGTGAATTCCGTTTGTGGACACAATTTGTGTGCTGTTAACTAAGTAGTACTTGAACCACAGTAAGGTTGTATTGTGAATGCCAAACACATGCTGGAAACGGTGAAGTAATATATGATGTCCTTAGTGTCGAATACTGCAGATAAATCAAGGAGGGTGAGAACTGTAATTTTCCCACTATCCAATGCAGAGAGGGTGTCAATAAATATTTCCAGAAGAGTAGTTTCAGTACTTTGACAATGGCGATATGCAGACTACAATTTACTAAAAGGCTGATTGAATTCAGTGAGATACAAATTGGGTTAGACCAACTTTTCTAAGATTTTTTTTATATGAACGGGATATTAGAAACTGGGCAGTAGTTCTTTAAATCATTATGACTGAGTGTTTTGTTTGTTCAGCAGAGGCTTTACCATGGCAGTTATGAAAAATGATAGGAATTCCCTGGATGAGAGAGAGAAGTATTAATAATATCATTTAGTGGTGGCAATATTGGATCTAAGTACTCATATAGCAGTCATGTTGAAATTGATAAAGTTGACATGATGTTGGTGCACTCTTCATCATGATTGTACATACCAAATCCATAGAGACAGATTCAAATGCTGCTAATGGTTGCTGCTGAAATTCTATATCACAATTTTATGGTGATGCCAATTGAAATTATTTTGTCCAGCTTATCTCTAATGGTACTTTAACACAGAATAAATCTGCAAACAGGTCCGGTATGTTCACTGGAGAGAAGGTAGTTGAAAGTTGTCTACATTTGTTACTTGACATTAGTTTGTTTGTGATCTCGAAGAGCTCTTTTCAGCTGGAACTTTCCATGATCTTAGTACTGTAGTTAGCTAATTTCGCTGCATGGACTATGTGATGTTTTTCTTAATGGCTTAATATATTTGCTTATGAATAGTGAGTCTGATGTAAAGCCTCTCCGTTTTATGCTACACTCTTTAAGCAGTGCGAGGCTGGTCCCTAACACTGCTAATAAGTGTAAAGATTTGAATATTTTATTCCAATTTATTTATAAGAAATTTCACAAACTTTTTTAATTGCTCCACTGTGTGTATATATGTATATATGCATGCATGCATGCATGCATGCATGCATGCATGCATGCATGCATGTATGTATGTATGTATGTATGTATGTATGTATGTATGTATGTATGTATGTATGTATGTATGTATGTATGTATGTGTTATAAATTATTTTCCTTTTGATATTAAAACAGACACAGAAGGTTAAAAAAATAAGATCATTTCATTTGACTCAGTGTCTTAAGCTTGAAGTTTAGATTATAATACATGAAAGAATTATTATTTTGAAATCATTTCAAATACTATATTTATGCAACATAAAAGAGTTATTACTTAATTCCAAGTCATATGAAATAATATTTGTATGCAACATAAGAAAATTATTACCCAATTCCAAATCTTATGAAATACTATTTATACTCAACAGAAAAGAGTCATTACTTAATTCCAACTCACATTAAAACTATATGCATACAACAGAAAAGAGTCATTACTTAATTCTAAATCATATAAAATATTATTTGAATGCAACATGAAAAAGTTATTGCTTAAATCCAAATCAAATGAAAGACGATTTATATGCAGCATTAAAGAATTATTGCAAAATTCCAGATCATGTGAAATAATGCATTTTGTAATTACAAAAATAATAGTAATTACCTTATTCCTTATCATTTGAAAAAATAAATCAGAGAAGTCAGTAATTAATTTCAGATCGTTTGAAATACTATTTGTATCCAGCACTTAAGAGTCATTACTTAATTCCAAATCATTTACAATACTATTTGTATCCAACATAAGATTTATTACTTAATTCCATATCATATGAAATACTATTTGCATACAACAGAAAAGAGTCATTACTTAATTCTAAATCATTTGAAATACTATTTGTATCCAACACAAGAGTCATTACTTAATTCTAAATCATAAAAAATACTATTTGCTTGCAACATGAAAATGTTATTGCTTAATTCCAAATCAAATGAAATACTGCTTTTTGTAAATAAAAAATAAGAGTCATTACCTTATTCCTTATCATTTGAAATACAACTATCATATATCAGAGAAGAGTCACTAATTAATTCCATACCCTGTGAAATATATTTTGTTTTCAGTATTGAAGTATTGAGAGACAATATAATATTAGATCCCAAGTGGCTGATTGATGCCCTGAAACTCCTCATCAATGCTCATCCTAAACTACCAGAAAGCCCTGCTGAAAATGAATTTCAATCAGACAGCCCTGCTGACAGTACCATCGGACAGAAATGGCGTGATTTCAAAGAGAAAGGAATTCTTTCACATGAGCTTGTTGGTTCGATCATTTCTTACTTTTTGTTGCCTGTTTTAAAGTGTCTCCTTATTGTGTCCTTATCATATTGTAAGTTGGATAAAGCATTGTTTTTCATCTATCTGTTCATCCTCAATGTTACAGTTTATGTTTCACTTAGATTCATTAAACTTGGCATGTGCAGGTAAGCTATACTATAACATGTACAGAATGGTGTGATAGATATTTTGGTGCTAGCTGTATTACTTAATATATGTCTGCCATTATTTCCAAACACATTAAATAAAATTGATTTAAAGACCATATCACAAATAGTTGAGTACAGTAATGAGCTTGTCAAGTAGAAATATATTACTGAAGGTTTAATGAGCAAATGGCTGCTAAAGTATACCCAGTCTGCCAACAAATTTGCAAAACGTGAGTAGGTAAGGTGGATGTTTGCCTTTATGATGCCACCTTGGAATCCAAGTGCAGTCAAAGATGCCTGACCAAAAGAAAAATACATGGCTACCCGATGGTTTAGCAATGAAGACCACAATACTCTCATAATAATAACAATAATACATATAACATTGATACTTTAATGAGTTGTGGTCAAACATTACGGTACAACTAGATGAAATATATTCAGTATTTACATAGAAAAAGCAAACTGCATTTTGATACATACCGAACTTACTTCACAATCAAAGCTTAGGAGAGGAAATTCATTCTTTAACATCCCCACCCCTACCCCATTTGTATATTCATCTTGTATTGATTACATAATTATCGTAAGACAGCAGTAGGATCCCCACCCCTACCCCATTTGTATATTCATCTTGTCTTGATTACATAATTATCGTAACACAGCAGTAGGATCCCCACCCCTACCCCATTGGTATTTTCATCTTGTCTTGATTACATAAGTATCGTAAGACAGCAGAAGCATCCCCTCCCCTGCCCCATTTGTATATTTATCTTGTCTTGATTACATAATTATCGTAAGACAGCAGTAGGATCATGTATCCTGTCCCAGTAATTACAGTTTTGACATTTTGAAAATTATTTGATCCTATCTCAAAACAACGCAAGTCCGATTCAGCAATGTGTCACAGCAGGTTTATCTTTTCTAGTAAAGAATTCGTGGAAAATACCTTTACTGAGATGTGAACATTGTCAAGTCAGAATTCTTCAGCAAGACTTAAACTGATATTGGTAAAAGTTTGATTGACTCTACTGTTGATGTGATATGTGAATAAAAGAGTTGATATAAACAATAGTAAATAATAGTCTGCTTTGCCAGCATTCATGTTAAATACCAATGTTTACAAATTTCAAACATCTTTGGAATATCAGGATCATTACTTACTGGATGAAATTCAGATTGAAAGATACCGTATCTGCAGGCTCACTTGTGTGTCTCCTGTCAAAGTCATTGGAGGTTTAAAGTATGTGACCCATAACAGTCAAAACAATACAAAATTATGTCTTAGGTACTTTTAAATGAATATATTCTCACAAATATCTCACAGATTATATGTTACTAGAAGTATAAATATAAGTTTCTTTTGTTTTCACAGATGCTCTCTGGACAAAGGAGAAACATCCACAACTTCATGCCAACAAAGATCACCTACTGCTGATAATGGAGCAGTTCAATATTATTGCCAAACCGAGATCATTTAGTGAGATTGGAGAGGAGGTCAGTTGATATGAGTGTTCAAGATATCTTCTTTTGTGTTATTTGAAACTTTTTGATGTCATCATTGCCTAATATGTTAAACATGAAAAGACACATTTGAATAATCGTGCTCTAGTTGTAAAATATATTTTACTTGTACAGTTTGGCTGTGTTTCAATACTCTACACGTGCTACCCATAGTTTTATTTTATAAAAGTCCTGGTCCATCTATATTTATCTTTTATGGAATTTGACCTTGAAAGGTGCATGAGTCCATATGAGAGTATAACTCTTGTTCTGTTTAGGGGAGTAATTAATGTAGTTACATCCCTTGATAAGGTTGATTACTTCTAAGCAGCGCATCCAAAAATACCTAATCATTTCAGTAGAATATTCTCATCAAAGGATATTGGATGAATATTTTCTAAACATATTATTTATTTTTTATACTTATGATCCAGAAAGAAACATGATTATTGATACAATAAATGTTAGTTTAATTCTTTGGATCCTCTGCATGACATTAAAACTCCAGACAATCTGTATTCTCATTATTTTGATTTGGTTAAAATAATTAAGTGTGGCAGAGAATTTGTATACACTGTCTTAAGAAACAAACATGCTCATGGATATTCCATTATTAATTATATTTAATATTGGCAGTGATATTTTAAACATGGGTTGAATACATAAAGGTAACTTCTAAAATCAGAAAACATTTAAAAAAGCATGGCATGGATGGAGACTGAATGTCAGTTAGCAAATAATTCAACCCCGATACCAGAAAGAAATAACAGAAAACAACACGGACATTAAATGATCAAAATGTCTAACACCATTTTCAGACTTGGGATAAAGTGGTAAGTATTTATCTCAAATTCCACTCCATTAAATTTTAAAACAGTTGACCAAAAACAGCATGGTGTGAAGTCTCATAATTGGTGACAACAATACTGATTAACTGGCATTTTTAATGCTGTTATAAGACATACTTCCAAATTTTAAGTGACTTCTCAAAATCTGGAGAACTAAAATGTTCAGATTGGATGGAAAATGTTGAATGTCATTCAGATCTGTACATACGATCCTGTTCTGCATAAATTACAAAGAAAAGAAAACACATGTTAGGCACCACTCAGTTAGTTTAACTACAAGCTCATAGGGAGTTAGGGCTTTCAAAATTAGATCAGCAATGCAGATTGATCATTTTAATGACTGTCAGAAATTCTTCTTAAAAACTCCTGACAGAATTTGAAAAATTGAAGAAACTCAGCCTTAAAAGGTATTTTTACAAGTTTCACAAAAAGATGCCAATTATGCACCAAATATGACTGTCACTTAAAAAAGCCTTTTATAATTTATTAATTTCAAATTTCTCTCAAACTACTTCACAGACATTAACCAATTTTTACAAAATGAATGCATCAGATCTTGCATCTCATTAGTTCACCTTTCATAAAGCTACATGAACTTTGTCCTATGGCCCAGCAAATTTTGTGTCATAAGGTCACAGCTCATGACATCGTCCAACAAATAGTGCCATAAGGTCTTATGAGCTCATGACACGGTCCAACAAATATTGTGCCATAAGGTCACATGAGGTTATGACATGGGCCAGCAAATATTGTGTCATAACACCGCATGAGCTTATGACATGGGCCAGCAAATATTTTGTGTCATAAGGTCACAAGAGCTTATGGAATGGTTCAATAAAACACATCCGGTTAAATACACATGAAACCATACTGATGCTATTCAGTATATCTTAATATTACTAAGCAGCATTTCAGCAATTTGAAGGGGATATTCTTGTGAAAAAGATGACATGAATGAGCATAGCCTGATTTACCATTCAATATGGCTGCCATGCTAAACATATCAAAATTAAAACTATGTTTTTAAATATAAATGTTGCTTGGCAAATGTTAAATAAATTTGAGAAAGCATCCCATTAAGGTTTCATTGTTAGAAAATAATGCTAAATGTAATATCATTTCTAGTACATTCCTTTCAAATGATTTTTGTTTAAAAATGCAACAAAGTGTGAATAAAAGTTACAAAAAAAATAATTTGATTTGACAGGCATTTAAATTTATACATATTGTGCCAATCTGCCATCAAAATCTTAAACAGTTACTATCCTGCTGAGAAATATTTTTTGGTTTACTGATCTTGCTTTTGGCTCATTGTCAGGTTATGCCGTGTGGGTAATATCTGGCCCATTTTGACTCATTGTTTTTAATATCAGCCAATTATCAGCTATTGCTGATGTTAATAGCAAGACCTTGAACAATTCTCAATGGTACAGCAAAATTAGACAAGTGACAGTATTATGGCAGATAGAGATCTCAAATTTTGTATCATAATCCTTTTAATGTGGATGCACTAGGAGTTATAAATATTGGTATAGTATTCAGGCGTAAGTGGCTTTCATAACTTTTACAAAGACACTAATTGGCATTCAAATATGGTCACTACTGAGTCAAAAAATTTTGACTGTAAATTTATCTGTTTAAAACTGCTTCAAAATATAACCAAATGTCAGATATAGCATCCCGATATGAAGGGCATTATATAAAATCTACCTCTTGTAGTTGTTGTTGTTATAGGGTTTAACACCATTTTTCAGCACACGGTAGGCTATACATGGCAGAAAGTATCATTGGTGGAGGAAAAACCCGGGAAAACCTTCAGCAGGAACCACTGACCCACGAGAAGCGATTGGTAAGCTTTCTCACATAACTACATTAGCCGAATCTTAGACTCGAAGCCATGCAGCCAGAGGGGAAATGGCAGTGATCCGTAACGGAGAGCGCATTAGACCACTCGGGGCCCCCTACCTCTTGTAACCATGTTCCATGTTCATGAGGCATGTTATTTATATTACTTAAATTTATACCATGCATGTCAGTGACTTAAATATGTAGCTGTGTATTGGGTAAAACATGTAGTCATTAATGGCTTGTCTCCACAAGTGTCATCAAGATAAATTTATTCAGACTGTTCCATTTATTTGTTCGGTATTATAGTTCATATCGACATGTAAATTATTAGTGTAACAAAGGATACTTTCAGTGTATTGACCTTTTCCATACATTTTTCTTTTGCATTGTCTCTCAGTTAATTGATACTGGCTTGTGAACACTCTGTAAACTTTGTTTCTGACCATCTTTGATAGTAAGCTTAATTAATTAAGAACTTAAATATGATCTCGCCTCTAATCGGCTGAGTTTGTGAACTGTACACCAGTATCATCTTGGACGACAGGTTACAACGTTCTTGATATTACAGCTGACCACTCGGTGCCACCTACCTATTGTAACCATGTTCCATGTTCATGGGGCGTGTTATTTATATTACATAAGATTACTTAAGATTTTATCATGCATGTCAGTGGCTTAATTATTTAGCTGTATTTGGGAGAAAACATCCAGCGATTAATGGCTTTTCAGTAAATCTCTGCAAGTGTCATCAAGATAAATGTATTCAGACTGTTGTGGAATTTTGCCATTTGTTTGGTAAGGGTTTTGGAGTTTATTTGCAGAAATATTTTAACCTGAAACTCTACACCAAGTATCATCTTGGACAAAAAGTTGTAACTGATTGATTGATTGATATGTTCAGCTGAACTTAAATTATCTGATAAAGGCTTATACCACCTATAAATGACTTGTATATCACTTATACTTGAAATGGAGATCATCATGGAATACTTTTGTTTTAACTTGAACTGTTCTTGAATACACTGACATTTCTCTTTATTATGCAAATTTTTAATACCTTTGTATGGAACTTCTAAACTGCATAAAAGTCAGAATAAATTATTTCCACAGCAGATAGGTTATCATGACATGGCAAAGGGTATAGAGACTTGTGTTGTTTGACTTGATTAATACATTTGCGTAAATGACGATGTGACTCTTATCTAAAATGATAACTCTGTTTACAAAAACACTCATGTAAACAGAAAACAAACACCAGAACTACAACCAGCATTTTACTTAATTTATTTATTAACCCTTTACTCCCCAGCTACGCTTTTCTACGCCTTTACCTTTGCACCCCGTCTACGCCTTTCTACGCTTTTACCTTTGCCCCCCATCTACGCTTTTCTACGCCTTACACAGTATCGACCAATAAATATGATATATCTTCCATTTAAATGTTGATTCGTCGCGCAGTAAGCAAACGCTGGTCAAAAAAATAAATAATCTTTACTTACATTTGATTTTAATTACGTACTTCATAACATTATAACCTATAAATCTAAATTTAACCGACCAATTATACGTATTGGGGTTTTCCACGGTCGCATCCAAAATGGAGACGTTTGCCGATTATCTTACCTCAATTCGATGTAAATATTATGACCTTTTCAACACGTGCAAGTTATTCATAATCGTAATATATTCAAATATGATGCTGAATTATACACTAGTTGTATAAATTCATTATGTCATCCGGATTTTGATGTACAAAATCACATTCTTAAAATGCGCGGCAAATACAACGTCTTCTTCCATACATTGTAATGTTTAACGTAGCACTTAGGTGTTTAAAACATGAAATCTGCTGAAAGTGCGGGAATTTAAAATAAAATAACACAATTAAGAATGTCTTTGTTGTTCATTTCGTCCATTCATTTCAATATACAAAGTTTCAATCAAATCTTATAACAGACGATACCGGAAGTGAATTGTTTTTATTTGCGAAGGGAATTCCTTGATTTCGTCATGACAATGTCGTCCTCGTCTATTGATAACAGTGATTTGTCTGGAAGTGAAAACGATTTTTCTGGATTCAGTTCAGACGAAATACCAAATTTATTTAACAATGATGCGTTTAATGACGAAGTATCTGAAATTATGTCATCAGATATCGACATTGAAATGTCATCAGACTCAAGTGACACTGATGATGATCAGCCAACTTGGTTTGCAGACGTGCAAGATATTGACAAAGTCCATTTATTCAGCGGTCAGGACCATCACATTCTTTGCAGGAAACAGCATCAGAACTAGACTATTTTAAATTATATTTTCCAGTTGGACTTTTTGAAAAAATTGTTAGTGAAACAAATAAATTTGCAGCTGAACAAAATGTGGATCATGAAATTGTTGATGATACCTGGACTGAGACCAGTGTGGCTGAAATGTCTGCCTTTCTTGGCATGTTAATTTTAATGGGGATAATCAAAGCTCCTGACTATAGTTTTTATTGGTCAAATGATAATTTTCTATCAAATGAAGGAATCAAAAATGTAATGCCACGCAGAAGATTTGAAAAACTCCTTCAATACCTTCACCTAAATGATGACAACACAAATTTTCCTGCTGATCACCCTAACCATGACAAACTTCACAAAATACGTCCAATACTGGATCAAGTTCTGGAGAACATTGAAAAAACTTACAAGTCCATCCTATAAACAACTGAATCACACTACGGCCAAGAGTAAATGGCGCCACGCATGCCATGTGGGTGCATCTATTTTTAGAAACAGGGATTTTCATAATATGACCATACATGTTTAAATTATGTTGAAAAGAAATTATTGATAATTATAAGTTATATTGATTAGTATGTACTGGTACTTTCCTTTTCTTTTTTTATTCGTTCTGATTCTTTTGGGCTATGTATTGTAATTATCATTACAAAAAAGTGATATAAGAAAACAGCCATGACCTAATATAGCACATTGAATTATGCAACGTCGCATGGTGTAATATATCACGGACTATTATTTTTGTTAAATAGCTAAATATTTATTCACATAATGTTTATATCATGTTTCTTAAGGATTTCAAATATTAATTCATTTATGTGCCAAATGAATTAAAAATATGGCCTGTCTAATGAACAAGCACCGACTAGATATCGCGATGTCCGCCATTATTATTTTTCTGCCTCTTGTCAGTTTCACTTGTGATTTTTATCTGATGTTACAAAGAATATAACAAGAACATGGCTGTGAAAATTTTCAATTAAATATTTTACAAAATAATGTTACCAAATATGCTAATTAAGTACATATTAACATTTACATATTGATGTTTAAAGTTTCGAAGCACAGGTTGATGTGATTAAAACAAAGCAACTTTTGCATCGGGAGTAGTTGTTTTTATCACGAAATGATAACAAATAATCTGGCATTTATAACAAATAATAGCTTGCGGTGGAAATGACTAGGTTATTTTGAGGCTATTAGAGCAATGGGAAAATATAATTTTGTGAAGGTGACGTTGCTTTTCAGTTTACGTGTTTTTTTTATGGGGAGCAAGGGTATGACGTCGTGAACGTCATATGGGAGGCACAGGTATTATGGTTCGATTTTCATATGGGGAGTAAAGGGTTAAGGTAAACACTAAAGCATTACAATACATCAAGTATTTTATTTACAATCAGGAATAAAGTGCAGTTTAGTTTACCTAGTCCGCTTATGACCCTAAATGTATAAGAGGAGGTAATGTTTAGAAGTTATTTCCCTTTGTCAATATAGTATTGACAGCATGGTAATATTCCTAATAGGGATTGTTGAATTTGGGAGGTAGAGCTTATATTCCTAATGTTAATGTGATCAGGGAACCATTCATAAGAAAAACAATGCATCTTAGTTTACCTGGCCTACATCTGTCTTTCAGTGAGCTAGGCTTATCCATTTGAAATACTGGTATTATTTCCTCAATAGGATATGCATGAATAATGATTTTCATTTGTACTTGTATTATCTGGAAACAGGGGAAAGTAATTATTGTTTAGTGTCAGACAGATTCGATTCATAATGGAGACCGATATTGAAAAATACAAGCAAATGGGCAGGACTACTTCATGATACTTTATAGGTGTGAACATTTCCTAAGAATTACTACACACTACAAGGCACAAAAGTGATGATTTGATGACTTGATATTTTGGTTATGTAGTATTCAAGACAATGGTGTTGTGTTCAAAGCTTAGAAGTCCTAAAAAAAAACGGTAAAATCTGTAAAACAAATTGAATGACCATTACAGGATATGAAAGTTACATTTACATTCATCAAATATATCTGTAATATCACATATATGGAGAATAAAAGGCTCTTTAAAACTTTGGACACCTTTAAGTTCATGAAGGACTTACCATCCAATAAGTGCTTTCTACATTGAAATTCGCCAATACATTAATATCCGATGATTTTCTGTATGTTTTAAATTCACAATTAGGCATTTCCCAAATTAACAGTTCTACTTTGATTTAACAAAGATTGTTATTAAAGAGTGTGAATAATAACACAAACAAAATAATAACACATAAAAACAGGTTTCTGATGATACTAACTCAAAAAGGGGCAATACATACACTAGCAGAACACATGACATTGCATATTATAATCTATCGCAGTATGGGAACTGATTGACACCTACAGTTAATGTCCACATCAGAGATTAAATATACCATTCATTAATGATAATTTACAAAGTTACTCGCACTATGGTAGGTTTCAGATTTAAAAAAAATTGCTATGAAAGCATAGTTACATTTCTGCTTGAATATATTAAAAATAAAATGGAAACTGAATTTTAAGAGACAAGTTCATAAAAAGGCGAATAAATCGAGCAGTGCTACTGTACAGAAACTGTCCTAACAGTAACATCATATATGGGATCTTTAACTTGGTATGATGGGGTTTAATCTAGGAACCTTGCTAAGGAAGGAAGAGCACTGGCTGAGAGCTAGTGCCTCCACTCACTCACCTCCACCCCCATTAGGGCAGGATCAGCACCTTCTCTAGCTCCTTAGCCCAGTGATATTGTTGTCCCGATCTCACCATCCTGATAGTGGATCATGAGCCATTAGATTAGAAGAGGATTTCTCCAACAAATCAGTCACCTGACAGTGTATAGTTTGCTAACTTTGCTCAGACTTCACTCCACCAATCAATTAATGTGAAATTGGCAAATCATCTTTGATGTGTTTTGATTGGGTTGGTGATCTGATTTGCATTCTGTCTTCTTTGTAATCCCTTTTAATCTCCACAAGACTATGATATCACAACATTTCAGATGTGGAAGGTCATGGACCAATATCTTCTGTTCTTGTGAAACCAAACAAATGGAGGTGCACACGGTCTGCACCTCAACATGATCTATGAGGGATGAGAAGTGTAGAAGGCTTGCAGGTGTGAACAGTTTCTCCACTCATCAGAGTTGAGGCACAATATTACCTCTAGAAACATTCATGTCCTCCCATTAAGCCTGCCAGCTGGAGAAATCCCATAATTCCTCATGAGGAATTGGATGAAGAAGTTAACTCCTACATCATTGTCTCCCTTACTTAGGAGAGACTTTGGATTGTAAAAGCCTGTCTCCCCACAAGGAGCAAGAGCATGACAGTAAAATTCTGTTGTTTTGGTGTACTCTAGCGAATTCGCTGGCAATGCATTGGAACTGGTTCTTCCTTCTCCTCAAGTTAATGCTTTCCTGTCAACATGTTGACTTTGGCAGTAGAAGGGAAAGAAATCTGGTCTTTTGACAAGGCAGTAAACAAGGTTTTCTACCTAATCTCCGTGTTTGGTGTCCCATGCCTTTTGTATGTGGAGGACAAGAGAATCATTTATAGTCTAAAGAGATTCTCCTTGATGACATCAAAACCTCACTTTTACAATTGACGATGGTAAGAAATTTTCCCAAAGGTTTTCTAAGGGCCAGGAATAAGCCACTCAACATAAAATGGACTGTTTCCTCCTTTGTTATCCAAATGGTCATTTGAGCATCCAGCTACACTTGGCCTCTTAAGATCATTGACCCTTGAATAATAATAGAGCATCACATATTAGGATTTTGATGTGGACTTTGGCTTGCTTTAGAGTTAAGTTGTAGGCATTGTAGCTAAGGCTTTTACGCTCATCACCACAGCCTTCCAGGACATTTTCTTCTATGCCATCTCCTTAAGTCTTCTATGGAGGAATCTTTCTCAACAACATTTCAGTACTTGTTTGATTTTAGTAGACCTCGAGGCCTGCTTTGCCATATGGCACAACTTCGTCAACTCCACAGGTTGGTAGCCCTGGATATTTTCAAGGTCTTACTGGGGCAAAGTAATAATCTTGATAGGGCGGTTTCATTGTAGGCAAAGATGATGTTTTGAACTTAAATTCCCTTTTTAATATCACAGGACCTGAAGGGATGATTACTCCAGCTCCTCACCAGTAAAAACCATCTTTATAGCATGGTTGTCAAAATTGTCTCTTTGGTTTCTCCACAACATTCTTTAAAAGGATATGGGCTCATTTCAGGAATCACCCCAGTTGAAGGATCTCATCACAAGTTAAAATATATGCCAAGAGGGAAGATGTTGATACTCGCTCTAATAAAAAGAAACCTATTGGATTTGGTATAAGGAACAACCATTTCTAGCATGCATCCCCTTTATTTTTTACTGCTCAGTTCTGGTGCACATAAAGGAAGACATACACATCTTCAGAAGGGCTAGTAGAATTGCAATAACTGACACATGTAATTAAATTACCAGCATGATTTACAGTGGCATTGTTCAGCCCAGGACGAGGACCTCATCCATGTTCAACAATGTCAATAAGAAAATCCTTTAAAGCATTAATTGTAGCTGTCCCACTCAAAATGCCATTATGAACTATTAGATGGAGCTTCTTTTGGGAACCTTACTTTTAAAACTATTTTCCTGCTGCCATTTACATTTGCTAGATGAAGGGGCAAATTTCAGGCCTGGTCCATAGAGAAAGGTTATTTCTGGCTCAGTGGCAGTAATGAGTCAGAATATCTCCTTTGTCAACCATTATTCTGTAGGTCAAGTCCAGCTTCTTTGGCAGCCCAACTCTAGAGATCCCCAGTCATAGTTGTATCTCTACTAGTGATGATCAAGGCAGACATTTTGTCCGGTTTGTTTAATGATTCTGTTTGTTTGATACAATGACAAAAGTGTTGCTATCACCTATTAAAAGCTCCACTGATATTTTTACATAGTGTTTCCCAATGGAATTTTCTCAAAATCAGATCTCATCCATCTATAATTTTCCTTTGATGCAAGGAAGTTTCCTTCCTGATAATTCAAGTCCATGATGTTCGTGCTATTTAAACTTCATGATAATTCAAGTCCATGATTTTTGGGCTATTCATGGTTCATGATAATTCAAGTCCATGATGTTAGGACTATTCCAACTTCATAATAATTTAAGTCCATGACATTAGGGCTATTATTACTTCTTGATAATTCAAGTCCATGATGTTAGGGCTATTCCTACTTCATGATAATTAAAGCACATGATGTTAGGGCTATTCCTACTTCATGATAATTAAAGTACATGATGTTAGGGCAAATCTTACTTCATTAGCCCATCAAACTCATTCATAATTTGAGGAATATTTGGAGATTGCATGTCAGATTTAAAGCATTATATTCCTTTAGGCCCAAAATTTATTCCAGGAAAAGGTATGCAAAGGAATAGCAAAAGGTAAATATTAAGTTATGATGGTAAGATTAAAAAACTCACCCACCCCTAGAATCAATAATAATAATAATAATAATAATAATGTGGACTTAGTTCTGCACCTAATCTTTAGAAACTCTAAGAATGTTACTGTGTTTGGCAGCATATAAAACATGTAGAAGGGCAAGTTTACAAAAGAAGATTATGCAATTACAAAAGAACACATGTTTACAATTTTTGCAATTTCTGTAGTAGATCCGGAGCTGAACCATAGAGATGTTAATTACAGTAATCCACTCTTAAATGTACTAACACATACGTATTTTAGGGACATCATCTGAAAGAAAATTACAAATGGAGCTGATGCTTCTCAGCTACAGATATGCCGCTTTGTATATATTCATTACATATTAAGAGTTACACCTAGGTTTTATACTCAATGTGTAAATTACTGTTGTTATGGCTGATGCTTACTGTATAAGGTAAAGGATGGTGTCAGTTTAAACATCATTCTTCACCTTGTAACATGACATCCATGACCTCACATTGGACATGCACCCTTCTGTGACTTGGATGGTAGCCACAACTTACGTTGTTAAGCTAGATTTTTATATTTGAGTGTTATCAATGAACAATAGGTGAGACTCTGTAAGTCAATCGCCAGCACTTGAGATCGGCTTAGTGTACAGATTTAAGAGAAACTTAGTATATATTTAACGTATTCACAGAAATTCAATGATGTGAAACAATACATGGGATGTAATAAACTAGCCATCTAAAAAAGTCTGGAAATATGGACAACTTGAAAATTACATATGATTGCTTATATTCAAATGAAATATTACTAAATGTCTTAAATGAATAATAATTATTGAAGCCTATGTACAGCTGAGGAAAATAACTATTGTACCTGATGAATCAATTGCCCTGAGGATGATGGTTTGATACGAATTATTATGAAATGGGTGTCAAGTAAACTAAATTAAATAATAACTAATGGGTGGATTCATGACATTTGCATATGTTTTTATGCTGACATTATTGATAGACTCAGCATAATATATATATATATATATATATATATATATATATATATATATATATATATATATATATATATATATATATATATATATATATATATATACATGTATATATATATATATATATATATATATATATATATATATATACACAGCAAATGAAAACTCTCTTCAATGATAAGACTTGCAAACTATATATATATATATATATATATATATATATACATACATACATACACATATAAATATATATATATTTCTAGGTGGAGAATTATTTCCTTGCTCCTTGTATGCTTCGTCAAGAATCTCCCAAAGAAGTTATCTCCCATGAACAAGATCAACATATGGTGAGCACACCAGTCTTGTGCTATGTCTTCAAAAGGAATTATCTACCTCCACCCATCTTTCACAGGCTAATTGCTGCCTGTGTAACTCGCTGGCCAGTTGCCAAGAAGAAGGAGACATCAGAAAATCTCATTTTTTGTGGTTGCTGCATTTTTGACCTGGACCTGTTCCACAGGTTAACCTTGTACTGTAGGAACCATATTGTGTTTGCAAGAATAACTAGGATGGTGATTGATGAAGTCAAGACTCCGGATGCCAAGCTGTGTACTAGAGTTAGAAAGTTTATTTCTCTGAATCTCACCATGATTACCTCTTACCTCAGCCAGAACTTACAATATTGGTTGGCTGTACAGTGCCCACCATCTCAAGGTGTCTCGGATGATAGCATGGTTGGCATCTGGTTTGCAGAGGAGGTAAGTTGTTCTTAAAATGTACAATTATGAATGCAATACTTGGATCTCTTTTTCCTAATTTACTGTGCTATTGTGTTGTTTTCTTCTCATGCATGGGTGTTATATTGGGGTGATATCTGGTTGTGTATACAAGTGCCCAGGCCATGTGTAGCATTGATGCTCTCATGATCCTTAAGTGTTAATGTCAACATTGTAGTTTTTCATATTGTCTTAAATTGTATTCACTTCTTAAATTGCAGCTGTTTATTTAATCTGAATGTAATTAATATGCAGTATTGATTTTTGACCTCATTGTTTGTATATTAATAATCTAAAAAAATTGAAATATGTAAAGTCTGCAGTGACATGTACATTCCCATTACTAACCAATAAAATGTAGCAAACGTTTGTAATCTTTGATGGTTATAAACAACTAGAGCTTATGAGATAGTCTTTCATGAGTTGTCTGATTATTAGCACACTTTTTTATTGGTATTGATCTATTTAATATATTTGGATGCTTGCAATTTTACATACACATTTCATGGTCTAGCCTGAATGAAATTGGTGCTCTGACAATTATTTTCAGTTTCAGTTTTTTTAATATTGCTTGTGGCTGTTATGGTTGTACAATCAAGAATGAATTATGTGTATTCATTTCCAGCTTTTTGACTGTTGTTTGTTTGTGGCTGTTATGGTAATACAATCAAGAGTGAATGATGTTTATTCGGTTCTCATCTTTTGAATGCTTACCTTAAAATTTGTTTTGATATTCATTACTCATATTCAAGGCCAACATGCTGTATCATGCACCCTCTCTATCATTTTATAAGCATGATAGCTCAGCTCTGTAAGAAAATATATTCTTGCCAAAATTGTAATGTTGGTGTTTAAGAGTTTAGACAGCGATATGACTGAATTTTTTTTAAAGTTACGTTATAAATCCTAATCAAACAAACAAGCAAACAAAACAAATTTTATTTATAAACAGTGGAGAAAAGTTTATCATTATAACTGTGTATCATCGGATGGATTCAACCACTCTCCAATGTTTAAACCGTTGTACAAAAATTATTCACTTTATCAATCTAAGTTGTGTTAATATAAACAACAATTATACATGTTCAAATGAAAATGGTTATTGTGTTCTTCATCTGATATGAATCCAAGTGTATGTAATTTACCTGTACTGGTATATTACATGGTATGTTATTCATATGTAATTTATCTCTACTGGTATATTAAATGGCATCATGTTATTTATTCGATATGAATCCAAGTGTATGTAATTTACCTCGACTGGTATATTAAATGGCATCACGTTATTCATCTGATATGAATCCAAGTGTATGTAATTTACCTCTACTGGTATATTAAATGGCATCATGTTATTAATTCGATATGAATCCAAGTGTATGTAATTTACCTCGACTGGTATATTAAATGGTATCATGCTTTTCATCCAATGTGCTTGTCCTGAAATTCCAGGAGGATTTTCAAAAAACCTTGCAGAGTGACACATTTACACCAGAGTTTTGATGGTCCTGAATATAAATGATTGCCCTTGAACATCCAGTACAATTTGATTCAAGTCAGATATTCACTGTCATTCATTAAGCTCTAACAGTGACTGCTTAGAGGTCATGTACTTGTGACCTTTGGCAATGGAAATTGAGGTTTTAGATATCTGAAACTAAATCAAATCATTCAGTTGACATTGATACTCATCAGCCATATGCATACGCTTTCTAAACCTGAAAATCAGTGACTTCATCTGGTTGGCTGATATAATTAGAAATGAAGGTAATAAGATCACAGAACATTATCTCTATGTGATCATTGTCATGTCTTCTTGTAGGACAGTGGAGATTGGATTTTACTTAATTTTGATTATGGTAATAACAAAGTTCCCAGAACATTGTCTATTTGATCATTGTCATGTCTTCATTTAGGACAGTGGAGAACTGATTTTAATTTATTTTGATTCTGGTAATAACAAAAGTTCCCAGAACACGACACCTCTGTGATCATTGTCATGTCTTCATGGAGGATAATGGAGATCTGATTTTAATTAGATAACAATAACAACAGATCTGATTTTGAGATGTGATATTAATTAATTTTGGTTATGGTAAAAAAATAAGTTCACAGAACATGATGTCTATGTGATCATTGTCATGTCTTGACGTAGGACAGTGGAGATCTGATTTCAGATTGTGTCCAGTACAGCCATCACAACTTATATCAATTGGTATCACTACAACCTCTCATTGAATTTCATACTAACATGAAGGGTTCCTTAATTGATTTTTAATGACGTGTTTGGTCTTAACACATTAACCCTGTTGCCACATTTACGGGGCAGGAGGTAGTAGCTGACGGCCAAAGTCTGTAGCGTCAAGGTCATGTATGATACACAAAAATGGGTGGTATTATAAAGGTAGACAGATTTAACTCTACAATGATGCCAAATAATCTGGACATTTTAATTGCAGTACAAACTACAGAGGGAAAATCCTAATCTTTTGAACCCGTATTGTTTTCACCCAAAATTCACCTGTGGTCTGAATCAGATTTTGTGTTCAGATTTTAGACCTTTTGGCCTCAAATCTAAGGCAGGCCAGACTGAAATGCAAAAGGTAGGATAATGTGGACATTTTTTATAAAGATGTGTCTCCATAGGTATATGATGGGTCCTTTAAGCAAAACAATAAAGAGAACTCCAACTTTTCCTCTTCTGCACATGTACAATTTTTGGGTTTTTGCTAGAACATATATTATGTTGTCCTGCTATCTTCTTGGTCCTTAATAAGAATGGCACTGACATGACATCTCTAAATGAATGCTATGGCAATGGTTGTTGTTTTTTGGGGATTTTGATGTAATGTTTTAGCACATGATAGGGTTTACATGACAGCCAGTACATGTATATATTTTTGGTTAGAGGATGAATCCAGAAAAGCCAAAGTATGAGTCACCAAAACATGGGAAGCTAGGATTGCCAAGGTAGCCATTTTGACATGTGGCTTTTGCTGAAAGACTTCTCTTTTATCTAGTTGGCTATACATAAAAATGTTTCTAATCCAACATCCATTATATCCACCATTTTAGTCATCTTGAAAATAGTGATATCACAATTCTTTAATTAGACTGGATTCTGATATAAAATGGAGTTTTCACTAAATGGACTCCAAGTTTGTATAGTTATACATCAAAATAAAACTTGAGCTGATATATAATATAAACGGCATGTTCACATTATTACAGCTGAACAGATGGTCATATTGACATTACATTTAAAGACTTCTTTTTATTTATAGTGCTGTCAAAAATGGGCTGTTTCAGTTTTAATTTGTACACATTTCATAGAGTATGCAGTTAAAAAGAAACCCCATCCATTTCTTCTACCCTGATAAACTAGAACAAAAATTTTCTTGTTCACCTTTTGCATTATTATGATGAATATGAAAATATTCATTTACTGACTGTTTAGTCATATTGACCTTTTTCTTTCTTCAGGGTCATGCTCATGATGCACCGATAACACCTGAGCACATGAATCATGCTCGTCTCTGTGTCGCGCTAGTAACTGTTTGTGGAAATGCCATGAGAGAAGTCCTCTGCACCCAAGTTCCAGCACCACACACAGACATACACCAAGCAATTCTAGCAAAAAAGGGCATGCTGACTGGTAGACCTGGAAGACCTCTTCTTAACCCCAATCAAATTAATGTGGTTTTTCCAGACCCTCAGGGGAAGAAAACTGGAACATTGGATCAGTTTGATATTTCATTGCTATATATTCTAATAAGAAATGTCAGTGCAGTTAAAGCGCCAGTAACTGGCTGGGGAAATGACCCACTGGATCAACCAAGGGACATCTCTCTAGGGGCTAGTGTGGAGCGAATTCGCTCATTTAGGAATCATATTACTGGCCATTCAGCAAATGGAAAGATTAGTCGACAAGAATTCGAAGATTACTGGAAAAAATTTGAAGATGTCATTCATGACATTGAGACTGTAATCTGCGTACAGGTATGCAGCCAAGAGTTGGAGAGGCAAAAGAGACAGGTGATCTCTGTCTATGAAGCCTGTTAACTCCAAATGAAAATCACGAAGCATAAGCAACAGGTACAACTTGCAAGCGAAATATGCACTATATCATAGCAGAGCACGAATACAATGTATCATAGAAAATGAGGATGTAAGATTGGTTTCAGATTTACCATCCTATTTGGTTGTATATTCTTTAAACCTTTCTGGATGCTTAATGGGATTTTTTAATTTAACAGTGGTGTATCAATATTAAGTGTGAAACTCACATACAGATACAGAGCAGGAAGTTTTAACAGTAGAATATCAATATAGAGTATGTAACTCATAGCAGTATTTGTTGTCAAGTAGACGAGTGTCCATTTTTTAAAAATTATCAAATACTGTGTTATCGTATCCTTTGCACATATTACATCGATGTTTTATACAGTGTCATTTTATATGCAAATAATATTATATCACAATTTTATAGTGTCATGTCATTTTATATGCAAGTAATATTACATCACAATTTTATAGTGTCATGTCATTGTATATGCAAAATAATATTACACCACAATTTTATAGTGTCATTTCATGTTTTATTCATATAATATGACGTCACAGTTTCATAGTGTCATACAGTTTTATACATGTTTCATGTGCACATAATATTGAATCAGTCCTGAACAGTGTCATACTATATATACATGCATATTATATCCTGATAATTCTGTTTCATGTCATTCTATGCATATCATATTACGTCATAGCTTCATATAGTTTCATATTCTATGCACACATTACATCACAGTTTTATTGTCTTTCAGTTGTATGCAAAGTCATACAGTTTTATAATAATAATAATGAGGAATGTGTATAGCGCCAAATCTGTTAAAGCTACATAAAAAATCCTATTCAAATAAACAAACAAACAAAAAAGTTCAAGACAACACAAATTGTAAATTTCCTAGAAGTAACATTGATGTAATGGGAGCATGTACCCCATTTTTGGTAACCCATGTGGCATAAGTCCCCATACATGCCCTGGCAATTTTTATATAGACTGTAAGTCAGAACACATTGAGCATTTATCAGATCCTTTGGATTCAACACTGGATATGTCTTCCACCAGTATCGCAAAATTCCCTAAATTTGTTTATGGTGGCATGGTTTGTCAGTTCAATGCACTTTGGTTTTATCAGTGGATTGTCATTACCTTGTTGTAGTAGACAATATAAGTGATGACGAGAGTGTCTGGACGACATCCTGCGAAAACATTAGGTAAGTTAGCTTATGCTCCAAACTTTTATGTCGTTGAGTCTCTCTTATCCACACATTTGTGACAACCAATTGTAGAACTTGGTTGAGCCCAATTCCAACAAGACTTGGATTTCAGCTTGAGAATTCTTTCATCTGATCAGATTATGCAATGGCCAGTAGTGTTGATACCACAAGGTAGTTTCATGTGTACCTTACCCATCCTCCAGTCCCCTTGGTCAACAAGTCAAGATCACGCCTGACATTACTGGATCAGTGGTGCAATCAGTGTTGACTGATGTCAGGGATCTCTGTGGAGAAGCCAGACTCAGAAACGGCTATGTAGCTTTGCCAGTACTTATGGCTGGCATGCACATTTGTTGCCAGACTTTGCTACAGTCAGAAACACTCGGGAGAAAGGGCATTGACCTCTCTACACCAACCTTCTTGATATGAAGGCTCTCATCAAAGTCTTCCAATTCTAGAAGGATAGTGTCTCCAGAAATATGGTCCTTATTATTGCAGACAACTCTTTCGTGGTGGTAACCTACCTCATCACAAGGGAGCACCAAATTACATGATATGTGTTCTGAGTTCTTCAACAGATCTTCTTCAGATTTGGATAGTTTGGGGCTACTGTAGATAGTTTCATACAAATAAATGGAATCACAAATTGCTCACCGTTGCCTCCCAGTTCTAGATCCAGATTCTTGTGCTGTTGATGCACTGTCAATCCGATAGGAAAGGTTCTGGTTCTTTGCCCAAATCATCTAAAACAGCTAGGTTTGAAGCTGTTCCTCCTCTGCATAGATTGCCTTCATCTTCTTCTTGCATGGCTTTTGTTTTGACTGCCTTGTGGAACAAATGTAAAAGCTTCTTTTGTGGAGAGAATTTTGCAAGAAAACCATTGACTCTAAAGGCGTATAAAGGAAAAATGCACCCACCCACCCCTAAAAAAAATCATCCATTTTGAGAGCTTCCATTTTCCAATTTGCTGCCTTTTTACTCTGTGTCTTTGAGGAGAAAAAATGCTGACTACATTTACTATTAAAGGCTACGATCTGTGATCTCTGATACAATCATATATCAAGCCAAACTTGATATCGGTCATGATAAAGACCTATTGCAAATGTTAGCTATTTTTCATTTGCATCAATCGAAATAATTCACCATATTTAATGGATGTAATTTGTCCTCAGTTCTATTCTGGCTTAGTCGGAGACTTTAGCCAGCACTTTGCTGAAGCTCCTATGATCCAAACTATTTTTTCTGATAGCCGTTATCCTCAGCAAGCATTGTGAGCCAATTGTATGCCCTTTCAGTTGACCTGAACTATTTTCAATCTAAATCAGATGGCTCGATTGTCCTTTGTAGCATATAAGATTTGCTGTCAAAAATAGTTGGCAATCAAAGAGTTGTGATATGCTTATGGCTATGGACACATGGAGATCAGAAGCCATGCAAAACCATGTTTGCACTCTCCAGTACTTTGAGTGCACAGTGGCTGATCATAGCACGTATAAAGAACTATTTATTCTCGAGAAAGCTGGAAAATAGTTTACCGCTTCTCAGACTCTTTTAAAGTGGCCGAGTTGATCTATATTCGCAGCATACTCTGAAGTCTCACAAGATTAGAGTTGGCTCATGTAATTTAAACCATCATCTCTGCAAGTCTCCTGTTATAAATAAGTATTTTGATCTGAGACATTGTAGAAGTGGTTGATTGGCATGTAGAGCCAACCTTTTTGAAATTGTAGCTTATATATTGTTGGTGCTGTAATGATAGCTCAGATAACCACCAGACCAAATTAAGAGTCAAAACAGCCAGCACTAGCTTCACAGATGAAACTGTGCTTGGAAGATGATTTCAATACTCAATCACATGGTCCTAGGTTATGTTGCTTAGTAGGTGAACAGTTTAAATTTCAATTAGGGAATCCAGTTGCATTTCCTGAGAAAGATACCCAATAAAGAGGTTAGAAGAAAGGAGAGAGCCTATTTGTAAACAGTTCTTTTGAGTGCATTTATCACAGTACTTAAAAACCTACAAACCAGGGCAGCATCTGTGTTCACATATTGTTCAGCTTAAAAACTAGTGACACATGGTGGTGGTAGTATGGGGTGGTAATGTACAAGAGTTATGGCCCTTTATATTAAATTGGCAGAAACAGACGAGTTTTATGTTTCATGAGTGATTGAGTGATGAGTACGAGATGTAGTTGGCTTATTTCCTACTATGATAGGATAAGTATTCTCGGACAAAGATAATTTAAATTACAAATTTAAAATATTTGACTTCATATATGAAATGTTAGCAGTCAAAAATTAACCATGATTTATAGTTGATATTAATTAAACTCAGAATTTAATATGCTTTTATCATGTGACATTTCCAAAATTGATTTGTGTCTTTAATCTGCATATCTGGATTCTCCAATTTTCCAGATGCTGACCCAATACATTTTTCTGATCATAATGCAGAATTACCAATATGCGACTGATACAAAGATTCCTGGTTTTCTCAATCATGTGAATGATCACATCACATTTTTAATGTTGTTCACAATTAGAGAAAATGCACTTTTAGTACAGGTCAAATGATACACGTATGTAGCATATCAATACAATTCACAATACACGGCCTGTGATGCATTATTTATTGATACCCATATATGTTTAGAATCTTTTTCCATCTTTAGAAAGTAGTAGTTGGTACTCAATTGCATTCGGTGACATGCTGGTTATAAACAGATTACTCATAATCGGATATACATGTACATAGCATCTAGTTATGTGCCCAAACTACTTTTAAACAGACTGTTAGATTTGTGTGATTTTAATTCAGCCATTACGATCATTTCAGGCTGCTCCATTTAATCAGATGCATGACTTACACAGCAGGTAATAAGCTATATTACATTCTGATTGGTATGTAATTATTTATTATGGAATGAAACAAACCATAATCACCAATCAAGATTCACTATAGTCTATTTTACTGCATGATAATAAAATACTGGGGGGGGGGGAAATAGGCTTTATTGTGTTGAACATGCACATGGGATAAGAAAGTTTGCACAGAATTAGCAAGTGGGTTAACCAGTATAATAGTAAATATATAAATAGTAGTACATATATAAAGAGCGACATGCCACCACATGTATGCAGCCTTAGACATGGAAAAGAAAACAGTGCAACAAAAAACTTAATATGGTTTCATGATGATTTATGCAATTCATCACAATCACCTTATAAATACTAAATCTGTAGAATATGTATGCAGTTTAAAAACACATTAAACAAAGTGAAGTGGCAATAGCTGGAGGCAAATTTTCATGCCTTCACTTTAACATCTGTAGTTAAGTGGTTAGTATTTTGGATATCTGCGCTGTAACATTGGGTTTGATTCCTAAGCTGGTGGAGCTAATGAATGTACTCTAAATGTCAAACCAAACCTAATGGGGGCAAAGTACTTGTCTAATTTGACCATAGGGTTCATACTATCGAGTACAGCTGTGTTTATGTCGCCCATTCTGCATATAGAAAGGATACAATGGCCTCTACAAAGTCAACCATGTTTTCACATTTTTGCACTTAGATATGTCTGTGAATAATAAATACTACTAAAATAATTACTCAGTTTGTTACATAGAAATTCCTGATATTGTAAATTTCCAGGCTACTGTATATTGATTTTGGTGTATGTACTCTTGTCCAACTTCTGTCACGATTGTTACTGTATTCATTTCACCCCCACCCTCATCCCATATTTTCCCTGAATCATATATTTACATATAACTGTATAAAGTCATTAATCTATTGCTGCTATTAAAATAAATTTTGTTTTGATTGTAAAGGAAGAGCTTATTCTGATTTATGATAACTTACAGACTGTTTAGTGATTAATCTATGCTCTTGCGCTTATCATCACATAACCACAACTATAATATAATGGTCTGCTATATACACTGCAACAAAATAGTGAATTCAGTACTATACACATATTGGTACTGTTTAGAAAACAATATTTGCAGTGCACAAAGTACCGGTAATTATTAATGACTAGATACATCTGCCACAATAGTGACATTAAATCTGCTACATTGTTGATAACTGTAATGGGGACTATAAATAATATTATAAATGTAACAGTGACTATCAGTTTAGTGCTGACTATAAAAATGACTATACATATGATAGTGTCTTTGAATGTAATGGTTACTATAAATTTAGTGCTGACTATAAAAATGACTATACATATGATAGTGTCTATCAATGTAACATTGACTATAAATTTAATGCTGACTATAAAAATGACTATACATATGATAGTGTCTATGAATGTAACGGTGACTATAAATTTAGTACTGACTATAAAAATGACTATACATATGATAGTGTCTTTGAATGTAACGGTTACTATAAATTTAGTGCTGACTATAAAAATGACTATACATATGATAGTGTCTATAAATGTAACAGTGACTATAAATTTAGTGCTGACTATAAAAATGACTATACATATGATAGTGTCTATCAATGTAACGGTTGCTATAAATTTAGTGCTGACTATAAAAATGACTATACATATGATAGTGTCTATAAATGTAACAGTGACTATCAGTTTAGTGCTGACTATAAAAATGACTATACATATGATAGTGTCTATGAATGTAACAGTGACTATAAATTTAGTGCTGACTATAAAAATGACTATACATATGATAGTGTCTATAAATGTAACAGTTACTATAAATTTAGTGCTGACTATAAATAGGACTATAGATATGATAGTGTCTTTGAATGTAACAGTGACTATAAATTTAGTGCTGACTATAAAAAGGACTATACATATGATAGTGTCTATCAATGTAACGGTTACTATAAATTTAGTGCTGACTATAAAAATGACTATACACATGATAGTGTCTATCAATGTAACGGTTACTATAAATTTAGTGCTGACTATAAAAATGACTATACATATGATAGTGTCTATCAATGTAACAGTGACTATAAATTTAGTGCTGACTATAAAAATGACTATACATATGATAGTGTCTGTGAATGTAACAGTTACTATAAATTTAGTGCTGACTATAAAAATGACTATACATATGATAGTGTCTTTGAATGTAACAGTGACTATAAATTTAGTGCTGACTATAAAAATGACTATATATATGATAGTGTCTATGAATGCAATGGTGACTATAAATTAAGTGTTGACTATAAAAATGACTATATATATGATAGTGTCTATGACTATAAATGTGATGGTAACCATAATTGTGATGGTTACTTTAAGTGTAAAGGTGAATATAAATGTATGGAGACTATAAATATGGTTGTGACTATATGTGTAATGGTGACTATATATGTAACTGTGGCTATTAGCAGTAATGGTGACAGCGTGTAATGGTGACTAAAAATGATTGTGCCTATAATTGTGATGGTTACTATATGTGTAATGGTCACTGTAAATATTATTTTGACTATAATTGTGATGGTGACTGTAACGGTTACTATATATTTAATAGTATCTATATGTGTAACGGTGACTATAAATGTGACAAATGCTATAAATGTGACAGATTTTCATGGTGACTATAAAAATGATTGTGACTGTAAATGTAAGGAGGGCCATTATTGTGACAGTTACTATAAATGTCACTGAATATAGATTTGACTGTAAAATGAATTTGTTATAATGACTGAATATACATGTGCATGTAACAGTGACAACATATTGCTTGGTATCAGTGACTATAAATGCAGCTTTTTTCTAATGGATGTTGCTTTAATTCATTTATTAATAATCTTCTCTTTGTTATGTACATCTCTAATTGTTTATGATATTGTCAAGACTAAGTTTTAGTGGTTATCTAGAGTTAAAGTTTGCTATGTGTGTATAGATAGGTTCTCTTTTAATCTATTAGGAATGACAATATTCCATAGGACCTAATAATAACTATCGTATGATTGCCATTAATATTAATTGTAAACCTGTTGAAAAACTTGGGGTTGTTTTCCATTGGACAGGTCAGTCAGGTGGGTTCTTAGAAGAATTAAATAATTTCCTATTGTATGGGTTAGATTAGGTAGGTTCTTTTATGATGAAGAATATTTGCACTTGTCACTTAGAGTAATAGTAAAATGCATTACGACCTCTACTGCTTGTATATAAGTAAGGGCATCTGAACATTTGGATTCATATTTCTTATGGTCTCGTTCTAACATTGGTTTTCAGACGTATTAAATGTTGTGAATAGATATTATTCGAAATGAAATATTGAGTAGAACTACCAGGTGCTCATCGACTATTATATTATTCTGGAACTTCTGTAAATTATTAAAAGGAGTTCTGGACTATGCCATTTTGATACATCAAGACTGTTGGCAGACAAGTGCTTTAAAATTTATTATGGATTCAATTTATAATTTATGTTCCTATCTCATATTTATTTTATAAATTTGCTTATTAAAGTATTCGTAAAGTTTGATAAAACTTGTTGGTTTTTCTTTCTCTGTCAATTAGTTTAGGATAATATAGTCGTAACAACATATGTAATATTTTTTATCTGAAAGAAATTAGTAGTAGTGGAGAGGGTGAACACTACAAACTTTTAGAGGTTTCTATTTGTCAAATCAAGGCCTGTTACGAAACAGAAAAAAAATAGTGTCAAAAATCAGAATTAGAGAGGGTGAACCCTACAAAGCTTTAGAGGTTTATATTTATCAAATCAAGGCCTCCTAGATGGGTTGAACCCAGGTGTTTATTTGTCAAACCAAGATCTGTTACCAAAGCAAGAAACAAAAATTGCCTCTAATGATTTGTTTTTGTGGTTTCGTTAGATGTTGTTAATTAAATCATATGATATAACAAGAATGGTAGGAGAATTGTTAAAAATTAGACTAGCTCGAGAGCGATTAAAGGAAATAAAGAATTTTATCCCCGTGAGAGATTCTGTCAGAAACTTCAACAGCGACAGGAAGCTGAAGTTGATTTTGCAATAGGTGCTGAACAATTATTCAAACATGTTACTACAACCACTAAAGAGGTTATATATGGAAAAGAAGGAGGTGAGAAAGAAAAAAAGAAAGGTGTTCTTCCTGAACAGAATAGCAAAAGAAACTAAACAAACATCAGAACTTTTACAAAATCGTCCTGGTTCGGCAATATTTCAGTGTATATCGAGAATTTATCGATGAACTCGTTGATGATTACCCTAGTGATTGATTGTCTGTGACAATTAATCACCCGATTAGATAAATAACATTTAAATAAAATGATCATACATCGTAATCACAAGTAGCCAACTATGACTTGTATAGTAAATTCACGATTGCCTGCTTATAATGTTTATTATGGAGATGGTCTTGGTGATGTTTTTCAAGGGTTATTCGCAAGGATGACTCCAAAAATAGTACCAATCACAGAAACAATTATAGATGAAAACTATTGATGTTATTCGTGATTCGTTATTCGTGACTAGCGCTGTTGGTGATGTTGCCTTTAAAGCACGCTAATTCGACGACGAAAAAAAAAATTCACCACCAGTAAAACTCTCATCTACGGAGATTATACTTGCAAGTGTTAGCAAAATAAAAAGCAGTGGATCAAAACATAGTAGCGTAGATAAATGAAGGGTTTGAAACGCAAGAAAATATCACTGCAAATATGATAGTGGGAAGTGGTTTGAAATCCCTAGTGAGATCGCGATTTAGATCGAGAAATATATAATAAAATGTGCAAATCTTCAAGCGACCCAGCATTGGATTTTGGATGCCCCGTGCTCAAAGATGATTCTGTAAATAATTATCAATTTAATCAATGTAAAGCAATACAACCAAATGAACGAGGGTGAATTGAACTTCAAGTTCATGATCCAAGTAAATACCTTCTACCCGCTGAAGCATTTATTGAAGTAGAAGGAGATCTTGTAACAAATGCTTCGTTTATGATCCGTATAACGAAAATGTACGAGTTGGTTTCGTCAATAATGGTATTATGGTATTATTTAGTAGCGCTACATATATAACTGATGATAGAAAGATTGAATCTATTCAGAATGATGTTGATATCGCCACAACAATAGTAGGGTTAGCGAGATATTATGATGATTATACAGGATCGGCTGGACCATCTATGATGTTCGTTAAGGATATTACTAATCACGCTGAACATAATATACTAGGGTAAGGACACCAAGAGCTACTGCATTTGATCCAGTACCGGCCGGATATAAGAAGCCAGCAGCTGACTTTGATCTCATAGATATTAATCCCAATTACAACCTAGGTCTTGAAACTCACGTATCAATGTTGCAGGGAGTGCGCAGATTATTTTCATGCACAATTTCACTGTCTCATGTTTTTGGATTTTGTAGAAATGTTTGAAAAGTTATCTTTGGATCTAAACAGACAGTTGTCCTCGTGCAAAAAGGTGATGATAATGATGCTGGGCCTGCAGGTAAAGTAAATGTAATAAAACTCTCATTATGGATGCCAGTAATGACTTCATTAATCATCGCAAATCAAAAATTATCATTTATGATTGCAGGTGATAAATCATTACTGTCGTGGCTAACAACAACAACGCTAGTCTGCAGAGTGACATTAATGGAGAATTTTCATGGCATGTTATATCAAACAGGGATGTTTCTACCCCTCGACACATATTTATTGCGTTACAGGATTATACATGATTACATTATCAGGAGTGCAGCCATATGATATTTGATCAACTGGGTGTTAACGAAGTCTCGTTAAAAATAAACGAGCTACAGGAACCAGCTGTGAATATTTTACTTAATTAAGGACAAAATCAAATAGCGTGTGCATATCATCGTTTTCTGTCATTTATGGGACTTGATCAAAATGTAGATACCGGTCTGAAAATATCACAATTAGATTTTAGAACTCTATATCCGATTTATTACTTTTCACTGGAACATCTTTACTTAACTAGACAATCCGTCGTTGACGTATACTTCAAAGCTCGGTGGCGGTGATTACAGAGCAATTGCCGTCATTCTCAGTGACAAATCAATGCTACTCGAAAGTGTTGGCGGACGAATGAGTATAGTTGATGCGCCAATACAACACATGTAGACAACTAGATCAATCTCGTATTAAATAAAATGTCATATAGTCACGTTAGTGTTACTCTGACTCAATTAGATGTCTGGTGGTTAGAATAAACTATCACTGACAGCTCGTCAGATTAAGCATTTCAGTGATGCTAAAATAGATAATAAAGGTATTCAGGTTACTCTCTTTCTGCGGCCGTGATCAAAGATATGATTAAATCCGGTGGTATATTTCTACTTCTCGTTGCGTTACAGGTGCTAGTTGCCACCGCCGCACCCGAAGTCGTTAGAGCCGCCGCGCTAGTTGCTGCTGATACCGCTGCTGGGATGGCACTAAAGAAAGCGACTGGACGGGGATATAAAAAAAAAACAAAGGGTCTAAGACTACCAGGGACTCCGTATTCATGGTACAGCGGAAAAGACCTGAGACTACCAGGGACATTTTACTAGTACCGTTGTCAAATTTGATTAACTCAATGCTGCCAAATAATTAAGAATAATAAACTTCAGAGGTGTTTTTATCCGAGATCAATTACCACAACAACAAAACAGCGCTGAAACCGCTATCATTAATCTCGATAACAGCACGTGACCTGGAACTCACTGGGATGGATACGCGATTGATCCACCTGGAATTGTTTATTTTGATTGCTACGAGTTAGCGCCACCTAAAGAATTTATGCGTAATATACATCAATTAAAAATTCCGATCTGGTACTCCTCCCTACCAACACAGAAAACAAGTTACATCATCTATAAAGCCTTGCAGGAATATGCAAGTAATCGCTTTTTAGAGAGATCTTAAAATATAATGATTGATATTTACGGGAGAGCTCTTTCAAGCCTTAAAAAAGCTACGGGAGAAATATCTGCAATAAGAAATGTAAAGAATAAAATCGAAGATGAATGGGTAAATTAGTTATTTAAGTTACAAAGTTGGACGATTTGATAGCGCTGATATAGCGCGTGTATGGTTTTATTATAAAATTCTTCTACGGTGAAAAAAAAAATAACACTGACCTATTTTCACTTCCCATACCTAGAAGACGTTTTCCTATCGGGAAGTGTATTACTACTTTCGTTTTGAATAAGTTGTTTGAGTTGTTTGACACGAAAATTTATTGTCTTTGTGATTTCATATTGGTTAGATAGATATAGTCTTTTTTCTCTACTGCGGTAAACAAAGGTACGAACTATTTCACTGTTTACAGCTCATGATTCATTAACGGCATGCATTCATGTAATAAATTTATATTGAAACGGTAGAGTATATTTATTTTCTATGGTTATGTTTTCTAGCGATTGAAAGTCAGAAAGGATTTTATCTCAATCTAATTTATCTGATAATTGTATTAGTTGATTTTTCAAATCCGTAATAGCAGAAATTATACCATTGATATTTTAATAATTCATTATATAATAAATATGTCTTTAATATATAAATATATTCACAACAATGGGGTCAATTTTGGCCCATTTTCTTTTAAGCGTATATTTACAGCATTGTATATACAATATTTACAGAATGTACAAGTTATATTTACACTAATATATACAGTATGTACAAGTTAAATTTACAGTATTCAAAGGACGGGACAACATATCATCTTAATTAGGGTATATAGAGACGGCACAACATATAATCTTAATTAAGGTATATACGAAGACACGAACACAAGCCAACGTTCTGAGCTTCTAATCTGTCAAATAACAGTACAAGCCTTAAGCAGGCGTGGTTGATGAATTACGTATTACGATGAAAGAACACCTAGTTTGCTAGGAGATGAATGATGATGAAACACTATTTACACTATTTATAAATATATACAGGTATATGCAGGTATATACAAGTTATATTTACACTATATGCAATTTGGACGGCACAAATACAAACGGGGGTCATTCTCTCAATTCAATATATTTTTTGCACACCCTCCCCATGAAATTCATTCACAGGGGGTAGAAAACAGTACCCACCCCAATTACTACATTGAGAGGGTGTGTATTTTTTCTGTTGAACTTTGATCTTGAGGAGGTGGACCCCCACTATATAAAAACCCTCTGATCGGTACCGTTGACAATAATGTCTGCCACGAAATTCGAACGCTGTTACCAATTACGCTAATGTCCAAATCTAACAAATACATATTTTGAAATTAATATATAGTTAACTGAGACATACACGTAGCTGAAAAAACTTAACAAGAATATCTATTTGTAGCTGGAATAAACTGAACAGAATATATTTGTAGCTGAAATAAACTTTACAGAATTCGCAGTTATAAAACAAAATTAGTAAAACTAGGATACATGAAAATTCAGTCAAACTGTGATTTATGTATATTTTAGAAATACACGGGAAACCCATGAAGGATAATAACTCTATCACACACACATCTCTAGTGGAGTTATCTCCCTTCGGTAAGGGGGTTTACTATATGTATGCAAATCGAATTTATTGCAAATTTTTTTGGGAAAGAGCGTACTTATATATATATATATATATATATATATATATATATATATATATATATATATATATATATATATATATATATATATAGATATATATATATATTGTATATATTGTAACACGTCAAATCAAAGGCATACAAATATCAAAATGCTTGCCAACTTCAGTAATCGATTCAAATTTTAATTCTTCTCCCTTTTTAACATTTATAGATTTGACAGTTTTCGCAATTTTTTGGTACATTCCTGTGCGACCGCGTTTGGTATTCTCACTCTGAGTGGTAGCCTGAAGATAATGCAATTTGTTATTTTTTAGACTTCCATAAATATGGTGAATCACACGGTCATCTTTGATCAGTCCGTGGAAACATTCAAAAACGAATCTAAAGAAATAATATTTTCTTCCATCCAGCACCAAACATTAAATACCCGTGATTTTCAACAAACCCGACTGGCTTTTTCAGTTTGCGGTTTCTGACTACACCTTCGCGTGATGCTTCATAGTTGCTGATCTTTGGATGTGGTTGAAATTCTTGGCTAATTTATATACATAATATACTATTTGTCTAATTGATTATTTGGTTTAATTATTATTTATTGAGAATCTTGTAATATAGTCTTGGGGTGTTCTTATGACTTTATCATTGACAGAGTCAGGGTCGTAATTTCTTTTATCATTATAACGCTTAAGCTCTCTGTATCGCTTACCACAAGTGAGACACAATTGTGTTTTTCTCGTACTCCAACACCGAATCGTATACAGGGTTTCGGACCTAAGCTTCCTCGTTGCACATTCAGTGAATGATATCCATAGAATTCGTTTCTGCACGATTAGTTACAAACGGTTACTAATCCTATCAGAAGCCATTTACAGTGATTCATTATATATAAATCCTTTATTCAAATACTTGTTTTAAGAGATTATTCAAAACCAAACCCTGGAAAAATGTTAAAGTCAATTTCGATAGAGTCTCTATAGATGCACCAAATAAGGGTCTAATAAGTAATAGAAGAATGATAGATAAAATCCACAAGCGTCTAACGAATTTAAGCGCGATGGTGTATCTCACTGTTGGTCAACATTTCGAATCGCTGGTAGTGATGATGATATCATGAAGGACGAACAAGCAGCAAAAATATCGAAAGTATTTTTTCAGAGTGAAATTTATTATACTATCATAATAACCAACTGGATTATTCGTGATAACTTCGATCCTATCTTGAAATATAAAAAAGTTGTCACCGTGAGTCAGAATTCCAAACCAGGAATATTGAACGAAATTAACAAACCGTATTACGAGAGAGCTTATCATGTGAGCGCGGTTATTTATAGGATTTATCCGATAAATGAAAAAAACGTGTTGAGAAATTGAAACCTATGAAACTGTCATCGCTGAATTCGTCAGGGAAAGGGATAAATTATGTAGCCGAACGAGTAATAGAGCATTTTACAAATGTGTTGGATGGAAATGGGTTGACAGATCTAGGACGTAACGAAATAAGCAAATGGGCGCTAGCAGTCAAGGATGCTGGAGCTACAATGCAAAATGTAGCTGAGCTAGACAAACTATTAAGATTCCCAAAAACCGTATCAACTATAACAGGAGAAGTATAATACGAATCGAAATACGAAAGACTTGGGGCTCCAATCAGGATCATTGATCATGATGCACACGCCTAGACTAACGCAGTAACAATATTTCCGCGGGATAGAACCGTAAAATATCTTCCAGTAGAGTTCTATCCAGATAAATCTGGGAGGGGGATTTGTTTGATTTTATTCAAGCGCTAAGTAAAAACGATCCTGTGTTAGTATGGTAATTTTCAGATTTTTGAAGAACAAGATGGTAAGTTCGATCAATTTGTAAGACCTAACGGTGAAATATACCGTACTGAATCTCTTCACGGTGAGATGAGAAAACTAGCTTGGATATTTTCAACGGATAATATCGAGCAATTACTAACAAACTGTTTTACAGTCCCTTCAGTTGCAGTTCATTTCGCCAGAGATAAAAATATGTGGAAGCCAACACAATATGAAATTCTCTCAGATATTCAAGCCATTTGTGTAGAATACGGATATGGTGGATTATGGAATACCAAATATGATTCTAAAAACGTTTTTCCGGTTGATATGTTTGCGTGTTATCCATGGAGTTTTCTCGGATATGGAGAGTGTGTTGGGGTTTTTAAACGAATTGGGCATCCCACCCACGGGATGACACGAGTTGCGATTAATGGACCACTACCCGACTTTGATCTAACCGGATTCACTCGTGTGATATCATTTGAATTCGCTAAAAGCCTTCGTCCGTGCTGTTATGTTTGGTTTGGTACATATATCTGAAAAAACACTGGATACCAGAAGTGTTGTTACGGTATATGATCAATTGTAAAATACTGATATCGCTGATTGTCAGTGAGGCAATTATACCATATCGAGCGCAAACTGAAGTTTGGTTACCACAACCCGATAGTCTAGATAGTGTAATTAATGATTACAAAGAACAAAATTCTGATCTCGACGTAGAATATCTTATTAAAAATACAAGGAGAACTTTGAAATCAAAAATAAAAATGCAAAAGATCACAGGCGACATTATTCACGATTAATTCAAGATGATGCTGAATATGATTTTATAACCGCAGATGCAACAGATAGAAATATATTTGTCAGTCGTGAAAACGCCTACTTGTCCGATGGAACAAAATTCGGTACAATTGTTAGCTACATTGTTGGCGACTCTCCCCAATACAAACATTTAAGGTTGTCTGTGCTGGTTTATGTTTCTATCAAATTGCTATCGATGATATATAGATTTCCTGACACCGCAGTAAGAGTCGCCACAGATTCGTTTTCTAAAGATATCAGACATAAAATAGCAGTGGGTCTTTTTACAAATTCCGACGAGTGTTGGGAGTCATGGAGAATAAAACAAGAAATGTTGCATTATTATTCTAAATCAGCAGATGTTACGATTGAAGATTAATTACACGACAAATACTCAAATATCAGAAATATCGAGAGCTACATCGTTATCCAATCCAATATGTAGATATGAAATCATTTATTTAAATGGCTGTGGCGGGTCTGGAAAAACAACACGAGTGATCGAATTTTTTCGGGAGAGGTGAGACATGATTGTGCTAACACCCACACGCAGACTTGCAAGATAGATGAAACAACGAGGGTTTAATGCTAAGATAAGAAAAATAACAGAGAATATTATATTAATGTTAAATTTATATTGAGGCTGTAACAACAACAAAATATTCACTGCGCGAGCTGTAATTGTATAATGCTTTGGGAGTATTCGGATAAATAAAGATCCTCGCCAATTTACCGCAGTCAGAAAAAATATCAGTCTTCGTCATACACGAGAAAATGTTATGCTGACTTGTCTAGAGTGTAACAGACGCAGGGGTGCTAGTTAAGAGCACGCGGCGGTAATTGAGTATCATCAGGTATCACTTGTAACTGTTCAATTGCAAATCTACGCTGATGAGCAGGTGAATCTAATTTATAGATTGCGGGTCTACCCGTGGATCTGGTTATGTTAGATATTTTATGCGATGTGACACTCCAAATAGGATAAGTAGCTCTTTTTTTACCACCTTCAAGTTCACCTGTTTCATAAAAAATGTTCTACAGTGATATTGCCGAGTATTCACTGTTTTGAAAAACCAATTCGCGGTTTTTGTACGGGTATATATTTTTTTATTGCGATAACATGTTTCATATTTATTGTTCGAGTAATTTCATTTTTTAGAGCAGTTATCACACTTGGTGATCTCTTGACCCATTCACGATATCGTTTATCTTCCATAAATTCTTTCACGTATTGATATTCAAATAACTGCTCAGAAAGTGTTCGATTAAATCGTTTAACAATTGCCTGATCGCGCGGTATGTCCTCGTCGTATGGTGACATTATGATGCTTCATTGTTGATAACACTACATCCTGAAATTCTTTGCCAGGATCAACCTGTAATCGATAAATTCTGATGCCGCCTTCGTCGACAATGGTTCAGCTTCTTGGTATCTACTCGCAACATCAACTACAGTTAATGCATACTTGTATGTCCGTTTATTAACAGTATCATACGGAAGAAATAAATTTGTCGGCCTAATGAACTTCATTAGGGACGCTGACATCAAAATGTGCAAAGTGAATTTGTTTAGGCGGGGGTAGATAAATCTGCCATATCGCCTCTTTGAATATCCTATCTGTCGCGGTAACTTTTTTGACTTTTGCCGCACTGACTAGTTTATTAATTGCTTATTTACCTCTCCAGTATCCTCTTGGGGAATAATAAATAGATTCCATATTAATATTAATGACCAGCACCTAATACCAGTTTACCTTTCATCGCAGATCATACTAACCAGTTAGCTAATAATTCCTTGAAAGATTTATTCTTAATAGAATTCAACGCATGAATGAATTTTACATCTGCGATATATCTATCTTGCAGGTTGCTACTTTCATTAGCATGACACACCTTATCAAAAGCGTTTATTGGATATTCGCCGGGTCAGAGTTGGTCTTGGCTGTCGGATATCGAGTCTGATTACAAAACCACATTATATCCTGGAAGATGTTTTTCTTTTGGGTATTTGGCCCTTGGATTCCCGGGAAGTTTTGTTTATTTTTGCTGCAATATCAGTTCCTCGATTTGCTCAAAATCATTACCCGATTTCATAGAAACAAATCTAAAATGTTTTGTACCACATTGTAGACACTTACAGGCAAGTGCTGATATGTTATTGATTGTTGTAATTTTTGTGAAGTCGTTTGTGCTAGTAAGCGTCTTACATTTAACACAATATAGATCCATAATTTATTTATAATGACATGAATGTAATCAATTTTTCTGCGACAAAAACAAGAAAACCTCTTAAGCATCATGCATAGCTACCAAATTATATTCGCATGATTATAATCGGACCGTCTGGAAGTGGCAAGACGCAGTCATAGCTACCACATTATATTCGCATGATTATAATCGGACCGTCTGGAAGTGGCAAGACGCAGTTGTTACTTAATTTAATAATGAGATGGCTAAAATGGGACAAATTATATTTGGTAGCACCATCTGTAGATGATCAGCGATGTTACGATGTACTTAAGGATTTTAACGAGAGAGCACAATCGATATCCGACGGAGATGTTATTGAATTTATCACTGATATTGAAGAAGCACCGAGTGTTGATTCTTTTGATGGAAGTTTAAAAAATTTAGTCGTATATGATGATGTGATGTTGGATAAACAAGCAAACCCTGCCAGGATATTTTCCACGGGTAGACATACAAATACCGATGTGATTTATGTTACTCAAAGATATACACAAATACCAAAAGTGATCATGGATAACGGTAATATTCTTGCTGTGTTTAATGGAGTTGATACACATACATTACGAAATATTCACCAGACCTGGTGCAGTGGAGATATGGATTATAATCCGTTTAGAAATTTCTTTAGCCAAGCTCAGTCAATCCCACACTGATTTGTAACGTTCGATTTGCAGAACCCTAGATCAAGATATCGTAATTCTGACTTGATAAAATATTTTGTTAAAATCCAAGGCATTCGTTTTTGGACACTGTTTGTTCTGTTGCGTAACAGGCCTTGATTTGACAATGGAAACCTCTAAACATGTGTAGGGTTCACCCTCTCTACTACTATATTTTAATAGTAAACTGTATTTTTATCTTTTCTTTTATGAGTGCCGTATAATCTGTAAAATAGAGTCATTCGGATGATTCTGATAAAATAGATACATTTTGAATTCATGAAGAGGTGTAATAGGTCAGGAGTGAAAGCATATGGAGAAAGAGAGAGAGAGAGAGAGAGAGAGAGAGAGAGAGAGAGAGAGAGAGAGAGAGAGAGAGAGAATAAAAAGATATTGTGGTATTTAAGAAGCAAAAATCCTAAATTCGCAACTTTTCATGGATTGTTGCCTCTATCTTGAATGTTTCTGGTCGATCGATCGATTGAGAGAGAGAGAGAGAGAGAGAGAGAGAGAGAGAGAGAGAGAGAGAGAGAGAGAGAGTGAGAGAGAGAGAGAGAGCACAACTTAGTGCTCCATCCACAATTTGTGACTTCGATTGAAACAGCACCCATTCAAGATCAGTCATTCAGGGTGACAATACAGCAATCTTTGGCTAGTTGTACTCTAATATGTAAGGGTGCAGTTAGATATGCATGTCGTACCAGGCGTTTTATGTCCTTTGCTAATTTTGTGAGCGTTTCGCTCTCTTCCGCAGTCTATTCTTAATTTGTGCTGTATAAAGTTCCAAATGGTTTTTCTGGATCAAACCGAGCTGCTAATGCATTGAGTAGACTTCTGTAATTTCTTCGCTTGTCAGGGTGTAGATCACCCAGAACTCCCTGTGCAGTCCCACATAAGCCTTTTGGACACTAGAACAAGGAATGTTACTTACGACATTCTGTCCCTAGAATAATGAGTGTTACTTAGACAATATAACATTAGAACAATGAGTGTTACGACAATTCGACTCTAGAACAAGGAATGTTACTTACGTCAATCTATCCCTATACCAAGAAATGTTAATTATGACAAGACAATCTGACCCTAGAACAAAGAATGTTAATTACGACAATCTGTGATTGGGATTTTTAACGTAGCTTTAAAAAAGATTCAGTCATATCGCTAATATGTCTGCAGTGAGGCAGATTATAGTGATGTCTAGCACTGGGGCATCATGCCGCAGACATGAAGCATGATGTCCTACCCAGTCACATTATTATGACGCCAGGCCGACCAGTCATATCACTAACATCTTAATGCTGAACTCAAGGCGAAGTAGCTGTTAGTACCAATTTTGTAAATATTTGGCATGACTCGAACCCTCAACCTTCCGCTTTCGAGGCGGACGCTCTAACCACTAGGCCACCAGATGGGTTTCTGACCCTAGAACAAGGAATGTTACTTACGACAATCTGTAACTATAAAAAGGATTGTTAATTACGGCAATCTGTATCTATAAAAAGGAATGTTACTTACGACAATCTGACCCTAGAAGAATGAGTGCTAATTACGGCAATCTGTAACTAGTAAAAGGAATGTAACTTACGACAATCTGACCCTTGAATAATGAGTGTTAAATTAAGGCAATTTGTAACTAGAAAAAGGAATGTTACATACGACAATCTGATCCTAGAATAATGAGTGTTAATTACGGCAATCTGTAACTTGAAAAAGAAATGTTACTTACGAGAATCTGACCCTAGAACAAGATCTTGCAAAATTGTTTATTTTACGTTTTACAAATTGTGATGTTAACAACGTTCGAAATTGCGTGCCAAAGTTTTAATATTGTTTATTAATATCAGTGTCAGTTATAAAGTTATTCTTGACCAAATTGCAGGTATTCATTTTAGCAAAATTTAATTGTGGCATAGCAACACATTTTTATTTTCCAGACAAAATGTCATTTCGAACGTTCCCTGTCATCTTTCATTGTATTTAGTTATCAGTTTAGAGACGTCACTTGCTCTTTGGTAGTCAATCTACTGCAAGATGAATCAAACAACTTTATGTTAAACAGCGCCATTTTATATGAAGCGCTGTGAGTTACTAATTGTTTTGTTATCGATACATGTACATCTCGCTATGGTTATGTATATTTAACATGCATTGCTTGTAAATTATTTTTTTTCTTTTCTATTTCATTATATATTGTGGATTATGTCAAATTAGTGAATCAGCAGTTGTAATTTCCAAAATCAAATTCATTTTCTACCTGACTTGAAAATTCATCATTGATTTTGTTAACTATATGAACAACTAATACATAACTAATTTTGTCTCTGTGATTATGTATTAACTATTCTGATGATTATCTTTGGCCGTGTCAAGGACAGTGTGTATACATTGTTCTTTATTATAATTTTGATAATAAACTTTCTAATTAAAACCAAGGTTTTATCTTGAAAACATTTGCAATCTTCCAGAGTGAACTTTTGCATTCGGTAATTTGTTGTATCCCTTCATTTCTTCTTATTTTCATGATCACCAATTATGAAAGCTAAAAGGTTATGTAGAATTTGCTCGTTGTGAATAAACCAAAGGACCATATGATATCATATGATGACATTGGAATCAATAAAATGATCAACTGGTAGCATACATTTGGCATATAATTTATATTTTGGAATATACTTGATTAATCATGAGAGCTTTTATTATTGAACAAGTTAAAATCAGTTACCTAGTCTATTTTAAATTTAGGTGAGATACATTCTGCCTGAACTAAGGTGATAGATTCACTTACTCCCAGTCTACTACATATATTTTATTTCATGATACAGCTTCAGATTAGCCTAGTCTACTACATATCTTTATTTCGTGATATAGTTTATTTTCTCCCAGTCTACTACATATATTTCTTTCGTGATATAGCTTTATTTTCTCCCAGTCTACATAATCTATATTATTTCGTGATATAGCTTGAGATTCTCTCAGTCTACTGCATATATTTCTTTCGTGATATAGCTTCTGATTCCCCCTGGTCTGCTACATATATATCATTTCCCTGGAGAAATAAACATTGGCAAGCTTCTCAATCCACCCCTCTGTTCCATTCCATCTATACAGAAGATAACACTATACATTATACATTATATGAGTGTACTTGTAAGCAGAAATTTCAAAGCCTACAAGCTAAATCAAAACATATTAAAGGTAGCATAATATGCTATATAATGTAGTGTCCGAGAGCAACGTTTCACAGCTTACGATATAGCTCTATGAACTATGTAATATTCCAAACATAACACAACAGTGCACACGTACTCAAACGGCAAATTTGTTAGTCAACACATAAATTTGTACTGGCTCTGCATAATGTCGTTTTCCATTGTTATGTTATTTCATCTCTGACATATCGTATTGCTAACGGATATTATTACAAATTAGATGGATTAACAATATGATACTAAATCAGACAAGAACATAATTGAACAATAAATCAGTAACTGAGTGCTATTTTGACCAGAATAAAAGATATAATAACTGTAACAAACGCCATTAGGTACCTCTTTATGAACTTTGTTTTCGTTTGTTAATATCTTGTAGACGCAATATTTCTTTAATAAATTTCGTCAAGGTTTTTCATGAACTAGTTTTCAATTATGTAGGTGTGCTCCAAATATTACATCAGTTTTCGAGATTTAGAGCCGGACCTTAAGTGTTATTGTCCGAAATAGTCCCTAGATTAACAATAATGTTTAACTTTGTTATGACTCTACTTTTATTGAACAAGAGACCAGTATGAACCAAATAATCCATTAATGAGGTCTTAAAGTATACATGCTGACATCTACCAATAAATCAAAGACATATATGTACACGTAATAAGCTTCGATTTTAACTGTTCATGTTGATTGTATCCATTATATGTATTATAAGAGCGGTTATTGTAAACTTTTCATCTTGCATCCATACTAAACGGGGCAATACAAATTGTGCAGAAGTCATTTAAATGCTTTGAGATCTGTTAGATTTAGCAGCAATGGCGACTAAATCAATTTGGAATAAACTTTCAGATCAATATCATAACTATTTATCTCCAAGTTAAATTTTAGTGACTATCGTTTAGACAGGGTAAGCTTCATGTTGGTTGTAAGGCAGACATATTTTATGGTAAATCGGCATAATTTCTACCGACATGAAAGCATTATGTCAAAGTGTTTTCTGTTTAATTTATTTAACTGATTTATTCCACGTTGTTGTTGTTGTTTCACGGTTTCTTTGTTTATAGCTCCAGCGGTAATATGTGATGGCAGAGTAATATTTATATCAAATCAAAACGTTTTTAGGCAAAAGGTTTTTATATGTAATTACTATTAACGCATGGTCAGTAGGACTAGAAACCAGATCGCTTAAATATTTCTCAATTTATATTCCTTGTTTATGACAAAATGTTCGCTAAAATGAGCTGCTATGTTCATGCTCATATCCTTTCCCATTCATACAAATGTATTCCTTGTATCCGAGATTTATAAATGAATACATAAACTAGTTCTTTCCATGCTGTAGCTTTGGAAATCATGCTTGATTAACCCAAACAGTTTATCGAAATGACTTCTCATATACTAGTATGCTTGAAAAAGCAAACACATGTGGTCGTAAAAGATGAATAATCTTAACAGGTAATTTTAATGCCTGGAAAACCAATTTCGCTAGATTAAGTACTGCCAGATTCTAAGAATGTATTAAAAACAATATCAAACATAGGAATGCTATTGGCTGATTGTGTACGATTCGCTTTGACCTTCCAATAAGTGAAAATGACTGAGTGAAGCAATTACTGTTTCTAAATTACACCTGTAATAACATTTTTGCGTCTAATATTGCCTATTAATAAAAAGAGGATCTGTCCGCAACGCATCGGTGTACATTTGAAACACCTGTGTGTTCTCTGGACTCTTGGAGTATTGTCGCTAGAAACCAATAAACAGAATCATTAACCGTTGCTTGACATAGCAAGAAATCTCGTAATATTCCATGTCAATAAATAACTGAACAACATGTTCATTAGTCCACAAATAATTTCGCAAGGTATTATATAATAAACGTGTTTAATATATACTACTTATGTGTCTATGTTGTTTTGTTTTTAATAATGCATTATGTTCTTTCAACGCTTTATAGAATGGTAACATTAACATACACTCTTTTTGTTTGAAAAGTACAATTATATTGCTAAAAAGGAAGGATGCTTTAGAAAATAGTATTCTTATTCCAATCTGATTGATTAGTACGCTGAGCGTAAGATATCAGTGCACATTCTATTCCTAAGTGAAAAGAGGTGCTTTGGAAAAGGTGTAGCGCGTGACATTTGTTTACATTCAATCTTTTTAATGAATGATATAATTTGTTATTTCTCTGTCATACACCGTGACCGTTGTTTACATTAAATTGTAGATTAATATTTACCTTTTTGTAATTTCAGGTAACAGAAGGTGACATTTGTTTACATTTAGTTATATATTATGAATATTTTTACGATGGCTGCATGGCAAATAACATTAAAATATATTTGACAATATATTAATTGTATGTCTATATGAATATAGTTATCGTTCTCTCTGTTAATGATCTGCAGTTTTTATAGATATATTTCGAAATGCAATACATATATTCCTATTAATTCATCACTTATGTCTCCAACATTTAAAAGAAATCACAAGCTTAGGAATCCTCCTACTATAGTACACACGAAGAATATAACACCAGCATATTTTTTTTTCTCTTTTTATCATGTTAAACGAAGCGGGAAAATGTCTCAAATATCTGAAAAAAACCCAGAAAAAAATAGATTAATGACTTTTATAATTTGTCTCAAACTTGCTAATGCTTATCGTTCCTGATCTTTTTGTTTGAATATTTTTTGTAAAATAAGAATTGAAAATAACAGAATAAAATCGAAAAATGACTTTTATAATTTGTCCTTTAACTAACCTTTCCTAAATATATTCGATGTTATCTACATTTATTAGAATTTGTGCTGGCATCTTAAATACATACTATATACTAGTCTTATCCTTGTAATGTATGGAAGTAAAGAATAATAATAATTTCTAATTTCTTTCTATCATATATTTGTTCTTAAACACTGTTATATAAAGCTTGTAATTTTTCGGCAAGTTCATCTAGAAATATTACATGTCCATTGTATTGGTTTGGGGGAATTCGGAACCAAAACCATCATCATGACTCATAAGTTTTCTCATTATATAACGTAATAAAATCTGTAAGATACTGTAACCATTCCAGGCTTAAGAAAATGTCATAATTTCCTTACTTTTGGTTTTTGTGCTTTTTTGCTGTAACAGGTATTGTAATCACAATCTTCTGCACCTTTGTAGTCGCTGGCTTTGCCTTTTTATGATTTCTACAATAATGTGATGGCTTTATGGACGAATTGTTTATTAATCATATATTATAATATTGCTTTTGGGATGTTATTTCGCTAGGTATGATGTAACACCTTGGTTATTATCTTTACATTTAACTTTCGAAATACCTCTGTATTTAACGTTTGAATTAAATAGAAGTAGATGACGATCCTTGATATGTATGCTTAAATGTCATATAAAAAGTGGAAAACGTACCTTTTCATCATCCAACTAAAGATATATTCGGAAACCTATTTTTATCTTCAATTAATATAGCAACGTGAAATTTTATTACGTTCTGTTGGAAATTTTCGTAATTTGTACAAAACTGTTTTATATTAATAAAATCTCAGTATAGTTTGCATATATTGTTTAGTAATAATATTTTGATGTAACATAAAGCAGGTACGATCTATAAGTATAAAGTGATTAAATGTCTATTGATTTCATGGCTTAATATTATGCAGAGTTATCTGTCAAAGCATTTGCTTTGCGGTCGGTTGCTGGGAAAATGGTAGCGACTATAGCACGGATTGGCAAATTGGCTGTACCTCCTAAGGTACTAAACGAGAGACCCATGACCATGAAACCCCTCCCCCCTTATTTTGCCTGGAAGAAAGCACCTTACCATCATATGTTCGTATGCTCCAACCATGACCAAACCAAGTAAAGATCACGCTATATGAGGATCCTCACACCGTCATTTCTGACGTTACAATGGCAGAAAGGCTCGTCATTCTTGGCGATGACAACGCAAGAGTAGGCTGTGGTCACGTTGCCTGAGATGGAGTGCTCGGAAAGCACGGTGTGAGTCACTGTTACAGCAATGGTCTCATTTTGCTCCAGAGGTCCGACGAGCATTAATAGCTGATCACTAATACCGTCTTCACCTCTCTACCAATAACCGTACGTCAGGATGCACCCTCGCTCTAAGCACTGGTGCCTCATCGACTACGTCATTGTCAGGAAGAGGGACAATCAGGATGTGTGTTTGACCAAGTTCATGTGTTGAGATGACTGCTGGGCAGACCATCGCTTCATCATCACCAATCTCAACATCCACATTCAGTCCAAAAGATGCCCGCAGGGAAAGAAGGCTCATAAACGACTAAACATCGCCAAGCTGAAATGCACTAATACCAAACAGTCTCTCGTTGGTGCTCGAGAAAAACGTCCAAAATCTACCCCTAAAGACAAAAAGAATGAGGAGACCGACCGGGCGGGATTCAGAGAGCTGGTCTACAGCACAGCTTCGTAAATCCTAGAATCCTCAAACAGAATCAATCAAGACTGGTTTGATACAAAATGCAACGAGATCAAGCAGTTGCTTAATGGGAAACACCGCCTTCTTCAAGACTACCTCGACAACCCCAAGTCCACCTCTAGGAAAGATGCTTATAACAACATATAAAGAACTGTACAGTAGAAGATTCGCCAGTTGCAAGACACATAACTGAGCAACAAAGCTGACAAGATCCAGTACTACGCAGACCAGCATGACACGATGAACGTCTACAATGACCTGAAAAAATTGTATGTACCTACATTCTCTGGATCACTTCCCCTTCTCAGCACAGATGGCAATAACTACTGACAAAGAGTTGATTCGTCAACGATGGGCTGAACATATTGACAGAGCCCTGAAGCGTCTTTTATCTATCAATGATGAAACCATCAGTCGTCTCCCCCAATTACCCATCAAAGAAGCACTGGATGACCCTCCAAACTTGCTAGAGACGCAGAACCGACACGTCTGTTGTCCAGAGGCATATCACTTGGTTCAGACTCCTTCCCATCTGAAATCTACAAGGAAGTGGTACCCAGCCCTGATAGATTGATTCCAAGAACTGTTTTTACTGTTGTATCAGCAAGAGACGATCCCCTAGAAATTCAATGACTCTTCCATAATCCACCTGTATAAGCGCAAGGCAAGCGCCAGGCATGCGATAACCACCTGGGTATATATTTACTCTCAATTACAGGAAAGATAAACGACAGAATCCTACTGAACCTCCTCACCACACACCTTTACCAGGGACTACTGCCAGAAAACCAAAATCGGATTCCAAAAAGAACATGAGAACATCGACATTATGTTTGCTGCGTGACAGTTACAACAGACATGTGAAGAGCAAAACACCAAACTTTTCTCGATCTACACCGACCTGACAAAAGCCTTTGATAATTCAGCAGAGAAGGATTGTTGAAGATAATGGCCAAGTACGGATGCCAAATAAAATGTATATCCATGCTGCAGCATTTTCAAGATGGCATTGTACAGGACAATGCAGAGACATCTCAATTCTTGCTCAGAAGCCAACATGCAAAGCAGAATTGCCAAGTTCTGTAGCTGCTGTACAGGCTTTGCTCACACCATCAGTACCAAGAAAACTGAAGTCCTGCATCAGTTGGCCCTTGCAAAATCCTATGTTGAACCCATGATCACCTTCTGGATCGTTCTTATTAATACCACTCTTACTATAACGAATTCTAAAGATCATCTTGCGATAGTTAATTGCAGACAAACCTTGATGATCTGGTAACATATCAAATGAATAATTAGAATCATTGGCAGCGTATTTAGCTAATTCATCATCATTCATATTTTTGTTGTTTCATAAGTTTCAGGTCTACATTTATAAATTAATATTTGAACAAATAAAAGTTCTCTCTCTTGTTTTTTCTGATGTTGTTCTTTTTTGTTGTTTCTGGTCTTTGACGTTTTGCTTTTTTGTTCTTGATATTGATTATACACGTAGTTTATTACATTGATCTATTCTATATACAATGTACATTTGTGTTGATTTCCATCTGTTTTAGTTTTAAGTTTATAAAACATGTCAACCCAACGTTGTCGATTGGAAATATATTTTCCATGGCTTGGTCCCAACATTTGTTTTCTTATTTCATAGTGTTAACGAACAAGGGCTGGAAATTCATTCATTTTATCGATTACTTTTTGAAGAATTTTCAGTAACTCTATTATGTAATTCTTTGACTTTTTCTTCATCGTTTTTGTCTCTTTAGTAATATGTTTTACTGGTTGAGGTATTAGACCAGTAAGATCTCAAAAAGTCTTGATGTGTTTTGATATTTGCTTGATTGCTTCTTGTCGCTCTCGTGCTAATCTATCTCTATAAGATTCAGCTACCATTATTGATAAAATAATTATTTAATTACTCACACATTACAGCGGCAGAATGGGCAAGACCTCCATAAAACATGGTGGGTACACAAAACACATATACACAATTTGAAGAAGAAAAAGGAACAAATATAAAGCAATAAAAATAAACTAACACAGAGAAACTCGGTCAGTTAGAGGCTTTGGTTTGGTATTATTCACCTAGTATTTTTCTTTTTTGTAGGAAGCTTTCTTTTCAAAAATGACATTTCATCAAAAGCTTCAATTGAGAAATTGCCTCAGCGATACGTAATTGAAGAAGAGGGTTAGTCGAACGATACTGTAACATAATATACTCTGCTGTGCTAAAATATAAACGTCAGCCAACTCGACGATTGACCACGTCAATTAAGTACAGAGAGAGGATTTTTTCTCGTTGAAGAAGAGGGTTAGTCGAACGATACTGTAACGTAATATAGTTTGCTGTGCAAAACTATAAATGTCAGCCAACTCGACGATTGACCATGTCAGTCAAGTACAGAGATAACATTTACTTAACTTTGAAAATATTCTGAGCTCCATATGGCATGATATGTATTTACCCATGTGTGCATTCACATGGCAATGAATATCTTGATTGGTAGTTTATATTTCTTTTCCAAATAGTTTAGTTATTGTTGTCCTTATCTAATCCCATTTTGTATCTCAGAGTAGATACATATTTGAACAAAGACACAATGTAAGCGATTTACAAGAGGCAGACTCAAGGCAAATAGAATATGCATGTCTGATCGTTGTTATCCTCTTAGAAACCTTCATCTGATGCTCTATATTTCGTTTTAGAGCATTAATTCTTCAAGTGTATTTTCGTGTAAAATCTTGTATTTGCGTCTTTAACTGTAGCGGTACTAGTTTCGAGATTTTCTTTCTAAATTTCCCGGAAATTACAAATCTATTTTTATTTAGAATGTTGTGAAATTGTAAAATATTGAGTGTCAGTTATTGATCCGCTATGGTCAACAAAGTATGAATAGAATTCAAAATCTTGTAATAATAATCATAATTTACTTTTCATTATTTATTTCGTTATGGAAAAAAAAACGTTTAAACTATCTTCGTTCTCTGCAAATCGCAATTAATGCAAAGCGATGTAAGTATTATTTAAACATCACAATGATATCCAACTACATATTTGGTCACTTTTTGCTTCTTTAAGCTATATGGTAAGCGTCAGTTTTATAAATGTTATGAATCTTCTATGTACACATAGGTGATTTGTAAATAGTAAGGCACGTCTATACATGTATGCATGCAAGTAAATGGCACGTCAGCATACGCATACATGTGTGTATGTATATGTGCGTGCGTGCGTAATGTATATATAGACCTTGTAGACATATGTAGGTGTAGCTTAGTCCGACCTCTACATATGTCCTCTCGTTCTGTGTTCCTAATTTCGTCTAATGAATCGGACAAACTGCTCAAACATGAAAAAAAACCTTAAACACTTACCTTTCAAAGCATTATTATTACTGTCCGAAATGTATGATTAAATTAGTTTGGTTAGAAAAATGGGAAAGTAGTCAGAAAAATATCCCACAACTCTGGTAAATGGAAAACGACTACAGGAATTACATAAAAGTTAAAATTAGTCCTGTCGGTTTCAAACTGGTTCTTTACACTACAAATGAAACATTATTATAGGGTAATATTCGATTTTGTTATATATATCATATATAGGATTTGCTTACACAGGTTCTCGATATTTTTTTATTCTGTTCACAGCGTTATTCACTAGGTTAAAATAATCGTTTTCAACTTCATAATGAGGCGCTCTAAAGTTAGTATCATGTGTTGTGTGTGATGTGAAGATGTTTACAGTCACAACATGCGCATTGGAGAATATCTTGGTTTATGTCTATGTTAGTTTTAAGTATTATGACTGACATATCTTAGGATATCGTACTTTTGGAAATTGTACATGATCTATGCACACATCTAATTAAAATGACTGCTAGCTTTTGCTAATATACAGTACTAATTATTTAAAGTACACAATCTTTATCTGTTATTAAAATAAAGAAAATTAGTATTGCTGAAATATACAATACAAGCTTCTTGTTGTTACCGTTTACCTATGAAGTTCAGGAAGTGAAAGTTACCAAGTAGAGCTAGCAGTTTTGTGAGAGGGGAACGTGTGAAGTAAGGACAAGTTGTATATGCTACAGCTATATTACACCCATCAATCATACACTAATATAAGAAACTTGTATGTTATATTACACCCATCAATCATACAATAATATAAGGGACTTGTGTGTTATATTACACCCATCAATCATACACTAATATAAGAGACTTGTATGTTATATTACACCCATCAATCATACACTAATATAAGGGACTTGTATGTTATATTACACCCGCAATCATACACTAATATAAGGGACTTGTGTGTTATATTACACCCATCAATCATACACTAATATAAGCGACTTGTATGTTATCTTACACCCATCAATCATACACTCATATAAGGGACTTGTATGTTATATTACACCCATCAATCATACACTAATATAAGAGACTTGTGTGTTATATTACACCCATCAATCATACACTAATATAAGGGACTTGTATGTTATATTACACCCATCAATCATACACTAATATATGGGACTTGTATGTTATATTACACCCATCAATCATACACTAATATAAGGGACTTGTGTGTTATATTACACCCATCAATCATACACTAATATAAGAGACTTGTGTGTTATATTACACCCATCAATCATACACTAATATAAGGGACTTGTATGTTATATTACACCCATCAATCATACACTAATATAAGGGACTTGTATGTTATATTACACCCATCAATCATACACTAATATAAGAGACTTGTATGTTATATTACACCCATCAATCATACACTAATATAAGGGACTTGTATGTTATATTACACCCATCATCCTATGGATGCACAGTGCGCCAAAATGTCATTGTGCCATTTCTTTGCTGTGCATTCATGTATGTATGTATGTACGTACGTACGTACGTACGTATGTACGTATGTACGTATGTATGTATGTATGTATGTATGTATGTATGTAGATTGTTTAAATATTTCACTGTTTGCTGCCCATTTCTAAGACATTAACAAACAATTAGCAACGATTTATCGACCCAGAAATTGGTAGCCAAAGTGAACGGTCGGTATTTTGTATTTGGGAAATTCTGTGGCGCGAGTGTTTTTCATTTTTCAAGAATTTATATGAAGATGTCACTGAACGACTTGAATACATTTTTGAAATGACAAATCGAGGCAGATATAGATTGTGTTGGTCATTAAATATAAAGCATTATAGTAAGTAAAAAAATGATAAGATTTCGAAAAATGATAATCGCAATAAACCTTTCCGGTGGTTATTAAATTATGCAACAATGGGATGAAACAACTTCTGTGTAAATGACTGTGGCTCCGGAAGTTGATCGTGCACTGCGATTATGATCATTACGCATAAGTGGAAAATGCAACTTATAATACACTCTTTTGAAGAGATGGTGTTCACATTTGTCTTTCCTTTTACGATACGAGTCTCATATCTGTGCTTTTTAATTTGTTGCTCTAACAAATACCGATACTTCATAATTTTTGTATTGATAATAATCAAGGGAAGAAATGATCGATTACTCAGAATCGATTGATATCGATTCCAGCTCTAGTCCTAATCAAATTTGTTCACAAACGTTAATACTATGTGCGTTTTTTGCTTTTCTCATATGGATAGATCAATTTCATTATAATCTGATAAAATGCCACCAATAGTATAGGAATAGAGCGCATAAAATTTTTTTTGGTGACATTTTCAAGTGGCACGTACTCAGGCACCTATCATAGATTTTGCCGTAGTTGTCACAACCACGTAAGCACGTTTCAGTAGAGTCTACTCTTATTTTATTCAGTCTAATAAAGAAATAAAACCTTATACAAAATATAATTTGTAAAGAATACATTTATACGACAAAAATATTAATGCATTTCGTACATAAGATATTTAAATTAAATCACAGATATTTCGTTTAATGTATTAGAAAATGTATGAACTATTCGTGATAAGTATGACTTAGGGTAGTATGTACTTTTTATGGTTGATACATACTACCATAAAAGCATTGGTTCTAACGGTTAATGTATGTACATAATGACGAATACAATAACCGCCGCGTCGGACCTTGACATTATTTATATAGATTTTAATTTTGTAGATAAGAAAGAGTATCCCAGACCCACAATAAAAGATTCAAGGACTTCTCGCCTTCGTGGCCAAAGAGTTAACAACGCTGCGCTGGAAACCTTTTCGCCTCGCACTGTTGCGGATTTGAATTCAAATTTCTTAAAATTCTGACTGCAAATACAATACAACAATCAAGATAACAGTTGATAAAATATACTGCAACCTCAAACTAATTTTAAAGTTAAATTTCATTACTCAAGTAGATCTGGAACCATTTCAAAACTAAATATATGTATTTTGTATTGGACAGGGATCACTGTGAAACATGGTTTTGCAGGGTATACACTATTTTAAACTATGTAATATTTATCTATTACTAAACCATGACATTACATTTCCTCATGCTTGTCCAGAGTCTAAAGCAAAAGTGTTCCTCCTCCAATTATTAAATATTCTAGAAATACAGAATCCTTCCAAGGGACAATCTCTAATAAAATTTCCAAGAATTCATTTCTTCCTTCTAACTGTTGAGTGTTGAAACGATCCCTGATGTTATTCAGCAGTAACAAGATTTATAAATTAGATGCTGTGCTACATATATTGTACGTAAGATTGGTGCCATGTTCATTTAGTACAAAGTAGACATTATAAGTCTTTTGGTGAACAACCCTTGTCATAATGTACATCCATTCAGGGGTATAATGACAAGATTATATTAACATGGTTATCATGGCAGCCATTTTGGATGTATGACTGGCATAATTATCATTTTTCACTCATGTATCATAATAAGCATATTTGGAGAAGAGAAGAGAGAACTCATGTAGCTGACCAGTCTTTCGAGAGGGGCTAACAGCTAGGAATGTGTGGGGGTTTTGAGAGAAATAACTTTTCATTCAGGAGGACAGCAATAACAAGATTTTTAAAATGGCAGCTGTGACAGCCAAATTTGACATCAGAATAATTTTCATTTAAGACCTACTGAACAACATAACAAGTCTTCTTATAAAACTTCAACATCAATATGACCTTCTGTAACAGTTTAAATATGACCAATAGAGCTAAAGAGAAAATGTTTTAAAACAAATGACAACAATTTAGTCATTTCCGTGATGACCATATCTGATGACCAGATATGAACGAGGATTGGACATCATTTCTGTAAATGTGAAAAGTCTTCAACATGTTCAAATATGAACCTTTCTTTCAGATTTGCTAAAATTCTGTTAAACAGGTTTTTCTATGCTCGTAGCAGGCGCTATAAATTTTGAAATATTAACATTATTTTCCTCAAAAGCTTAGAAGCTCTTCAAGTCATGATGCCCTCTGTCAAATTTAGTCAAATTCTATTAAGATGCTTTTTAGAAGCTCTTTATAGTTTCTTTTTGTTTTTTCATATGTAAAAGCAGCCATTTTATTTGGTGTTTGTAAAGATATAAAAGTCATTGATACAAATATTTTAAAGTTCAATTAAGCTATCCGTACTTTCAGAAAAGAATTCATTTAAAGTTTTTCCCTATCTTTAGTAAAACTGGCAATATCTGATTGGATTGAAACCAAAGTGTTTCTGTCAAATTTGGTTTAACTGTGCTAAGGAGCTTCTGACAAGTTGCAAGGAAGACAAATAGCGAATCCATACCAAACTGAAAGCCCTCTATGTTAGGATAATTTCTGTCAAATATTTAGGAATAATGTTCAGCAGATTTTCAGAAGACATCGTTCAGCATACACTGAACCGTTTTTAAAAGCCAGGACTCTGGAATAGTCATTCTATAATTATGTTTAAATTGGTTCCATGGTTTTTAAAGGATGTAAACGGCAAGTTTTAAAATGCATACGTGCTGATGATGCACAACAGATGAAGGACATTACGATCAGATCAAATCAAATGTAAACTAATTACTCACATTTAAAGATAAAGTAAACTGTGTTATGATTAGTTTCAGGTCAAAATAAACTGACTGGACTAAGACAATCAAACCAAACATCAGGTAGATATGACAAGATGTGTTTAAAGCAGCTAAATATCAGGTATTCACAACTGCTGGAGAAAGCTAAATATCTGGTATTCTCAACTGTTGGAGGAAACTAAATATCAGGTATTTTCAACGGCTGGAGAAAGCTAAATATTAGGTATTCTCAACTGCTGAAGGAAGCTCAATATCAGGTATTCTCATCTCCTGGAGGAAGCTAAATATCAGGTATTCTCAACTGCTGGAGCAAGCTAAATATCACTAATATGCAGTTATAATGAAGGCAGCTAGCAGCTGTTGCATTCATACCCAAAGCTGATCTCATCTTTTTCAAAGTTTTCTTATTGCTACCTAGGTAAAACAAAATTAATGTGGAATATATCTATAATGAAACTGTGCAATATATTACAAATTTGTAAACCTCCCATAAAAATCCAAATTTTTCATGACTTGATAAGTTATATTAATATATATTCATTGTGCCTTGACTGGTTCTTGTTTTGTTGGATAGGTTCCAGAAGAAAGTAGGAACCAAATAAATTAAGCATGGAACCTGAAAATTATATAAATTATATAAATGCTAGTGGAGTCCACACACTTAATAAAATTATCTTTTTGTATGAAGAAAATAATTGTGTACTTAATTTAAATATATTTTTTAATATATACAAATTAACTACTATCAGAAAATATTATAGAAGAATATCTCTACCAATTTGCAAACTAAAATGGCGGTTACGATTACTAAATAGACTAGAAAGAAATAGACAAATAGACAGAGAGGAAGTTTGATACTTTAAAACGCAATTAATGATGATCTAGTTTTATAACCATATAATATGTTTCAGATACAACCACAACATCAACAATGCCTTAAATACATTACTCTAACCAAGACATTTACCTTACTGTCTCGATCGGCATTTGCATCTCTGTATTATTGATTATATAAAAACTTTAGATAGGTCCCAAGGTGAAGTATACACATATGATGAATGATATTTTGTCGGTTACTTTTTGCACATTCAATGTATTATATCCAGTAACCAAACAGAAGCAATGACTTCCCTCTATTTGCGGAAAATAGACTTGCCCAAATTATATGTAATATGATGTCGTGTTAGTATGAAAACTTCCGTTAAGCATCAGACGCGCAGACGATATAGGTGTTATGGACACCCTGGTCGCAATGGGGTTAGAAATTATAAATCAATGAATGAATTGAGTAAGATTTATTGACTTGTTATCTTGTTTATGCTTTTCGTTACTGAAATAGGCAGGGAGGTACAAACAAATGAGAATACAGACTCAGACTTTAGAACTACTAATTGTGATGTAATTCCTAATGTTGGTCATAGGAAAAGGTCCACTGGGTTATCTCCCCCTTATTTTGGCCCATTTACAAATATTTTTCATTTCTGAAGTTTAGTATTTATTAAGCATGGCTATATTCTGTTGAAACAATTTATACAAACATGAAACAGATGTAATGAAGGTCCACAAGTTGCGTTAGATTCCTGAAAATAAATATGGGGTCGGGAAAAGGGTACACACATTCCTCAGCAGGCTCATGATACATGTGACTTGTTATAGCTTTCATTGTTTTTCCTAATTAAAACTGAAGCTATAAATATGTTTTCAGGCACTATCAAGAGTTACAGACTTTGTTAAGTTTAATGAAATTAAGTGGGACCATGTCTTCTGAAAATGGACAAAAATGCATTTTGAGAATTGCCCAACCCACACTCATTTCATGTCCTGAAATCACGCCAATCTGCATCACAGAGACAGTTTAGACTTAATTTTTATCATTCTTGGATGCATCTCTATTAACAAATAGCTTGATTTACTTACAAAAACTGGTATTTCAATTTCCATGACTAAAATAAGGTTAGTTCTCAAGACGTATCGGTCCTATTAAACAAAGTAAAGACGCGCATTATGAATTGCGTTAACTATTAGATTATGCACAATATTTGCTTTGTCTATGATTGCTATTTTTTAAAATTATTTTTTTAACTATGTACCACGATAGAAATGTTTTTAAACTTACAATATCACTTTGACTTTGTCAGGCTGTGTACGCCTTTTTTAAAAAAAAACATCAATAGGTTTGTTAAGTTTATCAACTTATGTTTCGGTAATCAGTTACATGCACAGTTTAAGAAATTGTAATTATGTTGAAAACTAGTTCTTCCGTTTGGTTAATTTTTTCGTCAATATAATTTACAATATGCAGTTTTCGATACATTTTTAAATAATGACTTCGCATGACGCTCTCAGGATTTGTGAGGCTTTGTGTGGCATTGTCAAGCTTGGTATGAATTAGGCGTTATATAATTAGGTCATACTGAAATATTTCATTTTCTTTCGATACTCATTCAATTGAAACATTTATCAAATAATAAACAGTTTGCATACGATTTTCCTATTATTTAAAATCGAGCTTTACAGTCAAATTGTATTGGTTATTAAATTCGGCATAATCATGTTCAAAACTAATCCTTTAGTTTGCTAATTTATTCGTCAATATAATTTACAATATAAATACACTTCTCATATATAGTTTTTATGACTGTCAGCCTTTGTGAAGCTTAAGATCATCCTTTTCCGAATGCGTGATGGGAAGTGGGCTGTCAACGTTAAGGACCAATGTAGGTAAACGTTGTGTCCTTATATGTAAGAAGTGTATCCAGATATTTAAGTTTGCTTGTATTTGTTGTTGATGTCTTATTGCTTAAATAACGGCGTTCTGTAGCGTGTAACCACATCAAGTGACATTGTCCAAGATGTGTAGTAGAAAATACACGAGCGTTGAATGTAATAAACTTCTCAGCTTGCGTACGTACTCAACGCAATATCGCGCTCTTCAACATTGATCTGAAAGGTCATGTGTTAAATTTAGTATGTCAACATTATGTCAGCAAAACACAGCAAATAAAGGCATCAAGGCAAAAACAACAGATTTGATTCATAGTGTTTTGTGTTCTGTTTTCTTCTAATTATATGGTATTTTAATCGAGAGAACACATTTCAAAATTTCATACATCAATACAGAAATTTCATACATTAATAAAGGAATTTCATACATTAATACAGAAATTTCATACATTAATACAGAACTTGTATACATCAATACAGAATGTTCATAAATTAAAACATACATACAATGATGAATGTTAAAGGTACTGTTATGTTTTAACATCAAGATGTCCAAGTAAAAGTTTTGTATGTATACCTTTAACAAGTATCTTACTGAAAGCTTTAACAAAGTTATCTTTGAAACCAAATCTGAAGTATTAGATTCCTCACTAAAATGTTACTTAAGACGCCAGACATTGAGTGATCTTATACTCAATCATTGAGTATACGTACAGAAAGTAGTTCAGGTGGGTTTGGCTTAAGAAGAAAATAAATGGGTTTATGTATGAATGAACTCGAAGGATTCCAAAGAGTCTATTAAAATATTCCACGCATGGTAACGTCATATTTTCCTATACTTTCTCGGTGTATATAGAACGTAAGTATGGTTTGTTCAAAAGGGTGCATAGCTCTTCCAAAATAGTGTCGATATAAGGTCACCGTGGCATATTATATGTTACGTTACTGCATTCAACTGAAAGTATAACGGTTAATCTTTCTTACACATCGTTAATACAATGAATCAACATGTAAGGTATTTTATTATGACCATCAACTTTATCAAGTATAATTGCAATCCACTGAAAACCATGAGTCTAGTTGTGTCCATATAATTTATCGCAGGAAGATAAACGGACAGACGAACACGTGGACTAAATATTAGACACGATGCGACGACATTCAAGTATATATTAATTCACATATTCTGTAGATCATCTCTATCACTGAACTATAACAATACAGTTCGATGAAACCGTTCCTTGGAGATAAATATTATATTCAAGTTTGCTTTGATATTACGTCAGCGTCTGATGCTTATGCCAATTTTGTTTTCTCTTTTTCTCCAGGGACGACTGTTAATTATGAAAGCAATCGTGAAATTGTAAATTATATATTCGGTTTGTATCATATTTTTGCATTTTAACTAAATCATTTTCACATAAATGGTTACGTTCGCTTGCTTCAATGTTGGAAAATTAATGATCCAGTCAATAAAATAACACAAAAACTTCACTTTGTGGACAAATGAAACGCTAAAAATTATAGATTATATTTCGATCAGCGTTAGTAATAATCAGTAAAGGGAATAATATACGTGCGCAAGATTAATAGCTTGAAACGTACTCAAAATATCGTAATAATTGTCATGCCTTATTAACTTAAACAAATTTAAAATGAATTTGAAGGTACTACTAATTACGATGTAAAATGAAAAATTAAAGCTAATATGTCCAATAATATAACAGGTATAAATAATCATTTTTCAATTTTATTTCTGCAAATAAATATGACAATACTTGCGTCTGCGCGCGTGAGAGGAGGCGAGGGAACCCGAAAAGTACATTTCATCTTAACTAAGAGTCGTACTTATTTAAAAGATATGGTAGGAATTATGAAGCAAATCTTCGTGACTATATATATATATATATATATATATATATATATATATATATATATATATATATATATATATATATATATATATATATATATATATATATATATATATATATATATATATATATATATATATATATATATATATGTGTGTGTGTGTGTGTGTGTGTGTGTGTGTGTGTGTGTGTGTGTGTGTTCTGCACAGGAACATTTATACAGGTATAATCACAAAATCATTTGTGAATATTTGAGAAGGTGACGGCGAATTTATTGTTTAAATATATTTTTAAACACTCAAAATCGAGATTTCAATTGCTCTTTTATGTTAATTAACCCCCACCCCACCCCCCACCCAGCACGAGGTTACTTTTCATAGCGGGTCTTGCAAAACATTAGGAAGCGAATGTTTGCGATATATTTTTTAAATACAAAATCAATTTCACATCTGCTATCTGTCATTGTTGACAATCTTTATGTTTTATAGGTGACTTCACGAAGGTGGCACGCTCGATCAATCGCATTTATTGGATATTCACCAGATGTTGATTGGTCTCATTCGTCAAGTCGGATATCAAGTCGATCACAATAATATATCCAGGAAGATTCTTCTTGCCAGGATACGTAGTCCATGGAACTCCTTGGAAATTGTTCAGTGAAGCAGCAATATCTTCCCCTATCTTTGTACGGGACAAAATAAATATGTATTTGCTTCTACCACATTTCACTCGCGGGCCTGTAAGCACATTCATTTTATGTTTAGTTTATTAGTATTGTTAATCCACTTGTGAGCGTGGATGCGATGTATCGAACAAAATATAAAACCATATTAATTATTATATTTGTACAACATGAATGTCGATGATTTCTCAGCGACACGAACGCAAGGACCAATCAAGCATTATGCAGCGCTACCAATTTATATCGGAGCAATCATCATATGCCCATTCTGGTCTGGTATGACGCAACTGTAGCTCAGTCAAATAATGACATGGCTCAAATGTTACGATGTGCGTAAAGATTTTATTGACGATACGAGGTCTTCAGATGAAGACGGTAATGATATTATTTATTTTATAACCGATATTGATAAAGCACGTCGTTAGTGTTATGAATATTTTATAGTACACGACGATGTGATGCTTCTCAAGCAATAAAATCCAGCTCGGATATTTTCTCGAGGCAGGGACGAAAAACTGATGCGATTTATGTTACTCAGCGATATACACAAATATCTAAAGATATCTGAGATAACATCAATCTTCTAGTAGTGTTTAATGGAGTCGATACACATACTGTGGGAAACATTTATCAGACAAGATGTTCAGGGGACACGAATATGATTAAATTCAAAAACTTCTTTCCAAACGCGTAAGGTACCCACACGGTTTTACGACATTAATTTACATGATCCTCGGTCGAGATATCTCATATGTCTTGATAAAGAGTTTGGTTGAGAGACAAAGCAGCAGGAAGGGTGACGACACAAATAGCATCCAATTAATTAAAAAAACACTCATGAAAGAAACGAAAACACAAACGTCAAATATAAAATCAAAAGAGCTAACCATATTAGTTAAATCTTGGTCAGTTAAAAGTTCCGGCCCAGCTTTATTGTCCTTCTATTTTCGCGATAGAAAATATTTTCCTAAAAAGTGCAGGGTTCACCATCACTGCTGCTACTGTGTTTCTAGGTATATATCATTAGTATTGTAATACCTAACCCAACAATCCAAAATACTAGGAACTACTAAGAAGTACATTCCTTTTCCAATAGTAATACTAATATTGATAATGAAACAATATGAAACTAAGTCACAAAAGGAGGAGGCAGTATACTATGTTGTGATACTTTAATGAAATTGTGAATGGAGTTTTTTATGCACAAATATTGTCCAATTAATGTGTGAAGATTATTTGATGGTATATGTTGTGATATGAGATTATGTTTGACCTACGAGACTTTGGCATATTTGATCATGTCATGTTTATCTGTTACTGAATACATATACTACATGTGATTATTTCTTCCATTCATGAACATATATACCACGCAGCCACCATTGTTTAGACCGCCATCTGCATCTCGTTTAATAATGTACTCTGTGTTTTATACTAATTGTGAGTATAGAACTCTATATCGGTCCTTGTAATGTCACGCTGTTGTCATGAGTATTAATGTATTCGACAAGGAATTCATCTAAAGACGTCAACAGTTCTCCAAGCTCTGGTTCATCAACAATAAGTGCAATGAATGTCGCATGTTTGGCAGTTAATGTGCCATATTCATTTCCGTGTTTGACCATGTATGTGCCTTGCTGAAATATCTCATGAATAGTTTAAGAAAACGATTTATCGATCTTGCCTTCCGTAACTTTGGAAAATCAAACTCAGAAAGAACTATGATGTTGTGCCGTGCTGAAAAATCTCATGAATAGTTTTAAAAAAAATTGATCTTGCCTTTCATTTCTTGTTATCTACATATGATTCTGCATCAAATGAATCGGGTGCTACTTTCATTTTTGAGTACTTCTAAATAAAGCCTGTAGTATACTAAAATTGCATCAATATAATATTGTTTATTTTTATCTTAAATTACAGATAGAATAAGCTCTCAAAATATATTTTTACTAAAATTTTACTTTTCATTATTAACCATTTATGGACCACCAATCCCGAATATACTATTTTATTTCGTCACCGATTTCTAGACTGGTTCACAGTACTTACAAATAATTAGTACCGTGTGTCCTATAGCCATATGAAATATGTTTAGAAAAAAAATGTATTTTTTTCATTGATATTAGAGCATACTTGAATAAAAAAGTAGCCATGATTGTTCAAGAATAGTGTAATGGCAGTTTATGTGATACCACTGTATATAGCTCAATTGCATCCGCATTACGTGTGGCTGTGTTGTATTGTACCTTTTAGTGGCTTATTATTCTTATTAAAATATTTTTTCTGCATTTATATATTCATGTTGCCTTTCTATGGCATTTATGGTACATTAAAGAAACACACCCATGCTGAAATTAGCAAGTATGACATAACAGGGTATCAAATTACATGATGCCTTGTTTTTGCATCCCACACAAGTCACCTTGTGTCACTGGCTAAAATACAAGTTCTAAATGTTTCAAATTTCAAAATTGCATTTTCTTTCTTGCTGACTCTCACAGAAATAAGACGCAGTGCATCTTTATTCATACCAATCAAACCAAACAAATATGTGTGCCACATGAAAGGACACAATGATAAGAGACCATTGCCCTTTTGTGACTAAGACAAAAACACAATCCCATGAAGCATCAAGAGATGCTGACATTCCAAAGTTTATTAAAACTATCAACACATGAGCTTCATCAACCCCAAATCATAACAAAAAGGTATAAAAGCCAAAGAAAAGTTCTATAAGATTTACTATACAGAGGACTAAATAACTGAGTGTTACATTTTAGTATAAAATTATTGGGAATGGTGAGGAAGCAAAGAATAGACAGTGTAATTTATTCAAGCCTGATAATGTTCCCCACAAAAAGGGGAAAAGTGCATCAATGCAAAAAACAGCTGCTTGAGGTATGATAAAGCACAAGACACAAATTTATAAAAGCTATCCAAATTTCCTATAATACTGACATTGATGTTGGAGATGGAAAGCATGCTGACAACCTGCTGTAGTCCATGCCAAGAAGTAAGCTGGAGGTGGAGAAATGAGTGGAAAACGTTGCGATAATAAGGCATTTCAATGTATATATGTAATATTCAGACATTGATATAACTTATCACTACATTAGCTACTTGATAACGTTAATGAATATAATTTAATTGCATTGTAACGTTGTTTAATTCATAAATTACTTACATTGATCCAAACCTCATAAAAAGTTAAGAAAAAGCCTCAAAATCATTATTCAGGATACTAACTACTACAAGTAGTGTTAAATTTTTTACTTTAAAAAAAAAAGCAAAAACAACGCATAAATTATTGAAACAGAGAAACAAAGGGTTGAGAACTATTATATAAAGTGTAAATATCTCTGCCCTCCTCTCAACAAAAGGTATGCAGAAAAGTTCCAATACTGTTTGCCAAAATATTGAATGCACCAATATGAGAAACAAGACAGAACATATAAAAGATATCAAGGACTTCAATTATATGATAGGAAATGAAACAGATATAACTGATATTCAGTTTGACATTATAATTGAAGAAACTACTCCTGAGAAAATGGTAATTAATAGAACTACAAAGAAAAAACTGCACATTGGGTAACATGCATGCATCTGATGATGAAGCCCAATTGTGCCAGTGCTCAGCAAATACAAGTTTACAAACAAATATTGGAGAGAATACACATTTTATAAGGAGGGACTAATACATTTGAAGAAAACAGACAATCTAGAGGTACGCATCTGATCCATAAACAGCTAGTTATATGGCTAGCCTGGACATTAGGAGGGAAACGAATAACTGAAACTGTCCCACTAATACTATTTGATACATGCCATGTGAAGGAAAAGATTCAGAACAACTTTGCACTTGAGTAGGAGATGCCAGGCTGAGTTTGAAAAATCATTAAAAAATATGATAGATGTATTCCACAATTAATAAGCAATTTATCTTATGCAACAGATGCAATAGTTAAATCCTATCAAGGTGATCATAGTCTTTGTCATAAGTAGTCTAATGAGACTATTCTTTTTTTCAAATCCTCAGCCATCTATTGCCCCCGTAGAATGTATACAACCTGTCCCATCTGTGTTTTGCATCGATTTTTGTTCACCAAAGTTACGTAATAAAAAACCATATGAAAACATATTTGTTTTAATGTCATCAACTGAAAAATATTTGCGAATGGAGCTGATACGTCTCAGCTCAAGATATCAAGCCTTGCATATGTTCATGACATGTTGGTGCAATGTGAGAGTACTGTCTAGGTTTTGTACTGACTGAGTGAATTTAATGCTGCTGTTGTTGATCTTTATGGTTTAGGGTAAAGAATGGGAATCAGAAAGTATTTATGTTGTGATCCGAATGGCCTTAATTTTATCATCATTCACCTGCAGCTTGTTACATGTCATCCATAATTTCACATCAGAAATGCACTTCTCTACTCCTTGGGTGGTATAATCAACTTCAGCTCGATGGCTAGACTTAAATATTTGGGTGTCATCAGCATACAATTGGTGTAATAATGAGTAATGGGCTATGACACTTGAAAGAAGCTTTTCTTTGGCCATTTAGAGTCCTCATAATTGATATTTGTCTTTCTTATGTCGTCACTGTATTGATATTGGATTATCGTAACCAGGTAATGTCCTCAGACTTAGCATGTCATAATTATCTTGATTGGTTTGTATTTGGGATATTTACCTCTATATGGGAGAGAAAAATGATTCAATCCACACTGTTCATTGTTGGATAATAAAAGGAATGAAGCTTCAAGTAGTTATTTCATTATGTTTTTTAATTTTAATTTTGTTGGATTATGACTAAATTTGATTGCATTTTGTCTGGAAATCTCCATATAAAAGGGTATATGATTATAGATTTCAGACTCTACTCTATCATATTATAGTATAAACCCACCCACCAGAATCTCCTTACACTCGTTCTTCGTCCATCTTAACGTACTATCCAATAAATTTTAATCATAATAATCATTCTATATTTGTGTTTCATTTAGATACATTTATTTCAAAACGTATTCTAAAAATATTATCCTCTGGCTGACTGCGTTATGTTGCATGTTTTAGAGTTGATCCTCTTCAACAATTTCGAAGATATTATTTTCACATTGTTTGGGTAGATATGGTAAGATATTAAACGTAACTGCCATGTACAATTTATATACTCTTAGTTTGAATAGATATGGTCGGATATTAAATGTAACTGCCATGTACAATTTATATAATCTTAGTTTGAATTAAGCTAAAATTTGTTTATTATTTACATAGTAATTGATTCCAATTCATGATGTCCTTTTAGATTAAAATTGGATGAGAAGTTTGGGTTTGTTTTTATACACGAATTTAGCATTATGTACACAGATTATTGTATATACCTGTGATTAGTTTCTGTCCATTTGTTACAGCACGATGCACATTTGGGTATCCGAAGCAGTCCAATAAAGGAATACAAGTATTTTAAAGACTATATAAACAAGTCGTGCACCATATGTACAGTTTCCACGATGACGTCGTCTGCGGAGACATTTCATCATCGTCTACATTGTTAAATAACTCAGAGGGCACATTATCACGTAACGAGTTCAAAGAGATATACACACACATACATACATACATACATACATACATACATACATACATACATACATACATACATACATACATACATACATACATACATACACACACACACAGACACACACATACATACATACATACATACATACATACATACATACATACATACATACATACATACATACATACATACATACATACATACATACATACATACATACATCAAAGACGTGATATGGAATGCAGTATGGGATTGACTATTATGAAGCTAGCTTAGAGGAAGAAAAAATGTAAAGAAAAAATAGCTGCAATTATATTTGATCTGTTTCCAAATGGTTGCTTTCTCGTTTTTGTCTGTTATGACATGTTCAGAATATGCTAGATCAATAAGCCTATTCGAATATCTGTTTATTTATTTATTGTTTTCGGAGTCTCAGTATATATCAGTCATAAATGCAATACCGGTATTCGTGCCCTCTTACAAAGTTACGTCTGTCTAGGTGATCGTAAATGAAAGTAATGTCAATCTGATATCGGGCATATAGGCAGGAATTACACTCTTGTTATGACTACGTTCCCGAAAGAAAGGGCATTACAACATGGTGTTATCAATAATAGCTTTACCTTATTGTCTTTTGTCTGCTTTATGCTAATGAAAATGATGCAAATCGAACATTCATTATGACAGATACAGTGACAGATACAGTGCCCAGCTTGTAAATCTTGCTTTAGTTACAAAAGCTGAAGGGAATGTAATGTTGTTATAACGTTTTCTCCACATTGCGTGATTTAAAGTCTAGTAGGTCAAGAAAGTGGCGCTGATTTGACAAATGATATGGTCAACCGAGCGCAGTCTTAAAACTCCTTACTATATAGTACTGTCAACGTAAAGTGTTTAATAAATAACTTTTAACGTACAAAATGAAAATCGATTGAGGTGATATTCAATATGGTTACTACAGTGGCCATCTTGAATGTAAGACTATCGCTTGATAGCTGGTCATATTGACCTTCAAGTACTAAAGCACGCATTAGGGGTCTCTTTGAAGTGGTGCTGGGCAGCATTATATTCATCTAGAGGTCATTATTATGCCTTTGTTTATCAGAAACACTATAAACCATTACATTAAATCGGTGAAATATTTACAACTGCCAAATAAGTGAAGGTCTCATTTTATATTTACAGTGTCTCTGAGGGATCCCTTATGTTGACAAGATTACCTTATATTGAAAATTACCTACTGCTGAAATATTGTATAATTAATTTAAATTACTTAGCATTGTACACCACCACTCCATAAGGATAACACATGAAGCATGCGAACATATTCCATAGGCATACATAGAAAGATAGTGACGACGCCAATCAGGAAAAGGATCCATCTTAGATGCATCCGATTTAATATGCTGTTTGACTTAATTGTATATCAGATCCATCACTGTAATACCTATATGTATTATTGAAATATGGTGTATAGACTTTCTGTAATATTACGATATGTGTTCTAGACACAAAATGATATTCTTCATATTTACTATTGCTATACATTTACATATATCATTGTAATACATTTGATATCTCTTTGATGTGCTGTCTGGACCAAAGGATAAAAAGCTTTACATCAAATATCATATATAATACATGTTATATGGATCCGATAAGTTTTTGGGACATAAGGTAATATGCTGTATCAGACATATTGTTGTAGTACATTTGTATTATCCTTCCCATATGTTATCGGGGCAAAAGGGAACGGGCTTTACAAAACTCATGCCATTGCAATACATTTGTTTTATCCTTCCCATATGTTATCGGGACAAAAGGGAACGGGCTTTACAAAACTCATGCCATTGCAATACATTTGTATTATCCTTCCCATATGTTATCGGAACAAAAGGGAACGGGCTTTACAAAACTCATGCCATTTCAATACATTTGTATTATCATCTCGATATGCTATCTGAAAAAGGGAAATGGCTTTACAAAGCGCACACCATTGTAATATGTTTCATATCATTCTGATATGCTATCGTGGCAAAATTGAATAAACTGTCAATTAATCATACAGGTGTGCTACGATTGTTCAGATATACTGTCGGGAAGACGGAAAATAAATGAAACACAGATTAACAACCTTTGATAATTAATAGTTTAGTTGCTGTATCATATCTTCCCTAATTATATCGCGTACCATGGCTACAGTTTTTGTTTATCATTCAGTGAAAATTATTTCGTTTAAAGTTTGACTGGCTTGTACTAAGTTATTGCACTAAGTTAGCTCCCTATTCATGGTCTCAAAGTATTTTCCTGAAATTTTCCTACTGTCTTAGTTTTCAAGAAGCATTGTAATCAAAATCCTGTAAACACGGGTTAAATTGGTGCAAATCCTCTAAACATGGATTTGATTGGTGCAACTCCTCTAAACACGGGTTTGATTGGTGCAAATGTTTGATAGAATGAGCTCACTATCCAATTCATGAAAAAAAGCACTCATAGTTATCTGCTTTCTCTGGATGAGTTTCGTCAAGACTTCCTTTATGGGTCGAAACTATTACTCGAGATAAAATATAACGATTAATCAACCTGTATGTGACATTTTTAATCTCCATTAATTGTGAAACTATTTATAATATAATTAGGAATAAACAGTAGGTAACCAGCTCTATGTAAAATCTTTAAATCGAGAATACTTAATGGTTACTTATTTCGTAATGAAAAGTAGCATTCAAATCGTGGGAAACCGGTCTCAGCTAGAAAGGTATAGCATATGCAAAAAATGATTACCGTATGGTGATTCACTATCACATTACAAGCACTATCCCTTCACCAGTAACACTGAGTACTTCCCAATGTCCGTCATAAAATATAAACATCTATTAAATGTGAATACTTCCCAATATCCGTCATAAAGTGATGTTTCATTAGGAAATACTGTTCAATGATTAAGACACATATTGGTTTAATATCTTAATGTCTTTTAACATCTGAGAAGAAATATAAAAATAATACTTCTGCGAGGATTCTATACACACACAAGATAAACATATAAACCTGTATATAACTGTACACTAACTAAATATAACTGTACACAAACTAAATATAACTGTACACTTTAGTAAGGATTTTTTCCTAATATAAGACCGATATATACCTATACATGAAATACAACACATTATAATGATTCTGTATTAATATACAACAACTATGTATCTCCATGTATGAAATATAAAATATCGTAAAGATTTCCTCATATCAGACAAAGATATATAATTGTTACAGGAAATATGAAATATAATAAGAAGTCAGTACTAATATGAGTTCGATATATCCCTGTAAATGAAATTGAAAAGAACGTGAAAAATATATACTATTATTAAAAATAGATAACATCCTAGTATATGAAATATGAAATATGAAATATCCTAATAATTCTATAATAATTATTATATAATTGTATAATAAGTGTGTATGTACATGAAATATAAATTATAATTGGATTCTATACTAATATATGAGATACTGAGATAGAGAGAGACAGACAGCCAGACAGAGACAGAGAGAGAGTTTACAGTATGTGAAGTAGGAGAAATATACGATATTTTATGACACATATACTGCCAAATAAGACAGACAGATAATACCGCAGTAAATGAAATGTAACATATCGTTGGAATTTTATACTACTTTTATACTAAAGTCAGATAAATTCCCTGTATGATTCATGTCGTCACTGCAAAATGTTCAATATATTTCAGTTAAATGACAGAAGATGCAGTCAACTCCATAGCAGTTAAATTTTATTAGTATAATATTAAATTACAGTTGAAATTATATTAGTATAAGTGATATAGTAATATTAAATTACAATTGAAATTATATTAGTATAAGTGATATAGTAATATTAAATTACAGTTGAAATTATATTAGTATAAGTGATATAGTAATATTAAATTACAGTTGAAATTATATTAGTATAAGTGATATAGTAATATTAAATTACAGTTGAAATTATATTAGTATAAGTGATATAGTAATATTAAATTACAGTTGAAATTATATTAGTATAAGTGATATAGTAATATTAAATTACAGTTGAAATTATATTAGTATAAGTGATATAGTAATATTAAATTACTGTTGAAATTATATTAATAAAATCACAACATTAGTTATGTGTATAGTACGGTCAGTATAACAAAATAAACTCATACACTTCATAACTGTATGAAAGACATAGACCAAGTTTTAATATCATAAACTCATACACTTCATAACTGTATGAAAGACAAAGACCACGTTTTTATATCATCAACTCATACACTTCATAACTGTATGAAAGACATAGACCAAGTTTTAATATCAACTGAACTTGTGATTGTTTTAAAGGACCCCGAAGTAAAATCTGTGATTATATATTTTTTCTCTCGGCATATTAAAATAACATATTTAAGTTCTTTGCATTTGCTTGTTTTCGATTCCAGGTTTTCTTATGCAAAAGTCTTCTGGAACATTTTGAAACACATTACACTGAGTAGCTCTTAATCACTTTTTGTTTGTGTACGCGCCAAAGTTATGTTTATTGTTAGCATTATATACGCCTCTGAGGCAACAACATATATGTTACGTGGCAAGAAATCTATTGGGCAGATAACGAAATGGGCTGTTTACGTGCGATTAGAAGCAGACAACAGCATTATTGACCATCTATTCAGTATATCAGCCATCCAACCAAGCATCCAACCAACCAACCAACATATCAACCAATATCTTTTATTTCAATTGATATCCATAAGCTCTTTTAAACCATTTAGATAGATCTGTAAAATGTAAAGTGAAGAATGCATGTAGATGAAGATACAATCATGCGATTCAAGTCAGCTTTTAAAATATATGTTATAGATGATGATAATGGAACCCAGGTATTTAATAACAATGTTGCATTTTATGTCATTAAATATTCAAACAACTGCCTCAAACTCGCAGCCAATGATTATCAGTTGCAAAACCAACTATATTTTCAGGTGTCTTTTGAAATCAATAAAGCTCTAAATCAGTTTATTTGTTTCGTGTATATGTCTAGGAAATCTGCTATAGCTAGTGTTCTTCTAATCATGCAATGAAAACGATTATTTTAGAGATAGTTTAGAGACAATGGTAAAACTAACAGGGGCTGGATGAATATAATGCACCATTTATTATTAATTATTCTAATTATTATAACCGTGCTAGCAGGACTCAGTGATCCACATGTGCAAGAAGATATATTTATATAAACAATATAGAACTTCATATTTTTAGTTCATATTGCAGATCTAAGTTCAGTTATCTAATACAAATGTTTATAATTCACAGACTTTAAATTATATACCAATTTGTTTCGGCAACTTCATTGTATGCAAACGTATGAGAATGAATGTAGAGTTTTATTGTATCATTTTTCTTTTGCTAATGGGATACGCTTATTCGAGCGATAGATGTGAAAGAGGAACATTGCTCGGAAAGCTCAGTTATGGCAAAATTCTTCCTCGTTCTGCTTTTACGACAAGATTCCAGGTAAACCTCTATCAGTGCGCCACTGAGTGTTGGCTTAGAAAACAAAGATGCAAATCTTTCAACTACAGAAGAATATACCCTTCATGTCAATTGTGCGAAGAAGATTCTATGGATGGAAGAAATCTACATTCCGAACATGACTCGATTCACAGCAATATAGTCACCTGGAAAAACGTGAGTACATATACGTCACCTCGAATAATATTGTTTTAACATTGTATTCGTATTATGAACACTATAATAATTGCATGTATCAACAGTTTGTTAACACACTTTTATTTTGCGGATAATAATGATAATTAATTTCAAATCTTAAATAAGTTCGCCTAGATCGCTCCAAACATATTTTACATTCATGAATACAACATAATTTCAGTCACTTTATCTCATCCGATACGTTATAATTGTACACTGACAAGGACACAAGCTTAATTTACATCTGCATACCTAAAAGTATCGGGAAGTCTTTAATAACGTTTTATAATTAAACCGCCAAAACTATTTCCACGGACATTGTACTATATTTTAGTAAAACATCTACTAAGTCATTTTTATTAAACTAGACTGAATTTTTTGTAAAAAAAGGAAGTGGTTAAAGGTTAAACGTTTGATATTATACTACTGCAGATACCAATGTTGGTGGTATAGAAATGATTATCTGTACAACATTTTCAATGTAGTTGACTAAACGAACTGGCGCATTACCCTCTCCCTCCATTTCTTACTATCATAATTAAACAAAAGATTTCGTGAAATCACTGCATCCGTCATTTAAACTTCATTAATGTTTAATACTATTAGCATGCAGATGAAAAATGTTATAATTCAATGATTTTACTAGCAGAAAAGTGCTAAAAATAATGTTAAATTCCTTGCATGAATAGAAAAATACATTCTAACCAGACATTAAGACGTTAATTTATCAACATAGTGTGTTCTTTAGGGATTACAAATATTTTGCTATGAATCTATTGTATACATCAATGAATGAATAGAATATCCCCACTCTGTAGAAATTCTAATTAGACATACTTAACTTACACTTACACTTACACTAATAGCACACACATACACACAGATACCCACATGATGAATAAAGTAAGGTGTTCGTAATTTGATAGAGCTTTCATGTGAATGTATTTAAATTAATTCTTCGTATTATCAAACAACATTACCTCGTCACTCTTATGCGTGTCGATGATTACGTAAAAATCATTTCAGCTATATTTCGAAATACAAAGCTGGCTAATAACGAGTATCTTGACTTCTTAATAGGGCAACCAGAGACTTAATTTCGGCGGTGGGGAGGCGAAAATATTTAGTGGTCAGCTATTAAGTTTCTTTGATGAAGTCCACAACATGTTTATTACTTCCCTCACCTCTCTTACTCTCTAACATTGCACATTTTACTACAGTAGCTTATTTTATTTGATCTTAGTATGTATAATTTACATGCACGCGTAAAATCCTGGTTCATTACTAATAACACAGTTCAAACGTAAATGTTCTATTATTCTGAAATAATATATTATAATCCAAAGAAACGTCAGTATATTCAAGAAAACTCTTGTGTGCAGTTGTTCCATAATTTGAAGTTTCATTTGTGCTACAAAGATCTACAGAACCAATGGCGTTTCATGGTTATGTATACTATATTTTATAACAAAGATCTACAGAACAAATGGCGTTTCGTGGTTATGTATACTTTATTTTATAACAAAGATATACAGAACTAATGGCGTTTCGTGGTTATGTATACTGTATTTTATAACAATTTACAAATTTACAGTTATTACGTAATACAAAAAGTTGCATTTTCAGAAAGTCAGTTCATTTATTTGTTTACGTATTGCCATCTAATAAGGAATTTTAACATGTAAAGAATAACTGGAATTAATATTTAAATCATAATTTACACTCTATAATCTCATATTGTTTTTTATGTATATTTTGTACTCCTGTTTCTCTCAAGACGAGGCTAACTTCCACTGTTTACACAATTCATCGTTTTATGTTATATCGAATACTTAAAAATACATTAGCCAATATTTTAATTGTTGCTGTACAGAAAATTCTGCTATTAATATTGAACGAATACTGTTTAAATATTAGCAGTTATATAATATGATGAAATGAAGAGCACACGATTCATGTTGCCAATTTTTGTAAAATCATTACTGGTGAAAAGTTGAAAGTGAGTTCTATATACTTCCTAAAGTATTGTTATTGTACATCATCTTTCGCCCACTTTTACATAAGGCAATAAAATTACACATTAGCATGGAATGTTATGTCTTCGCCCACTTTTACGTAAAGCAATACAATTACACATTAGCATGGAATGTTATGTCTTCACCCACTTTTACATAATACTAATAATAATAATAATAAAATTACACATTAGCATTGAATGTTATGTCTTCGCCCACTTTTACATAACGCAATAAAATTACACATTAGCATGGAATGTTATGTCTTCGCCCACTTTTACATAACGCAATAAAATTACACATTAGCATGGAATGCTATGTCTTCGCCTGAAACGAATATTGTTTTAAATGTGAATCGGTAACTAAATTTTTTCTATCCAGTGTATACATGTCAGCAAAACTAATGACACAATATGATAATGGTTGGGAAAGCGGTGCATTAATTGTTTTATTGTCAAAGTATAATATCACTGATGATACAGATTCTTAATACATAAATTATTTTCTTTGGACATATATATTTAATGAAATATATCATAACTACTAAATAACATTATATGGCTTTCGCACGAAATAGAGGACCAGTGATATCATTACAGATATTTAATGACGTATTGAAATTTTGTAGTGACCTGAGAGTTACTCGAAATTACAGGATTCTGCTCTCAGTGAACAAAATCCCTAATTTAACCGTCATAATGGATCATAATGCAAACAAGCGAATATATATATATATATATATATATATATATATATATATATATATATATATATATATATATATATATATATATATATATATATATGTGTGTGTGTGTGTGTGTGTGTGTGTGTGTTTCAATTTCATACTTGGTTTAAATTATTAAAGCTCTTGATAATAGGAGAAATGGAATCGCTTATAAACGATCTTATTAAAATGTAAATGAAAATTATTTTCCTATCAAACAGATTAATATGGGAAATTGCAGTGCATTAAATTGTACGTGGACCCAGAGATGCGATCCATTTAATGCTACTGGAAGCGCATGTGTTCCGTCAGGTAATTTGTTTTAGATTTTATCGTTGAGAGTGATTAAAGAATTATGTCTGATCTTTGTTCAGGTGTATAACTGTTGTTTATTTCTCAATCTAACACGGAGATGGTTTAGTGTTAATTTAGACAGTTGGTTCGTTTTTACTTTAAAATATATTGTAATTATGTTGAATGTAACGAAAATCTTTCTTTTCGTTTTTTTTAAAATTAGTAACAAATATGTGGTTTCCGCTATTACATTTGTGTCGCTTGTTTGTAGATCTAAGATCGAAACTTCCTTGGACATGAGATATATTAAAGTATCTGTTAGAATTTCAAAATTAAAATATGGCGAAAAGGTAGAACAATATATTCGTGCAATTAATAACAAATAGTGATTTATGACTCAAATATTTACTACTACCACTATTTTCTTTTTTTATGGAGGAGTGGAAAGATATCTTGTATTTATGGATAATGTTATAATCATATATAAAACAGCGTGTATACGTTTGCACGAATTTCACATTCCTTTCAAACTATAGAATGTCCATTATTGGAGACTAGACCAGGTGTAACGATTGATCCGTCCAATGAAACCTCTCTGGGCACTCACGTATGGCAGAGATGTGAGCTCCGAAGCATGACTAGTGTATATCATATAGCCACGTGTCTTGAAAGCACGGCTCAATGGTCCACTACAACTGGCATGTATCTCTCTCTCTCTCTCTCTCTCTCTCTCTCTCTCTCTCTCTCTCTGACATAGTAATGCATACATGCTCGCTCTCGCCGTCTCTTTCAACCAAAGTCGCTTAAAAAGAATTAAACTGAACACGATTAAATACAAAGTCGCAATCTGTAACTATATAATTTGTTTTCAATGCTTTCTTTCTATCACATCTGACTAGATATATAAAAAACTAGGCATTTTTCAAAGGCTGGAGATGTTTGTTTATGAAAGCCAAAACTTAATTCCGTGTTTCACAACATCGAGATTGTACAAGCCAAATTCAGCTGATTGCAATACACAGGGGATACTCATAACTACACTCTCGCCGATTTAATTTATTTCTGACAAACTAAATGCAGACTGTATGTTTCCGTTGTGTATTAATACTATGATACATTTTAATTCTAACAGCTAAGCAACTGCTTGAATATTAATAAAATCATAAATAGGTATCGAAAGCTGACTAATGTTATTTACATATGAATAATATCATAAATGTGTTTTGTTGACTAACTCCCTATGCATATTAATACTATAACTGTGTTTCAAGTGCTCAGTGTCTTCTCAAAACATCTCAATCCTCCTTTTCCTTATCACCATCATCTTCTATTTCATACGGTGTTTTACCTTTCCTCGTAAGACACAATATTACAAAATGATTCTGTCCCTTTTGCGTTTGAATCGCACTCATGCCTGTTACAAATATATCCAATGCGACAGCAAATACCAACGTATAGATATTTAACGCAATCAATCTGCAGCACAATAGTGAACTAAGGAATGGAGAGTATGACATTTGTTCTTGTAGAATTCCTTTGCTTATCAGTTACCATGACAATTTTCAACAAGGTCGTATAATTATATAAGGCATCGTTAAACATATTAAGGCTATATATGATAATATCACACGTCCGGATAACATTTGTAATGAATTCAAACGATTAAATCAATATGATTTTGTCAGCATCATAACATTTAACTATTTAAATGTATTGTTAATAAATTATGTTATGGATACTTGGAATTTAAAGAATGTTTTCTTTTGTAAAGTCAAGATTTAATGCGCATCTCGAAATGACGTGGTCATTTACATTCTAACCCCAGGCCTAATGCGCATCTAGAAATGACGTGGTCATTTATATTCTAACGCAAGGCCTAATGCGCATCTAGAAATGACGTGATCATTTACATTCTAACGCCAAGCCTAATGCGCATCTAGAAATGACGTGGTCATTTATATTCTAACGCCAGTCCGAATGCGCCTCTAGAAATGGCGTAGTCATATATATTCTAACGTCAGTGTTATAGCCTTACACGCTGCATAATAGTCGCAGCTCTATTTACGGATTGCGAGTAGATTATGATGGATGAGATTTTTGCTATTTATCAAACTTATAAATGTAAAGAAATTATGCAACATGATAATTGTGATAACAGTCATGTAAATTGAAACTAACATGACAAAATCGACCAAAAATATACAAGACGTTATGAATTTATAAGCAATTTTACATCCTGCTGTTATTGGACGGCCTCATCTTTCTTTTCCTGCAAGCCATTGAAATCGCAATACACATGTCACTCTGGAAATACCATCACTAAAAGGTACCGTTTCTGTATACATGACAAGAATGGTCTAAACACTTTGGCACTCACTAACCAAAGAATGTTTTGTTTGTGTACATGAACAAATAATCCATATTCCTCAACAACCACTAAAATATGCCATTTCCTTGTTAAGACGAGTTAATGCTCTTCAACCTGTGTAATGTTGGTAAGCATCTAAACACTTACACATATTTTATTATATGAATTATTGGTGATAGAGGACTTATTTCCATATTATTGTCAGTAATAAACATGGCACGGGGAAATATACTCAGCTCTGTATACAGCAAAACATTGAAGAAGAGCATAACATATCATGAAAGATAATTTGGATTGCAGTGCTACTAAGCAATATAGAAAAGTGTAATAAGACAAAAACATTAACGTTTTTAAAACATACCTTTCTCTTGTCTCGAACAGGTGTCACAAAAGAACATATTGTTTGTATTACTCGCATAATTTTGATGAAATATATACCGATATCGTTGTTTGAGTTAATTGGAAACTATTGTTTTCGTCTGCTATGTTCAACGCCATTTCATATATATATATATATATATATATATATATATATATATATATATATATATATATATATATATATATATATATATATATATATATATAATTATAATACAGACATGCTGGCTACTTTCCGCTAATGTCATTGGTACATGTGTGTATACAATCTTTCATACAGTTTATCACTTTGTATGTTTGACTGACATTGTTGAATGTAATGTCATGAGACTGATTGTATGTATGAATTTATCCCTGGAGAGCACATAGCGTTCCATCCACGTGTTAATGTTGGTGAAAGTTACATCCAGTAATGTCAGTGTTGTAAGGCATTAAACTAACTGGTTAACAGGGCACATTAAAATTAGTAGATAAAGCAAATGCTTAATAAACAAAATAGGTCGAAATCATCGAACTAATTTCTACAAAGACTACTGCCAAACGTACATTTGCAAGGACATAAATGCAACTGTCAGTGTCATTGGCGTGTCTTTTACTTTAATCCAACTGCGGATAGCACATACTACTGTATGAGTATTCGTGGTGTAAATTGGTCTGTTTTATAAATACAATGTTCAAAGCCAGAGATTGGTATTTCTTATTACCTATCTCGAGACAAACCCAAATTGCCTAATTATCAGAATTATTCACGCCGCCTATTTACATACATACATATATGCATGCCTACCTGCCTGCCTGCCTACCTATCTACCTACCTATCTACAAGTCACCCCAGTCTATTATTCTTCGAACCATTGGGATGGTTATGTTCTTGTAAAATCGCTGTGGTTGGACCAGATGATTAAGCATGAACCATTATCTGGCAAGAATAAGGCTTACTAAAAATCGCGGACATTTCTTTTACGTTGACGACCTACGTACCGGCGAGTTTTCAAACAGAAACTCCTACTGTGTGCTACGTTTAGCATGTGAAGCACCAGCACAAACTTGTAGCGCCTCTTCTTAGATAGGACTTAGAACCTCTGCCAATACAAGGAGCCATATTAAAAATGTCCCATGCCTTTAGGGTCAATTTTAGCTCTTTTCTTTGTGATGCCCTTGTGCCTATATATGTTGTATTCCTGGTTTATATAAATTTAAAAATTGAGTTGGAAAAGACTCTTGAGTAATCTTTGAAGCATAAGGTGGAAATGGTTGATATCTGAAAGAGAGATGCATGTCTTCTTGACCACATGTTGACCACCCACAAATTTACTTTTTTCAAAGCCGTAGCACGTGCGACACTGTAGATTACACAGGAGCATGGATATATCTGAATACGGCAACTGTTGGATACATTTTGTATAATGCAACTCATGAAAAAACAACCTTGTTCTATCAAACCTCAAGGTGGAATAACGGATGTCTATATGAAAACAATTAGAGCACGATAAAGCACGTGTTTCAAGCCCAATCTTGTACCCTTGTTTAGTGATACAACCGATATTATAATTACATGGTACAGATCTTTTTTTTAAATAAAGGGCATAGCCGTCCATAATACTGAAATTGCTATCTCGTTTGATCCATCAATCTGTCTTATTAACCAATTGATCCATTGAAGTTTTTATCCTCCTTGATTTGTTTTGTTATCTTTACGTTTATGTAATGCTCATCTTGTTAATATAAGTAAAAATGATTCAATTGGAAAGTACATTGAAATTATAACAAAAGATTAAACCATCTGATCAGTATATCTAGGTGATTGAAAATGTGAAATAGTAAAATATGTTTGATATTTTGCATTGCATCCATGTTGTGAGGTTTTCGTTGGATTAACGGAATCGATAATGATAATAACAATGAGGCGCATTATAACAATGAACAGAACTGTCAAATAAGACGAGGATTTCTAATATATTGTACTAAAGTTTCGTTGTCTTATCTGGCAGGGCTCGCTCGTAAACGGCTCTTTAAAATTTTGGTAGTAAAGTAAATTTGTCTCTCATACCAGCGTAGAGAACCACATTACAGAACGTCGTGGTAATTGTTAAATGCCTTTTACACGAAATTATGCAATACGCTGGACTAGCATGTCAATCTAAGCATTTTCGGACTAATTTATGATATAACGTAAGTAGGATAAATCAGTCTAATTACTTTGATGGTTCATTTTACAAATCTAAAGCTCTGCATTATTACAGGATTGTATTTATAACTAATGTAAAAAAGTGGAAACAAAATTAATTGAATCATCCCTACTCATGAATAATTACGACCTCTAAACCGCAGACCTTCTCGTTGACCAATTTATGAATGTGCATTTTTCCAGCCTCGTGTGATATAGATTACAAGAGTGTCAGTTTCGGAGGTTATTCCTTCTTCATCAAGTTCCATGACACGAAAACAACTTTCAACGAAGCGGTGAAAATATGCCAATCTGAAAATGCCAAACTACTTGTCGTTACGACCATGCAACAGATAACTGACATAAAGAAAGCTTTTAGCCAGAAACATGGTAAGTGGCAGTGAGCAGCTACCTATATAGGACAAAACAACTTGTTTTTATATTCTCAAAACGTTTTAAATAATCTCCAAGAAGTTATGTAATACTGATTAAAAACGAAATTTGAAAAACGGACGTCAGAATCATGTACTACTTTGTACAGTTTTCAAATTTTGTTTTGAAGAAGATGTCGCTTAAGGCTTGTCTTTTTCCTAATGTTCGTCAGTCTCAGAACAAGCCAATACCAGGCAAACAAACTTAAACATCTCTATTATTGTAAGTCTGCTAAAATGAAGTAGTGTAGCTGTTTTCTAATTTAGTAACGATGGTCACATAGGATGGCAAAGCAACACATTTGCACAGCCTTAACCTTCTTTCCAAAATTGTTTCTGTAAAATTTGGTCAAACTATTTTCAGGAACAAACAATCATTTCAACGGTTTCAAACTTGAAGTACCTGCGGCTTTTTTTATAGCAATAAAGTGCATGTTTAATATTTCATCGGCATTGTTTATTTACACACAAAAGAGATATTTTCTTCACAATGTTTTGATCAAATTTTGTTCAGAGGGTTTGGGAAAGCAATCTTTTAAACGGTCTCACTACATTTGGGAATGTTCATCTGGTCTGTTCTTGGCAAACTATACCAGAATGTTCTGTGAAACATTTATATAAAACTGATACTGTGCTTTTTGAAAAGTTCTAACAATTGTTTGACAGACACACAACATACGCAAGAGAATAATATACTCTCACTTGACCTAACGGCCAGGAAATTGAAAATTTGACATTTAAAGTATTAAAGAAAACAATTTGTCTTCCAAACGACAGTGTTGGTTGTAAACAGTGATTTTGAGCTCTTTATCTGCGTATAATCCTAAATGTTTCATAGCAATAACTTGACACAGAGGGAAATGGGTTTTGTTTTATGCTTAACTAAACTTTCTAAGCCGTATACATGATGTTCGACGAATTGAGTCTATGGATGCGTATGACCTTCCTTATTTATCACATGCATTCTGTTAGTAGAGATTTATAGACGGGTACCTCGAGAAGGAAACGTAACACGACAAACTAATATGTACATGTAGTGTAATTGCCGATGTAAAAAATTAAGTCAGATCTATAACTTTGTACCCTGTATATATTCATTACAAATTGTATCCAGCTTGTAATTTGAGGATTCTACATTTAGATGATATTTTGACATTTAAATGCGTGCATGTTTCTAAAGATCATTGGGACAACCAAAGAAAAAAGAAAGGACTACATAATTGATAAATGTTATTTTCTTTTTGACAAATCTAACACTCAAAAAAGTCAGCCAATATCTCGAATTTAAGTCTCACAAAAATACAATAGGTAAAGCTTGACATGAATGAACATTTATACCAATCATCTACATATCTAGATAAATTCGTTCATGCATACATACATACATACATACATACATACATACATACATACATACATACATACATACATACATACATACATACATGCATGCATGCATGCATGCATGCATGCATGCATGCATGCATACATACATACATGTGAAACGAAAGAATGATGATTATATATATATATATATATATATATATATATATATATATATATATATATATATATATATATATATATATATATATATATATATATATATATATGATGGGTATTTCCAGGTATATCAAATCAAGCACAAGAAAATACTTGGCTATACTGGGAAATAACAAATAGAACAGAGTCTGACTGGCATCCAGGAAAAGCAAATGAAGAACGGACTGGGAAGTGTGAAGTTATCGATATTGATCAAGACGTTTCCGGTCTTAAAGACGTATCCTGCAATGAGAAGTGTAGCTTTTTGTGCCAAAAGAATTAATATGGGGGTACAAAACAATATTAGGGATCATTTTATCCCGACAATTCTGAGTTTTTATTTAAAAATTATTTCTATTTTCTGCTGTTTCCTTATTGCACATTTGACATTACATTTGTTTAAGCTTATTAGATGACTCCGTAACCATCATGCGGTGTGTCATTTATTGTTCATCCGTGAATATGTGTTTTACCTATCGAAAATTGTTCAGCTAATTTAGATGAACCTCACTTCTAAATTATGTATGTTACAATATACCTACAAATAATGGTTTCATGGAGTAAAATCTGTATTCAGGTTATTTATACTGAGTCAATAATTGTTTATCTTTATATGATTGTTCGTTAATAAAATTTGGACCCCGTTTGTGTCAGATCGCTATCTCTAGCAATACCATAGCTTCCGTGGCAACGAGGTGTTAAGTTTTACCTTATCAGTGGAAGTATTTAAGATCAATCTTGCCATTCATAGTTCATAAAATAACGCCGTTTAAAACTGTAAATAATATATACTGGCCTCCTTTGTTGCATATGTATCAATTGATTTTGTTACGTTTTATCTCAAACTTCTCAGACGAGTTTGGGCAAGCACTGTGGGAATTTTCATTAAAATGATTTGTAATATCACGGAATAAAGACTGAGATCTCAGACATTGACGACATTCATATAAACGTTTAGAAATAAAATTCTAATAACTTCCAATAAAATGTCCCCAAAAAAATTTATGAATAGAACTGACAATGTACATATGCATCTGGGCATTGCCATGACACATGCATATTATGCAACCTTGCGTTTCATGTTCTAAAAATCACTGTTTAAAGATAGAGTTTATGAGAATAATGACATGATTCTTATTTTTCATTTCAAGATTTGAACATACTACATTGATTCTCCCTCGATCGGAAATCGTTACGTGTATGCTTTACTCCTGACAAAATACGTTTGACACATTTGGAGACTGTGTTTGTTGGTAAGCAATCTGCTGCAAAACGAATATACTAGCTAATTGTTAAACTATACTGTTTTATATTGAATCTCTTTTTCTATTAAAATGTGTTTATATTGTTAACACAAGGTTGCTCGGCGAAATGTCCTGGGTCTCTACTTGCTTTCTTGTATTATATCATTATTTACGCATCTTTGATTATGTAGCTAATTGTTTTTCTTACTATATGTTAATATATGCTATGTTGTGAACCATGTTTATGTTCCTTGGTCGACATATAGGCAACTAAATATTGAAGTTTTAAATAATCATTTCGTTTCAAGCTCTTTCTGCGCGTACATGAAGTTAAGAAACCTAATAATACATGCAGATCAGCCATGCAATAATAATTGACAAAATTAAAAGTAAGTTTGCGATGATTATTGATAACTACTGTCTGAAAACTCATTCAATATAAATTTGTATCAGAATTCATTTGTTTAATTTGCATTTTTCTCCATCTGAGCAAGTTTAAATATGAACTCTCTTGTTTAGTTTATGGCTTAAAAACAACATAAACTCATATCGTCGTATTCAACACATCTTCACATCTCAAAAAATCCAACCAACAAAATGTTCTTTTCGTGGCTTATATGATTTTGTTTTCTTTTGTTCTCAATATAAGCCGCTAAGTTTATTACTTTAAAGGTGCGCTAGATAATAAAAGGTCATCTAGAGTTGGTGTAAAAGCTTAGGAAATAAATAGTATAATATTAAATACAATATATCAGTATGCACAGCATAATAATGTCAATAAGTAGTGTATAATATAAAATATATCACTAAGCACAACATAATAGTGCCAATAAGTAGTGTATACTATAAAATATATCACTATGAACAACATAATAGTGTGAATAAGTAGTGCATAATATAAAATATATCACTAAGCACAACATAATAGTGTCAATAAGGAGTCTATGATATAAAATATATCACTATGCACAACATAATAGTGTCAATAATGAGTGTAAAAGGTTACATAATACGTTATGTGATAATACGATACCAATATAACAACAGTACTACACATTGACAGCAGGTAGTAGGATAGAATCTTCTAAAACAATATACTACAAGAAACATACACAGATACATATTTACATACATACGAACGTAGCTACGCAGGTACGTACGTACATAGTATCGTACGTACATACATACTTACATATATACACACATACATATAATCGTGCAGTTATGCATACATACATACATAGTATGATATATATATATATAAATATACATATATATATATATATATATATATATATATATATATATATATATATATATATATATATATATATATATATATATATATATATATAAAGCATATATTGATGTCCATATGCATATAGCATATATGTATTTAATTTCTTTTCAAAGCACGTTGCTCTCAATCCTCATTCTTTTGCATGGCGTAATTATCATCCTGTTATTTCATTGTATTGTTTAACTTATTGTTTAACTTATAAGGCACATCAGCAACAACAATATAAATTAACATAACTTATGACTTTCGGATAAGGTTTTCAATGTTTCACTTTTTTTGCTCAAGCAATTAAGAAATGATATTGCTTTCAACACTTGATTAGGTGTAATTCTTCAAATAATTAATTTTGCATATAATAAAATGTATTATATTTTAATTATATTTATTATGAATACATGAGGCTTAAGCTGACACGAGACGAGGTGATGTTTGAAAGAAAACGATGGCGGTTGATTCTATCCAAGCTCTATCTTATTAAACTTTTAATCATCGTCCTTAACTAAAGAGGCTATCCTCTATATATCCGCCATATAACTTGTCACATCTCCTATTTGTTGATCACTGTTAATAAAAGATAACCATTATGTATTGTTTTTATTATTATTATTACTTCTAAATATATCATACTCCCTCTTGTTATGTTATATAAATATATACATGAAACGAGGTGATGTCGAAAAGAAAATGATGGCGGTTGATTCTATTCAAGCTCTATCTTATTAATCTTTTAATCCATCGTCCTTAACTAAAGAGGTTCTCTTATGTAGCAGTCCTCTATCTCTACGCCATATAACTTGTCACTTCTCATATTTGTTACGCACTGTTAATAAAACATAACCATTATGTATTGCATAAATTTAAATATATAATATTCTATTTTGTCTTGTTATATAAATGTATACATCGTGTAGTACATTCTTTTTTAATTAGTCCAGTTTTATTCATTTAAAATAATTATGATAATCAAAGTGACAGCAGTTAACACGCCGTTGTGTTACATGTAGTTTATGATAGAATATTCTATACAATTTCCTTGTTACCATTGAATTTATTTTATGCTAAATGTCATGCAATGTATTTATCTGCCATGGAAAATTGTTATATGCTGGTTGTCATGGTATGTTGGTGATTGTTCTGCTTTTTGTTCCAAATGTATGAATCGTAATAAGAAAAACATGAGTAATTATAGTAATTGACTCATTATTTTTTTTCATAATAGTTTATGATTCTCATACATACATGTATTATTATAAATGTTCTTCACTGCCAACTTCATGATCTCCAACAATTATTTTCATAAATTCATTTTACATATTGTGAAAGTTATCGACCCTTACTTGTCGGCTTTTATAGTATAACATTCGAAATTTAGATTAATGCACAAAATATAAAATTAATATTTGAAACCACATACGATTAAATTACAAACACTCTACAACAACGTGTGTTAAATTACAAACAGCATACAACGTGTGTTAAATTGTAAATAGTCTACAACCACATATGTTAAATTACAAACACTCTACCACAACGTGTGTTAAATTATAAACGTCATACAAACACGGGTGTTAAACTATAAACAGTCTACAGCCACATACGTTAAATTACAAACACTCTACAACAACGTGTGTTAAATTACAAACACTCTGCAACTACGTGTGTTAAATTACAAACATCATGCAAACACGGTTGTTAAATTATAAACAGTCTACAGCCAAATATGTTAAATAGCAAACACTCTACAACAACGTGTGTTAAATGATAAAGTCTGGACCCACGTATATTAAAATACAACAGTCTACAACCATTTATGTTAAATTACAAACACTCAACAACCACGTATGTTAAATTATATGGTCTACCATCACGTACGTTAAATTATAAAGTCTACAACCACTGCTAGATAAGCCGTGTTGAAAACACAATTCTCATGGGAAATAGCTTCTGTTTTTAAATGAATATTAAGTGTAAAAGAATCGTCGGCCAATAGGTAGACTGATTAAAAAATTATGCTCTATAATTACATGGCATAGTTGATTCCATGACTGAATATTGATCTCATTTTCAAGCAATATAATAGTATTTTAGTCATACACCTCCCACCCCCAAACATGAGCTACAAAGGAGAAGATGAACTGTTACTGTAGAATATTCTTCTCGTTCAGGTCATTGATCTTAACTTTTATTTTTTGGTTGAGAAAGGCTGTTTTATAAATAGCGGTATACCTCTAATTGTTATCATTCTCAAACAATATATTACAAAGCGGTAAAGCTCTAACCAGCAGCATTCTCAGGCTGTATTCTAAATAGCGGTATACCTGAAACTGGTAGCATTACATATCAGTATTGTGAATAGTTGTACATACCAGACACTACAGTATCAGTGTGTATTGTACATAAAACTATATCTTTGATTTATTGCATTATCTAGCTATATCGTGCTCGAAGTAAATTATGTTAGATCTTGAAAGAAATCTTCTAAAATATGATAAAGTGCACGAATGCGAGGTAACATTGTGATGGTAATATTAAATTTACCTTACAACAATCATATTTTGTACTGCCATTTGCATAGTATAAAATAAATATGCTGTTATAAAGACAATTACTGTAATTCAGAAGAGCTAATCTTTACTTTTTGTCGACAAAGCAGTAATTATATATGAGAATATAAAATATATATATAATATTCGATGAATATCCAACCGGTTCAAACCGGTTCCAACTGGTTCTCCCCAGTTCATACTCCTTGGAACTACTTCAAAACCGGTTAGAACCGGTTTACTCCTACTATGTTTGATGAAAAAAGGGACCTTTTCTCTTAGTTTCGTATACGAAAAACCGGTTTAAACCGGTCCCAACCGGTTCAAACCGGTTCCAACTGGTTCTCCCCAGTTCATACTCCTTGGAACTACTTCAAAACCGGTTAGAACCGGTTTACTCCTACTATGATGAAAAAAGGGACCTTTTTTCTTAGTTTCGTATACGAAAAACCGGTTTAAACCGGTTCTAACCGGTTCCAACCGGTTCAAACCGCTACTTCAAAACCGGTTAGAACCGGTTTACTCCTACTATGTTTGATGAAAAAAGGGACCTTTTTTCTTAGTTTCGTATACGAAAAACCGGTTTAAACCGGTTCTAACCGGTTCCAACCGGTTCAAACCGGTTCCAACTGGTTCTCCCCAGTTCATACTCCTTGGAACTACTTCAAAACCGGTTAGAACCGGTTTACTCCTACTATGTTTGATGAAAAAAGGGACCTTTTTTCTTAGTTTCGTATATGAAAAACCGGTTTACATATATATAATATATATGAGAATATAAAATCAGATATATTTAGGTCTGTACACTGATTGATAAAATTGTGTTCAGTAAGGAAAACAAACAGATGATAATTTGGGGGTGGGGAGAAATGGGGATTATTTAGAATAATGAGATGTAACTCTACGAACAACAATGGAGCAACTCTGGCATTCGAACATTTAATCATGAGATGCATTTACAATTTGCATGATATCACAGTCAGGGAAAATTCACAATCCACAAAAATGATACTGTAACCATACATGGAGTAGTATAAAAATGAGAATTGAGACCGTTATACCAAATTGTGTCAAAGACTTTTATCACCCACACGACCGTACATGTACGAATATTAATCCAGGCTTACTATCTCATGCCTTTAAGAACTTGGAATGGAGCGATAAAAATGAAGTTACCATTTGCATACACCGGAAGTACGATCAGATACACACGTGTCCCAACATACTCAGTGTTAAATGTCAACGATGGCAGCGTTGATGATTTGATTGTACCACTGCATCGTGCCAGAAACGGCCGTTTACGTGTTTGCCCAATACTTGCGTCACGGACAAGTCTCGAGGGACGTCAGTGCCAATAATATCATGGTGTTATTTACTTCATCATCAAAGTTTCTAAATATTATCTATTGCCTGTGACTTGTTATAATATACCCGGTAAATCCATGTTTTATTTTTATCGAAAACTACATCGACATACTTAGGTTAAAGTAGTGCAGCTCTGTTTAGAAAACCTTTTGCGACAGCATCAGTTAATGGATGTATTTTAAGATGTTTAAAATCATCAACAATTCCTTTATTACACGTATGTTGTATGTATGTATGTATGTATGTATGTATGTATGTATGTATGTATGTATGTATGTATGTGTGTGTGTGTGTGTGTGTCTGTGTGTGTGTGTGTGTGTGTGTGTGTGTGTGTGTGTGGAATATGTCTGAGTCTAGTCATAAAACTCTTGTTCTTCCAATGCGGAGAGGAGCAATATTGATTAATCCCCTAGTTCATCGATGACCAATATTTACATACATACATACATACATACATACATACATACATACATACATACATACATACATACATACATACATACATACATACATACATACTTACATACATACATCGCTACGATGTCTGCAATGTGGCAGTTTATAGTGATGTCCAGCATTGGGGCATCATGCCGCAGACATGTAGCATGATGTCCCACCCAGTCACATTATCCTGACACCAGGCCGACCAGTCCTAATACTAACCTCATAATGCAGAACGCCAAGCGAGGCAGTTGTTGGTGCGATATTTATGAGTCTTTTGTATGACTCGGCTGTGGATCAAACCCTCGACCTCCCGCATCATAAGCGAAAGCTCCAACTAATATGCTGCCGGAGCGCTCTTAATTAAATTGCGCTTGATATCTGGTGATTCACTGTGATGTATACCAATTTTAATCAGTCTGAGAAACAACTGTGTGAGTTAAGAACCCTAGAAAATAGTTACTGACTCTCACACATGCCATCCGTCATCGGTTTATTTTGATGACTTACTAATATTGTACTAATTAAAGTCATTATTGTGATACGAGACAAATAAAGATCTTTGTACAAGCATGATTGAATATTTATTTTGCAAAAGTTAAAACACCGGACGATTTTATATTTCCCAGTCAAGGGTAAACTGTTTGTTTGGTTGATTAGTATTTTTAACGTAGCGTTAACATTTTCACAGTCATATTGTTACTGTATATGCAGTGAGGCAGTTTATAGTGATGTCTAGTGCTGGGGTATCATGCCATAGACATGTAGCATGATGTCCCACCCAGTCATATTATCCCGTCACCAGGCTGACCAGTCCTAGCACTAACCTCTTTATGTTGAGTGTATAGCAAGGCAGCTGTTAGTACCATTTTTGTAAGTCTTTGGAATGACTCGGTCGGGGATCGAACCCACGACCTCCCGCTTTCGCGGCGGACGCTCTAACCACTAGGCCACCGGAGCGGTATCCAGGGTAAACAATATTTACTAATCCAAAATGAATGTAAGCTAAGCATGCGAAGAAAACAGACGATATATGCATTTGAATATTTCTTATCTCGCCTTTCTGCGTGTACGATATCAATGACTGAACCCGTCGATAGTAAAACATTGTAAAATGTAAAAGGTTATAAGAGTTTATCAATTAGTTCATTTTTACTAACATAAGAGAGTGTTTGTGCGCTAACAGTTAGTTAATAACACAATGTGTGTGTGGTTGTTTTGACTTATAGCTTATCACTTTCTTACTGAATGTGTATAATTTGATTTTCAATTTCAATACTACAAAATGTATGTATTCTCTTAATATATATTGTTCACTATCAGTTTCACATATTCTTGATGTATTATATAAAATGTAATGCTCACTCTTTGTACCAGATAACCTTATCTATTGTAGAATATGTGATGTTTACTATCATTAACGCACAAACATTATTTAGTATTTAATATTTGATGTTCCCTATTAGCAGCACATAAGTTTGTCTTGTATAATATATAAATACAGTAAACTTCGTCTTTTTTATGAATTTCAGCTACAATAAATATATTGACTTGAATTTAGTTGTGTTGAATATAGTCAATCAAACTGAATTGAGTTGAATGTTTCCTTAAAATGTGATATTTTGCTAACAGCTACCATACCACTTATATGCTACTTGGAAAGAAACGTCAAGTGAATTATAACATGAACATTTTATTGTTTTTATCAAAATATTCGTTGGGGCATCGAGTGGCCGAGTGGTCTAAAGCGCTGTTCGTTACGGATCACTGCCATCTCACCTCTGTCTGTGTGGGTTCGAGTCTCAGATTTGGCCAGTATGGGTATGTGAGAAAGCTTGCCAGTAGCTTCGTGGGTCGGTGGTTCTTTCCAGGTTCGTCCTCCACCATTAATACTGACCGCTATGTATAGCCTATCTTGCGATGAAAAATGGCGTTAAACCATAAAAGGAAACATATATATAATGGCAAAGAAACAACAGCAACATCATCAGCCAGCTCTTAATATATCATTACAACTTGTGATGGTAGAATAATATAAATAAAAAGAGAATAATAGAAATAAAAATACTTGCTTAAGAAAAAAATCAATAGTTAATAAAGATGTGTATGAAAATCCAAATGTTCTACTTACAAAATAAAACAAAAATGAAAAAAGTAAAGTTTGCCAAATTCTACCAACATATGTTACATGATTTGCTCAATCTTATTTATCTTCATGTTAAATTAAAATATTGCCTGAATAGCGTGATAATGTAACGTATTATTCAGTACCAAAAATACGATAAATTATCAGGATTCAAGTAGAGGTGATAAAAAGATTTGGTTCAGTTGATTTTGCTCTAGTTTTGGATTTATTTGAAAACGAATGTATCGGAGGATCTTATTCGTTTCTGTTTTCAATAGTCGTCTTTAGCTACCTATGTGTTTTTCTTAGTATAGACAGATTTAATACTAATTTTATGAAACGAGTTGAATAATGTCCAGCTTATGCCATCCTTTGCGCAGGCAATCCGTTGCCGACATTTTTTATCATGCACGTGTTGGTGAGACTAGTGCGAATAACAATATTATGTATTGAAGTGATACGTTCTGGCAGAATAATGTTGTTGAAGGAGAAAATCGTAGGTAAACCGGTTACGTATCTTAATTAATAATATCTTATCGCTACATGAAGGTTGGGGTTTCTGAGATTAAAAAACATTTGCTGGGTTATATTAAAACTTTATCCGGCAAAATTAAATGGAAATGTCCGCTTTATGCAGCCAAGTACACTAACACCTCAGTAACATTAAAATTATCCATGACAGAGTTGACACAAATGAAAAGACAATGGAATATCTCTGTTCCTTCAAACTATTCCAGAGTAGTTGCTGGCATGCAGAAGTGCGATTGCAGTGATCCGTAACGGAGAGCGCTTTAGACCACTCGGCCACTTCGGCCCCTTATTCAATTTTTTACCTGTCCGAGCTGTTGGGAATTTGATATGACTGAACATTTAATTGACATTTCTGATTGAATTTGCTTGAACCTGTAATGGTTGGCTATAGTGAATAACATGCATGGTCTTTTTACCACACAATCTGAAATTCCTGGGTATGCTGAGTAAAATGTAAAGCCTGTTTACCACACAACCTAGTCGGCCTGGATATCCTGATCAAAATGTAAGGTTTATTTACCACACAATATGGAAGGCCTGGGTATCCTGAACATATGTAAGACCTGTTTACCATATAATTTGGAAGGCCTGGATATGCTGAATAAAATGTAAGGCCACTTTACAGAAGAATCTGCAAGAGACTGTGCTGTTTGGCTATACAGAACAAATTATTTTTGATGTGGACTCCTCAAAGAATCCGTACGAGTGTATAACATGAGAAAATCTTGGATATTTGTGTGTAATACAGTTATATGTTGAGTAATTTCATTTACATTTTAAGGACATAAAACGTGCTAACTTGATGTATTATTCTTCTATATTTAACAAAGTTTTTAAAAAAATGTAATATTATGTTTCATATGTCATCTTGTTATGCTTATTTGGAAGACTTTATCTTTTTATGTATGTGCGATTAATTTTTACATTTTTGGAAAAGAATATGTTGTTGGCAGACACTGTTGTGCTTAATTGTGTAAAATGCTACACACACACACACGCACGTACGCACGCACGCACGCATGCACATACATATATACATACGTACGTACGTGCGTGCGTGCGTGCGTACGTGCATCCATACATACATACATACATACATACATACATACATACATACATACATACATACATCACCACCCTATTTGTAAAAGCATGTGTTGTTTAACTATACTGAACAATGTCTAAGGCTTACCGCATTATAGACACGATAAAATACTTAATAATCAGGACCATGTTCTACACTTCATTATTTTGCTCTTCCATTGACTCTACCTGAAACCCCTTAATGCCAGTATAGTTTCTCTCAAAACTGTCCAATTCTGTATTTCAGAACAAAGACCATACCATTAACTCTAACTGAAACCCCTTAATGCCAGTATATTTTCTCTCAAAACTGTCCAATTCTGTATTTCAGAACAAAGACCATACCATTAACTCTAACTGAAACCCCTTAATGCCAGTATATTTTCTCTCAAAACTGTCCAATTCTGTATTTCAGAACAAAGACCATACCATTAACTCTACCTGAAACCCCTTAATGCCGGTATATTTTCGCTCAAAACTGTCCAATTCTGTATTTCAGAACAAAGACCATACCATTAACTCTAACTGAAACCCCTTAATGCCAGTATATTTTCTCTCAAAACTGTCCAATTCTGTATTTCCGAAACAAAGACCATATCATTAACTAACTTGGCCTTAAAAACCACCTCCTCTGCAGTTCTGAATTTTTAAAATGAAAACAAATGAAAAATGAAATTAAGGAAAATAAGTAAAATGAAAAACTTTATTTAAAAGAAATAAAATAGCCTTTGTTATAATTTTATTAAACCGTCATCTATTCAAATAAAGTTGCAAACGTTTGGTATTCACGTTGTCTTTTGTATATATATTGTCTATCTAATTACCATGATACAAAGTCACCTGTAACAGGTATGTTTTCAAAATCTTTATTGTATCATCAATTATACTGTTTATAATGAAATTTTAAAAATTGAATTTACCTTCCTCTTACAAAATTCAATATTTTGGCAAAAAAGAGAAATATGTACTGTCACAGGGAGTTCTGACTAACATCAGGTTTGCTGTCATATTTAGCTTGTTTCTTAAACACAAATGCCACATGTATTATGAATGACCTGATAAAAGCAAACTGGTTAAATCTATTATACAGATCAATATCACAATACTAATTAAACCTTGGAGTACATGTCCCAACAAGTTTTTCAGGATGCTCTAACACGGAAATACTTCATTATGTACTAAATGAATCTCTACATCAATTTAAAAAAGATGACAGAAGAAATTTAAAAAATTAGATTTAATACGTATATATGTTTTGATCACACTAAATTTGAGATTTCCAGTACAATATCTTGCACATTTAAAATAATTTACAATTTTTTTCAAGCTTACCTTATATGTAGTAAAAAAAAAGTAAACAAAAGTAAAAACTAAAATTATTCTAGCATGTACAGACAGACATAGACATGGAAGCGAAAGTTATTGCTAAGCCCACTTTTGTAATTTCAGAATAGGAGAAAAAAAGGAGTTACTGAGAGCATTTGAGAATACTGAACCAGGTAAATGGGTCATTCTCTTATAAGACTCTTAAAAACAATTGTTAAAGAACAAATAATACACATGTAGCACTAATATCCTGAAATATGTTTTCTATCCCAGGTAAATTCCTTAACATTCTGACTGCATATACAATACACCAAACAAGCTAACAGTCCATAAAATATACTGCAACTTCAAACTATTTCAAAAGTAAAATTTCATTACTCAAGCAGATCTGAACTATTTGAAACTAAATATATTTATTTTCAGATTATAGGACAGAAATCACTGTGAAATGGTATACACTATTTTAAACTATGTAATATTTATCTGCTATTATTACCATGCCATTACATTTTATCATGCTTGTGCAGAGTTCAATGCAAACGTTTTTCTCCTCCAATTATTAAATGGATTCTAGAAATCCAGAATCCCTCGAAAGGACAATCTCTACTAGGTGAATAAAATTTCCAAGAATTCATTTCTTCCTTGTAACAGTGTGGTGTTGAAACGATCCCTGATGTTATTCAGCAATAACAAGATTTATAAATTAGATGTTGTGTTACACATATTGGATGTTAGATTAGTGCCATAGTACAAAGTAGACAATATTATAAGTATTTTGGTGAACAACCCTTGTCAAAATGTCCATCTATTCTGGGGTATAATGACAAGATTTTATTAACATGGTTTTCATAGCGGCAATATTGGATGCATGACTGGCATAATTATCATTTTTCACTCATGTATCATAAAAAGTATTTTTGGAGAAGAGAAGAGAGAACCCATGTAGCTGACCAGTCTTTCGAGACGGATTAACAGCTAGGAATTGGTGCGGTTGGAGTGAAATGACTTTTCATTCAGGAGGAGCAGCAATAACAGGATTTTTTTAAAATGGCAGCAGTGACAGCCAAATTTGACATCAGAATAATTTTCATTTAAGAACTACTGGACAACATAACAAGTCTTCTTATAAAACTTCAACATCAATATGACCTTCTGTAACAGTTCAAGTATGACCAATAAAGCTAAAGAGAGAACGTATTAAAACAAATGGCAATGCCTTTGTCATTTGCGTGATGACCATATCTGATGACCATATCTGAATATGTTCAAGATAGGAACATTTCTTTCAGATTTGTTCTAAAGTTATTCAAGGTTTTTCTATGCTCATAGCAGGTGCTATAATTTTGTTCACAAATCAATATTTTTTTCCTCAAAAGCTTAGAGTTACAAGGAAGACCAATAGCTCATCCATAACAAACTGAAAGCCCTCTATGCCAGAATACTTTCTATCATTTATTTAGGAATATTGATCGGCAGGTTTTAAAAAGACATAGATCAGCATCCACTGAACAATTTTGAAAAGCCAGGACTCTGGAATAGTCAATTTACAATCATGTTTAAATTGGTTAGATGGTTTTAAAAGGTTGTAAACAGCAATGTTTAAAATGCAGACGTGCTGATGATGCACAAGAGAAGAAGCACATTACGATCAGGTCAAATAAAATGTAAACTGATTACTCATATTTAAAGATAAAAGTAAATTGTGTTACGATTAGTTTCAGGCCTAAACAAAAGGGACTCGGCTAAGACAAGCAAACTAAATAAAAGGTAGATATGACAAGATGTATTTAAAGAAGCTAAATATCAGATATTCTCAACTGCTGGAGGAAGCTAAATATTAGATATTATCAACTACTGGAGGAAGCCAAATATCAGGTATTCTCAACTGCTGGAGGAAGCTAAATATCAGATATTCTCAACTGCTGGAAGAAGCTAAATATCAGGTATTCAAGATCCATAATAAAACTGCAATATATTACACAACCTCCAAACGCGTCATGACCTGAGAAGTTATATCTATATATTCATTGTGCCTTGAATGGTTCTTCTGTTTCGTTGGATAGATTCCAGCAGAAAGAAGGAAACAAATAAATGAAGCATGGCACCTGTCTAGGCCCATTGAATAGACAGAAATAAAAGATGACAAAATCTAATACATTTTTTATTCCAATATAATTAATTTGTAATCTCAAATTAAAATTGGACTTTTACACAGCACATATAATGCAATAAACATTCACATCAGATAGATAATTATTGTAACTTACTTGACCATGAGTAGAATGAATGAAATGGTATTCACCTGCAACATGTGTAACAGTATCATCACTTGTATTGCTAGAAATAATGGCCAATACCTGACTTTGGCAACAGAGACAAACGTTGCAATATAGCACACTTCACTTAATGGAATGGACTTTATGATATATATATAGTTTGCGTGAAAACATTTCTTTTATTCACGTGCAGAGATCCATTGCCTTTACAAACCAGTTTATATTCTAAAGGTAAGAATCGGTAAATCTTATATTTTGCATTCGAAGCTTGGAGACTTCATGACTGCACAGTATTGCCCTGTTGGTATGAAATCAAAACGTAAACCGCCGACTTAACAAAATGACTAATTTAAGTTTTTGATTTGAAGCGTTCGATTTTTTGAGTCAAAAAATGACTTTTAAGTCATTTATTATAAACATTTTGTTGAATATTTCAAATTCCTAAGAGATGAATAATTCTTCAATGTCTCTAAAGATAAATTTGTATCGTCAAGCATCTTATGCATATTACAACAATTACACAACTTATCCCTGTTATGGAAACATTATCTAACAACAATTTAGCTTTATTATGGAATCAACATTTACATAGCTTATCTATATTTATCATTCAGACACTTTATTAGTTTCCAAGTGCAAGAATAACACGTAATAAAACAATTATGTCATGCAAGTAAAGTTATATAAACAAGGTTATAAGACATTGAATCCATTTCTGTGAAAAGTTTAAGTAAAACATTTAGTTACACTCTAGCCATCGAAGACTTTAACATTTTCTAAATCTAATTTAAATCGATAACCCTGTATGATATGTACAGCTAACGGTTCTCATTTCACTGTGTCATGTTATTTGTATAACCAGAGCGTCGCGCTATTAAGGCAAAAACAACAAATTTGATTCATAGTGTTTTGTGTTCTGTTTTCTTCTAATTCTAGGGTATTTTAATAGAGAGAACACATTTCAAAATTTCATACATTAATACAGTAATTTCATACATTAATACAGAAATTTCGTAAATTAATACAGAACTTGTATACATCAATACAGAATGTTCATAAATTAAAACATACATAACATGAATGTTTATGGTACTCTTACGTTTTAACATCAAGATGTCCAAGTAAACGTTTTGTATGTATACCTTTAACAAGTATCGTACTAATAGCTTTAACAAAGTTATCTTTATCTATTTGAAACCAAATCTCAAGTGTAAGATTTCTCACTAAAATGTTACTTAAGACGCCATACATTGAGTGATCTTATACTCATTCACTGAGTATACGTACAGAAAGTAGTTCAGGTGGGCTTGGCTTAACAAGAAAATAAATGGGTTTATGTACGCATGAACTCGAAGGATTCCAAAGAGTCTGGTGAATCAGATTGATGTTAATGACGGAAAGAAAACATATTTGTCAAAAGATGACCACATGTCTGTCAGATCTCAGTAATGCCAGAGATTTTGATATTAACCAGACTGACTGTTCTTCGAGTCTATCACAGTAAATGTCCTTAATTTCTACAATCCGTCTTATCAAGTCATCGAAGAAATAGTTCTGGCAATTTCTTCAGCGATAATGCCGATATGAAATGAAGGTGTATAGAACTTATGTGCAGACTGTATCCTTTCTTCCCGGCACAGTCGGAGGTAGGAATGGAAAACACATTTACATATTAACGCTAACATAACATATCAATTCTCAGAGTTGACAATTATCACAATTATTTCGTTGTGGGACATGTAAATGTTAAAATATTCCACGCATGGTAACTTCATATTTTCCTATACTTTTCTCAGGGTATATAAGAACGTAAGTATGTTTTGTTCAAAAGGGTGCATAGCTTAATACAATGAATCAACATGTAAGGTATTTTATTATGACCATCAACTTTATCAAGTATAATTGCAATCCACTGAAAACCATGAGTCTAGTTGTGTTAATATAATTTATCGCAGGAAGATAAACGGACAGACGAACACGTGGACTGAATATTAGACACGATGCGACGACTTTGAAGTATATATTAATTCACATATTCTGTAGATCATCTCTATCACTGAACTATAACAATACAGTTCGATGAAACCGTTCCTTGGAGATAAATATTATATTCAAGTTTGCTTTGATATTACGTCAGCGTCTGATGCTTATGCCAATTTTGTTTTCTCTTTTTCTCCAGGGACGACTGTTAATTATGAAAACAATCGTGAAATTGTAAATTATATATTCGGTTTGTATCATATTGATGCATTTTAACTAAATCATTTTCACATGAATGGTTAAGTTCGCTTGCTTCAAAGCTGTAAACATAATGTTCCAGTTAATAAAATAACACAAAAACTACACTTTGAAAACGCTAAACATTATTTATTGAGGATGTTTCGTTCAGCGTTAGTAATAACCAGTAAAGGGACTGAAAAACGTGCGCAAGTTAAATAGCTTGAAACGTACTCAAAATATCGTAATGACTGTCAGGCCTTATTAACTTAAACAAATTTAAAATGAATTTGAAGGTACTGCTAAGTACGAAGTAAAATGAGAAAGTAAAGCTAATATGCCTAATAGTATAACAGGTATAAAAAAAATCATTATATCTGCGCGCGTGTGCGGAGAGTGAGGGGACCCGATCAGTAGAATGCACCTCAACTAAGAGTCATCTGTATTTATAAGATATGGTAGAAATTGTAAAGCAAATGTTTTTGACGATATGATTTATGTTACTCAGCGATATACACAAATATCTAAAGATATCAGAGATAACATCAATCTTCTAGTTGTCTTTAATGGAGTCGATGCACATACTGTGGGAAACATTTATCAGACAATATGTTCAGGGAACACGAATATGATTAAATTTAAAAACTTCTTTTCAAACGCGTAAGCTACCCACACGGTTTTACGACATTAATTTACATGATCCTCGGTCGAGATATCTCATATGTCTCGATAAAAGGTTTAGTTGAGAGAAAAAGCAGCAGGAAGGGTGACGACACAAATAGTATCCAATTAATTAAACAAACACGTATGAAAGAAACGAAAACACAAACGTCAATTATAAAATAAAAATAGCTAACCTAATTAGATAAAACTTGGTCGGTTAAAAGTTCAGGCCTAGCTTTATTGTCCTTCTATTTTCGCGATAGAAAATATTTTCCTAAAAAGTGTAGGGTTCGCCATCACTGCTGCTACTGTGTTTATAGGTATATATCATTAGTATTGTAATACCTAACCCAACAATCCAAAATACTAGGAACTACTAAGAACTACATTCCTTTTCCAATAGTAATACTAATATTGATAATGTAACAATATGGAACTAAGTCACAAAAAGGAGGAGGCAGTTTACTATGTTGTGATACTTTAATGAAATTGTGAATGGAGTTTCTTATGCACAAATATTGTCCAATTAATGTGTGAAGATTATTTGATAATACACGTTGTGATATGATTATGTTTGACCTACGAGATTTTGGCATATTTGATCATGTCATGTTTATCTGTTACTGAATACATATACTACATGTGATTATTTCTTTCATTCATGAACATATATACCACGCACCCAACACTGTTTAGACCGCCATCTGCATCTCGTTTAATAATGTACTCTGTGTTTTATACTAATTGTGAGTAAAGAACTCTATTTAGGTCCTCGTAATGCCACGCTGTTGTCGTGACTATTAATGTATTCGACAAGGAATTCATCTAAAGACGTCAACAGTTCTCCAAGCTCTGGTTCATCAACAATAAGTGGAATGAATTTAGCATGTTTGGCAGTTAATGTGCCATATTCATTTCCGTGTTTGACGATGTATGTGCCTTGCTGAAATATCTCATGAATAGTTTAAGAAAACGATTTATCGATCTTGCCTTCCGTGACTTTGGAAAGTCAAACTCAGAAAGAACTATGATGTTAGTCAATAAAATAGTGACTTCATCCTACCGATTGAGGTTTTGTTACCGAAACAGTGGAGATGCAGGATTGTGATGGAATCAATTTGTCCATCCGAAGAATCAAATTTCTTTTATCCGACTGAACAATAAGTTAAAGTTAATGTTACTGTTCATTATCATAAGGTCTTGGTTATACAAAAATTAATTTACCTTAATGTGCAAATAAGTACGCATTTGCCAAGGACTAATGCAACCAGTATTACGACTCGTTGTATTGTAATCGTTGTACGTTGTACTCTCGCTTGAATCGCATCGAAATTAACTTTTCCGCTTAGATCAGTCCTATGTATTCATGTTTATGAATTTATACCTAAGATTTAAATTAAGAACTCACATCACGGACATTAGATCACAACCTAATTCTGCTTCAATTTAGTGTTAAAGAGGAAGTATTCTATGTAGTTTGAAAAGTTGACTGGGTTACCGCCATGGCTAGCCTAGAGAAGGACAAACATTGATTGGTTTAGTAAGGTCATGGGACATGAAATGAGTCTTTAAATACGAGTGCAGACACTGCACTGGCAGATAGCTGCCAGAGTGGCAAGGTATGAACATACTACTGCCATTGATTTTAAATGCTTTATAATTAATATATAATTCTTTATAAAGCTGCTGGTATTTTCCACCACACTGATCAAAATCACTAATAATAATAATAATAATAATAATAATAATGAGGACTTTGTATAGCGACTAATCATTAGGACCTCTAAGAGCTTTAAACATCAATAATAGCATGACTACACTTCAGAAAAAACCAAAATCAAAAGCCATGAAATTGGAAAACATAAAAACATGTTGAAGACATATAAGGTACAAAACATTATTAAGTCTCTTAGGTTTCTTCCTGCAGTCGAAAAAGGTGTTGTAAGAGCAATTTTTAAAGGGAACACTGTGTCTTTGTGTCTATTTTCAATGGGAATTTCGTTCCACGTCGACAGGCTCTGGTATGCTAAACGAACGTTGTCCATATGACTTCGTTTTCATAGTGGGAACAATGAGTATACGATTGTCAAAAGAAGAGCGTAAGTATCTTGCTGGTGTATATATATGGATGAGGCCGGATATGTATGTTGATCTGGAGTCTGATTGTGAAACTGAGCACAGAGAACATATTTTGTGTTTGATTCTGTATAGAATGGATATCCAGTGTAGGGTACAGAGCAGTGGTGAGGTGTGCTATGATCAAGGTACTCTAAAGATGGTCAGAGCAGCTGTGTTTTGAACTTTTTGAAGTTTCTGGAGTGGATATTGTGACAAACCAGACAGAAATGAGTTACTATAGTCCAGTCTCGAAAGTACTAATGAATACACAAGTGATTTAGTGGCATCAACTGAAGATATTTGCGAATGGAGCTGATGCGTCTCAGCTCAAGATATGCAGCCATGCATATGTTCATGATATTTTACAAAACTAAAATTATAATAATTTTTAACATCACTCTACTGTGTCAGAATGTGTTACAGTCAATCTAATACATTTCTAAGTTAATATTCGCGTGATTGTAATAATATAATTAATTTCGCCAGAATATGGTATATTACAATGTTGTCTTTTGGCATTTAAACAAACGAGAATGCGCCATTATTTTCATAAGCTGATTATCAGCTGAAAATCATATTGGATTACGTTTTCTGGAAACTTAAACGTTCATCAAGATATGCCGTCTTTGACACCAAAATGATACATTTAAAGAGTATTACATACAAGGAATTCGAAGCTGTGACATCAACTAAAAATCTTATTGGAGTACTGTATCTGGAAATAGAAAAACGTTCTCGTTGAGTTATCTATTTAGTGACGATTGAACACATTTTAAATATCTTTTACAGCGCTGAGTGATAAAAACTAGTTTCATAACGTGTTTATTTCTTTGAACTACATTATGTCCCGCAATAGAGTTTTGCAACATGGTATATATCTTGTACTGCGTTATATATTAAGAGGCGAGTAGCGCACACGTGTTAAATATCATATATTGCGTGATGTATTAAAGACAACTGCTACACACGTGTAGATTTCATTGTACTGTGTGATCTATTAAATAACGATATTATAAAGATGACACCATTTTTGTTGCTGTGTTATGTATTAAGAACAGAGTAGTAGAATCATGTTAAAAAACGTATTACAATGCATTATTATTGAAGGCGATTATTGCTAACATGATATATTTCTTGTAGTAAGGATAATAACGAAACAAAAACAGCTATGAATTAATTTTCACGTAGCAGTTACCTTCGACAACGGCGCTTAGACAGTAGACGTTTATGAATGATAACTGGATAGAAGCTATATCTACTGTTTACAACGACAACAGAAGGATTGGCTACATAATATTCCTTTCTAAATGATTGGTCAGGATTTTCATTTCCCTTTGGTACTTTGTGATGTCACGTGTTCTTCTTTTGTATATCAACCGCTGACAATGTCATAATCAATATGAGTAATCAGTCCAGAAATGAATTTGCCTTGAAACTGCTGATGGAAACTGTAGATTTGCAAATGGGTGTTTGATTATCACATTTAAAGGCAAATACAATGAGTTGTCTGCGGTACTTTATTCTTCTCTTTAAGTTAGGGTGCTTTCTTTTCGTTGGCTCAGATGCCGATTGCATAGAGTTCATTGCTGAGAAACGCCAACGTGAGGGTATTATGGCGAAACTATCACCCATTACAGCCGAGGGGTGTGTAGAAACATGTGAAGACTTAAATACTTGCTTTGCTGTTAATTACTTCAGGCTCAATGCTACATGCCAACTTCTAAACCGGACTATGCCAGAATCCAAACTAATCAAGACGACCAAATGCTTTTATAAGGCTGTTAGACGTCCTTCGCAGGTATGTATTGCCAAATTAGTATGTCCTTATAATTTGTCAGAGACAGAAAGGAACTTCTAATATCTTAATTCTTATGTTCTTTTGATGAATCTGTGTCAATGCGATTGGAAAGAATCTCGTAATGAATTCTTATTTTAACACTTTTTTTTAGAATGCGCAACAGTTAAACAGTGCAATTGTATGTATCGTTCACCATATTAAATAAAACGGCTCATGCGAATGATGGAAGAGAGAAAGTATTCATTCGTAGATGCTGAACAGTCGCAAAGTGTTGCGGTTGAAACCAATTCTTAGTCTGAAATTCAAACTCAAGTTGTGTTATGCTTCCAATGCACGGATATAGCTAGAACTAACATATTTTGACTCTTAAGTCAAGGTTTACCATATCCATTTTGTTAATCTTGGTGAAAAAGAGGTTTGGATAGTTCATATATCGTTGTCTCTTAACACATTTCTTAAATTGTAGACCTAACACGTGTTCTTAAAACTAGAGAGAAATGTAGCTTTACGTTCTATAATACTGGGGTAAAGGCTTCTAAGCTCTGTTGTTTTGTAATTACCCAACACGATTAACTCGTAATAGGAGACGGTGCTCAATACTAAATATTTACCAGACATATAGGTGACATATATTAGACTTGAATATCCATGAAACATTTAATAATGACTCTTAATGAATACTATTTGTACAGGCAAAGGTGTTGGTCAGTGGTCTATGAGTACTGATGCGAGTTTGACATTCTTTGATAAGAAAAGACCAAAATTCCACTATCAAACATTAATCATGAAGGAAAATTAACATTCAATCAAGAAAAGATGTATATAATTAATAATATTTGAACATATTGTAATAACAATATTTCTGTCACTGTCTATAGTATTGAATGCAGAATTACTTAGTGTCAGTATATCGTAAATGCTCATCGCTTTTAATAACTGAAAGCAAAATTGTAAACAAACGAACCGTAACTAAACAAATTGTCCGCATTATTAGGAATATATGTCTACGTACCAAAACACTGGTGGACTATTAGACTATTAGACTTTTCAAATGAGGCAAAAATGTTCAGATTTGCAATATTTCTCTATAAACGAACTGTTTCAGTTGTAATTTCATTTTTTGTAGATAATGCCATATTAAGAACCATCGATGTTTATTCATAGAAAACTTAAAATGGCTAATGTGTATGCAATCGAGTTTTGCAACGTCTTGACGTGAGAAAATATATATATATATATATATATATATATATATATATATATATATATATATATATATATATATATATATATATATATATATATATGACACATTCATTATTATCCTGAAAAACAAATTATTATTTACTATGATTACGCTATCTTTTATGAAAATGCATACTTTACGATTTTAAACCATCTATTTGGGAAATACGTACCTCTAGCATTGTAAATAAACAAATGTATGTTGCTCTCTGTAAATCCAAAACATATTTCCAGCTCTATTCAAAACTATGGGGTCTATATGTCTCTATATCAAACTTATGATTAAAATGTTTGTTAAAAAGGAATGGTAAGTTGTGTTCAGAGACAAAAGCTGTCTGTGGTTTGCCAATCTAATTATACATAACTACATGGTATAAATCACTGTATTGATATGACAAAAGCACATATATAAATACCAATTAGAATGATACATTCTATATAGTCCGTGTTGCATTGCTTTGCAAATTGTTGTATGTACAAATAATGTTTCTGCTGCAGGAATCAATTGACAATGATCCCTGCTTCAACATAATGTGCCCTTGGGATGAAATATGCATGCACGACACAGCGACAAATCTGGCAGAGTGTTATACATGTAAGTAAGCAAGCAAGCGTGGATGTATCGTTTAATGTAAGGATTTAAAACATGACAACCTGTCCGTCTCAATGAACCAATTAAAACTGATAAATATCATCCATACACACAACTTAATGACTTTTAATACGTGCATCTATCGAACCACTAATTTATCTATATAGAATTTAACACCATTATATCAAATCATTAAATTAATGTTTCTTGTCCATAGGTGAAAAACTTCCGTTCTTTCAAGATACAGAATGTTTCAGTAATACAAAACAGGTATATCGTGCTATTGTATTGATATTCAGTCTGGTACATAGGAGAATTCACTGATGTGCGCCTAATAACATCCATTCGCACCAAGAATTCATATAGTACTGGGTAAGTAAAATATGGAATACAAGACATCAACTATAACTAAATATTTTCTTGTGAACAGTTTATATATGTACTCGCACACAGACACACACACACACACACACACACACACACACACACACACATATATATATATATATATATATATATATATATATATATATATATATATATATATATATATATATAGTATGAAACTGTACATGAAAACAAAGTTAAATATATTTTTTTAAAATTTGGTGGATTTCAAACAACGTAGGACTCTCGTTAATATGCATTCACCAATAAACCTGACCTATGGATTTGTACTAACTTTTGTGCGACACATCTATTTAACAGAAGAATACAAATCATATTAAGTCAAATATTGCGTTTGCGGAATAAAGATCTGGGAGGGATAAAGACAACCAGAGAGAGAGAGAGAGAGAGAGAGAGAGAGAGAGAGAGAGAGAGAGAGAGAGAGAGAGAGAGAGAGAGATTATACCATAATAGTTCTATTTTGAGACATGGAATATTTACAACAGCATCATACAGTTTCGTACATGATCGAGGGTGCCTAGTAAAATGGTTATGAGTGCAATACTAATGACGGTGTACTTTCTTTCATACGATTATCTAACCTGGTTTATTGGAAGGCCGTTATTGCAGGTTATTCACCTCTACTTAATCTTGAAATTTTTATGCACATTCAAACTAGTTACTTTTTGTTGGGTATTGAAGTTAAATTATTGTCGAGTATATGGAATATTTGTGTGGGAGCGAAGGTATTTATGAAACACAACCTCATATTTGTGTCAGATCCTGAATATAGAAATAAATGGATTAAACGGCATGTGAATTAAAGTACACACCATAAACCATTTCAACATAAAATTTGGTCAACAAATGATCATGACCAAACCTATTGGAATACCTCTTTCGGTATGTCACTCGTATTTTTTGTTTTAATGTTAATATTTCGGAATATGGATGATGGGATATTGGACGGGCTTATTTACGTGCGTTTTTAATTTCACAATGTTAATAATTACACTTTATGCATGCAAATCACATTTATGTCTGCAACATAATGACTTCTTAACATGTTATGAATTTTGCACCTTTAAATTGCATTTTAATATTGAATTAATTTGAAAGAAATGTTCATGTTGTATTTAGACTGAATAGTTTGCTATCTTACTTTAACCGTCCTATAAAGGAGTACGTGAAATGAATACAATAGACAGCGAAAGAAAGAAATCGTATCTCATTTAAATAAGTGATGAGTTGCACTATCGGCCTGCTTCTATACATACGTATGGTTATTATACCTTTTATGTAAAAACGTTAATGCCGTCACAATTTATATCACATGAATCCTGCTATACTTTGAAATCACAAACGTACCAAAGTTATTGATATACATCGTCCTAAACACATTTGTTGTTTGAAATTTTTTAAATAGGCTTTCATTAAGCAACAAAGCTTTACATGAAGAAACTAAAACTATTTCCATCATTCATACGGGGCGTCCATACTCAAAAAGGGCAAACTTGATAGAAAATATGCATCGGACTACTGCTAACATTTGACGTTATATCTTTATGATGGTTTTCTGCTTGACATAAGAAAAAGGAAACACAGGCATAATCTTCTTATACATACAAGTTTTCTTGACACAACATTTCAAATGTCTGTAACACTGAACATAGATTAAGCTGGAATTAGTTAAATTCCTGTTGTATAGTACATTCCCATACCATGCTAGGAATGTAAGATGGTCTGAAACAACTGATTCCTTTGATAAGCGTTACTAGGTCAGCATTAATTGTTAGCCTATATCTCTGAGCTGGTTGAATGTTTAAAGTTACACGAATTTATGTTCTAGAAAGATGTTGAAGCATGAATTTTGCAATATTTAATATTTGAATAAGTTTGCAATTGTGTTGTTTGACATTTTCACGTAAAATCTGATATTTAAAACTATTGGTTTGAGAAAACGAATAAATAATATGGACATGTGGTTTTAGTAACCTGTAAGTTCCTTGTTGTCTATGCATTGATAAATGAATATTTTAATTATTTATGATTTAAACCTCTGTGATTAAGTGCACACACTATCTTTTGTGGCTTGTCTATTTGTAGTGCTACATTTTGATATATGGGAGATCCTGAGCTGTATTATACTATTAAAAGTATGAACCGGAGGGGTGAAATGCTCTGCCACTATGCTTCTATCCACTTTACTGGTTTGTCAGTTTGATCAATGGAGATTCATTTTAATATTTAATATCTGCGTTTCTAAAATATGTCATGTTGCATGTTATAGTATGGTTGTGAATATTAAGCGTTGACCCGTGGCTTGTTCCAAACTGTGTTTGCAGGTTTTATATGGCTTGTTTCTACAAACTAGCTTTCAAAATATACGATGTTAAACGTGCCATCACATGAATAAAACACATATTTTTCATTAAATGATATATAATGAAACAAATCATAACAGAAAAAAAAACCATGCTGAAAGCAACATTTGTAATCATCAAGGTCAAGTTAAACCTTAATGAATAATTTGAAAGTCAATGCAATCTATGTAATCCCTCCATGAAGATAACTCCGCATCTCCTTAAGTCGAAATGTATCTGGAAACTCTAAAATTCCATTTACGGCATTACTATTAGCCGAGCCCCAAACACTGCCATCATACCGAAAGGTACCAAATTTGTAAATTAAGGGCGTGAAAGGACTGGATGACTCAGTCTTGTGTATGGGGTTTATTGTCGCACACGAAATGTATGGTAGTTGGCCTGTGTGCCGCGTGAATGTGCTTTATCCGAAGTGAATGTTAGGTGGAATTATGCAGCCCAGTGAAAGCACCGAAGGAGAGATTGACTGAAAAGCATATATGGTGGACCGCCTTTTTCAGCTAGCCGTTAGTCATTTTCCGTTCGTACAGAATGCTATTATGTTAACGTAATTAACATCAAACTTATCAAGCATGATGGTTCTGTGGCCGTGGATGTTTATTCATATAACGTCCTGATATGCTATAAAGACGTGCGATGGGGCTCTTTTAAGTTTTGAGAAGTGACTGTTAGACGTCTACGGACATGCCTCCAGAACCAAGTTTGTCGCTTCAGTCGAGGCCATGGGCACATGGATCTCAATTCTGGCCAGTGATGGTGCTGCCAAAAATGTTGCTGTGATTAGGTCTTCGATGATATTGTTTGTTCCGTTACTATATTATACAATGCATTCTGTGCGGAGGCGGCAACTACTGATATTCGTAAAGTGCGGTATTTCATTGTACGTCTACCCAGCAGCATTTGCAGTTTAACGGCTTCGAAACGTTCAAGTTCTTTCCCTGATAGCTGGTTGCAAAGTGGATTCAAGAGGCAACTGTAAGCTTCATTTCGAATGCCGTGTTTATGGCATGAACAAGCAAACGGTTACTTTATCTTTTCATGGGAATCGTTGCAGCAGCTAAAACGTCGGTCGATTAAATGCTGAGACAATGACATCTAAGCAACCAAATGAGCTAAAACACACAGCACAGTTAAGTTAACCTTTGTTACCTAATATACTACAATGACGACTATAACCTAATGTGTATATAGCAAACTTTAGACAGAAAGATTCTTTTGAGCACTATAAGTATCAAACAACTTGTGTTAGCTAACATTTGTGCCAGATGTTATATACATGGTGTAGACGAATATTATTCCATAAGCCAGACCTTCATTGTTCAGTGACGAAAATGAATATTATCCGGTGATTAATTATACTGCCTTTCATTGTTTAGAAATATTTGTGCCAGAATAAAATATGTTTGTGCAATCTTTACAGTCCTAGAACAGTCGATACAAATGGTGGTACATGCATTTTCAATAAACGTTGAGCACGTGTGTTGCTTTGAAAAGTAGAAAATCAACAGATTTCAAAAGTGTCTTAATGTGTCTGAAGAACATTCAATAATTTATCAAGAATGTATTTAAAGTCCTGTCTGATACACGTATATATCAATCATTTAACATGTAATTTATCAATCATGTTAATCCGTTAACTATTAATAGCTATTATATTTGCAATCTAGATTGTGTCACTTGCAAAATATACAACAGAAGCTAAAAAGTCTAAGAACTAATGATGAATGATTTCAGTATTCAGACTAATGTTTAATAATTTAAGACAAAGATAATTGTTACGTTCATTTGTAATGAAAAATACAATGAAATTTGCAAAAGATTCTTGTATTGAAGAAGGGTAAACTATAATCCAGCAACGTTTTGAAACAATGGCTAATATTACGTTTGCGAAAATATGACAAGCAAAATAAAAATATATAATTAATTTTAAAAAAAACAACCAAGTTGCCAAAGAACAGTCGCTGTCGTACTTTTTATCTTTCAGTTTTTCTTTTTTCCTGGAAGAAATTTAATGTGATATGTGACACTAAATATCATATTGAAATAGGTCATGTAAGTTCACTGAACGACGATTGCTACGATACCCGAGGAAGCATATTTTAGACAAGGTAATACTTGAACCCTATTTGCTGTATGGTATGCCTTTTGAAATACATTTATATTGCACCTCCCCAATTGCCTACGTATTTGTAAAATGTACAAGGTCCCAATATGTTACGATATATTCTTGCTAATGTAGAGTGTGAGAGTGGAAGGCATGTATAAGAAGAATGAGTGAATAAGACACTGAATACAGTTTGACCTACATTACTTATCTCAATATCTCTTTCCATGCATACTCCGTTTTAGTTACAAATACATTTAAGGTAATTTTTGTTTGTCTCATTTATGAACACAATTAATTCCTTCCATACGATTTCAACATTTGTAAGATTATTCCAGAAAATATGTCTTTAAGGTGTGCGTTAATGTTTGAACAGTTTGCCCAACTCCTCCGTCGAAACCAGGAGCGATAAACGAGACAACAGAAGTATCAGTCGGACAGAACTACACCTACAAATGTCAGAATGGTCTATTTATGAAAGGTGATCAGAACCCAACAGTCACCTGTCTACAAGATGGTAACTGGACCTCGATAAGTTTTATTTGTGGTAATTGAAAATTATTTTCATAGCAAGACTACAGTTATTAAGAGTAATAAATCCTTATCATATTTTATCCTTTACAATGTCCGATGACGTCACCAATGGCATCATACCATTATATTAAGCAAAGGCACGATATTCGTGGCATTCAAATTTACTAGGGTACTTCTCATGACATTGTTGCATCGTATCAAATCAGTATGATTATTCATAGGATCACAGATTGCTACATTTTGTCAAAGTAACACGGAAACTTATCAAACTTCAAATTGTCATAATCTTCTGCTTACTAACACTCTCAAATTGTTTCAAGCGTTTCGCAAGCTTTCTATAAAATATGCATTAAATTACGAAATCCTACATATTGCACTATGCCACATTCCTAAATGTGAGTTTACGTTAAATAATATTGCATTTTATGCTCTCTTATAAGACTTTGTCTTCATTGTTTCTGCGAGAATTAAAATGAATCCGCTGCTATTCATCAAGATCAATATACCATTTTATGATAACTGGATATATATCTTTGCAGTCAAGACTTATCAGAATCAAGTATTGATGTTTGGACAATTTATTAACTACTAAAAGTATAGAAAGGTTTTTGTGAATGTTTCTCCAATTGCATTTGTAGAATTCATACTTATCTCAAATATGACCTACAAATGTCAACTTAGATTTTAAAATGTCAAGGATATATCTTCCCAAACGTACAAGTCTTCTTGAAATATAGAATTGGGCAAGGTAACCTTATTTCAATCCGTAATTTACGTTTCTATATGCGATGTATAAAAGTGGTACATTGGCAAACTTGCCCCACATTTCTTTTCCAAAATACCTTTTATAGGTAGACTCAAATAAAGGAAAGAGAAACAAAGTCAGAACAAAATAACTTAGTATTCTGAACAAACGTAAAGGAAAGACATAATTACCTAATATTGATTAAACTATAAAACACATTTAAAATTTAAATATTATGTTATTGTTGTAATATATTAATTACAACGTTTCAGTGAATTTAAGATATGAGTCAATGGTTTGATTTTGTTGCAGTGAAAGTATTTTATGTATGTATGTATGTATGTATGTATGTATGTATGTATGTATGTATGTATGTATGTATGTATGTATGTATGTATGTATGTATGCATGCATGCATGCATGCATGCATGCATGCATGCATGCATGCATGCATGTATGTATACTTAGTAAAACTAAATGCCTTTATTAATAATTAGTTTTCATATTATCTTAATTGTTTATTTCGTTCTCATGCAGTAAGACAGAACGTGTATAATATATTAATTACACCGTTTTAGTGATTTTCAGATATGAGTCAATGATTTTGATTGCAGTAAAAGTATTTTGATGTGTATGTATGTATGTATGTATGTATGTATGTATGTATGTATGTATGTATGTATGTATGCATGCATGCATGCATGCATGCATGCATGTATGTATGTATGTATGTATGTATGTATGTATGTATGTATGTATGTATGTATGTATGTATGTATGTATGTATGTATACTTAGTAAAACTTAATCCCTTTTTAATAATTAATTTTCATATTATCTTAATCGTTTATTTCGTCCTCATGCAGCAAGACAGAATTGGATGCAGGATACAATATATCCAAACAATATACAGAACTCTACAGAAATCAGTAATGAGACGGGGATTGATTTGTTGGCGTGCATGCATCAATGTGATGAGAAAATGAACATCTGTTTATCCTTCTTTTATGATAACCTCACTAGTCGCTGTATATTGTCATCTTCATTCCGACGAGGATTACCGCAGGGTTATCAAACGTCTAATGGGTTCGTGTATTACATAGGCAAGTATTAGTTCATTGTTACAGAAGTAACGATGTCTTGAAGACATAAAACTATAATTTCCTGTCCAGGGAATAATTTTAAATCAAGGATAAAGAGCTTATTCGGTTTACAGATAACTGTGGCACAATTTACTGTAATTTATTTAGTTTATAATTGACAAAGTTAAGGTATTTCTCCAACTCAGATTTTACCTAGTTAAATAATTCACTCACATTCCCTACGGAGTGAGTCAACAACAGGAACGTGCAATTGCAAGATAACGAGCAAACTGTGATAAACGAAATTGTTGGCTATTCTGATTTCTGTAACTTATTTTGATCGACCCTTTCTTTCATTCGGTGTTGCATTTTCTGTTCTTCGTTTGTTTTGTTTGTTTCTTTTCGATCTTTCGTTTGCTTCCTTAATTTCTCTAACAATACGAACATATTAGTGCATGGCTCTAATCAAATTATCACCATGCTAATCGATGAAAATAAACATTACAAATGTAATGTTACGTCAATAGAGGAACATATTCCTGACAAAAGCAAACCATCAATAAAACCATTCACGTTATAATATATATATATATATATATATATATATATATATATATATATATATATATATATATATATATATATATATATATATGTGTGTGTGTGTGTGTGTGTGTGTGTGTGTGTGTGTGTGTGTGTGTGTGTGTGTTCTACTAGGAATATTCTGGTTATATCTCCCGTAACCTGGCTGGTCGTAGAGGCGCCATTGATGACTTTGCGACTATCCTTCTCCATTTTTCCTTATTTTCCAATCCATTTTCGGACTTTTGTGAAGCTCGTGTCTGTCCACTCCTTGATGTTGTTTTCCCGCCTCTTCTACTGAATAAATCGTTTTATGTTTCTTCTGATGTTACGTTGATGAGCTTGAGTGGTGACCATTCTATCTTAGCTTGAGTGGTGACCGAATCTCAGTATGGTCCAATGACACCTTTGATTCCATTGCACATCATGAGAGATATGGCCTAAGGATACGATTTTCAGGATCCTTCGATATAATCTCATATCGAAAGCATGTTTCATGATTTCTGATTCTGTTGTCAGGGTCCATGCTTCACATGTATACAATGATATGGACACGAAGAAAGAGCACATCAGCTTGATGTTGGACTAACGTGTAATCTTGGTGTCGTTTAAAATAGACTGCATCGAAGCCATTGAATCTGTTGTCTGCAAAATTCTAAAATCAAACTCATGCTTGGGACCTTTGGTGGAGGCCATATCGCCTAAATACTTGAAGCTTGTCACTGTGCCAAACGTCTGTCAATTCACTATTATTTTGTTTTGGGTGCCACTTTCGGTGTTTGTCATTATCTTGGTCTTTTCAGCGCCAATTTCCATCCCGTACCTTAGTGATGGTTGAGACGGTTCACCTAGGTATCTAGTTCTCGTCAGGTGTCAGCTAATCCGTGGATATCACGAGAAAAGTGCAACTTGGTGATTGTGTTACCTCCAACACTGGCACTGTCTTCATGGTCGTCCAATGCATCGGATGTGAATCTTTCCATGCAGATGCTGAATGTGGTATTGAGAGAAGGCATCCAATCGGGCCCCGGCCGTAGTTCAGAACCAATGTCTTGTGATGCAATTGACGATAACTACGTTAGATGCCATGTGATACGGATTTCAAATGGTCCTAATTAGTAGGGCATAACCGATTAGCATTTTTCTACCGATTTCCGATTCCGGATTTTGGGCATGAAATTTTTCCGATTCCGGATACGGTTCGATTAATCGGAAATGCTAAATCCGTATTTTTTTCTAAAAAATTTCATCTTCCGTTTCCGGGTTTCTGGTATCTGGTTTTGCCGTGTCTAGCATGTTGCTTAGTACTTTACCATATCCGGATTCATTTCCGGTTTTCACCCGTCGGTTCAAATAGATTGTCTCACAGCGTGGTTGTGTTGACCATATTGGACTTTTCTGACTTCTCATTTACCTTTATTAACGCACTATCGACTGACACGCAGTGTTAGACACAGTGCTATAGAAATTCAACTTTATTATTTTTATTATCCGAATCGGTCGTTCCTGCATTGTCCGACTCCGATTAATCGGAAGTTCATACTATCCGGTGGAATCCGATTTCCGGATCAAAAGTCGGTTATGCCCTACTAATTATTTTTGTGTTTATGTTGCGTACCTTCCGATTGTTTTATGTATACTTTATTGTTATTATATGTATATTGCATGCTTTTCTACTAATAACTTCTTGACAGTACGTCAAAGGTATAGCGTAACAATCTGGACTCTTGTTTCATCATCCGTGGGTAATTGGAGTGGTTTGAGCGGATAAATTATATATGAAATTTTTTCTAACATCATTATGTAGTGTCTTTTTCTTTAATTTGCTGAGCTTCAGCGCGATAAATAAAAATAGTATTAACATTCCAAAAATATTATCGCAATCCCAGAACGATCATTTGAACTCATGATTATATATATATATATATATATATATATATATATATATATATATATATATATATATATATATATATATATATATATATATATACATATGTATGTGTGTGTGTGTTTGTGTGTGTGTGTGTGTGTTATTTCGCTCTTTGAAGAATTTAATTGTTTTAATTTAATTATTTAAATTTAATAATAATAATAATAATAATAATAATAATAATCCTGTCGTTATTTCTACATGTAACCGTTTTTAAATTCGTTTTGTTTTGCTGATGTAAATCCGTATAAAAGCAGGGACGAGATAGGTGGGCGTGTGTTGTAAAACCGACGTATACTCCGCTCTACTGCCACCCGCTGTATTATCATTTCAACTGCAGCAATAACTAAGTCAGAATAGAACTTAAAAATAGGAGCAGACGATATTGAAAATTTAAATGCGTCTAATGACAAAACATAAAAAATCAATGCGCAATAATTTGTAATCTTTATGGTTATAATTATAGTCAATTCAAGTTAAATTGCAATCAAACAGGAAAAACTATTCCACCAATTCTCAACAATGATTTACGACCTTTTAGACGTCTCTGGCAATGACTAAAATAATGAGTTTTGCATTTTATAGCGCCAACAGCCTCGTGTGATATGGGATATATTAATGTCAGCTTGGGAGGTTCTTACTTCTGTATCAAATTACATAGAACAAATCAAACTTTCAACGAAGGAATGAAAACATGCGAATCCGAAAAGGCCAAGCTGCTCATCGTTACGACAGAGGATCAGATAACGGATACAAAGAAGTTTTTAGGGACTTTTGAGGGTACGTGACAATACAGCTAAGTATAAGACACTGGCTATCCATTCGATACAGAATCAAACACAAAATTTGTTCTCTGTGCTACCTTTCACTAACTGACTCCAGTCCAACATACATATCTGGTCTCACCCATGTGTAGACAGCAGCAAGATACTTACGCACCTCTTCTGACAATCGTATACTCATAATTCCCACTATGAAAACAAAGTCATATTGACAACGCTATTTTCCGTAACAGGGCGCAGCATCTTGGAACGAATTGCCCACTGAAATTAGACACAATGACACAGTTAACCGTTTCAAGAGTGCTCTTAAAACGCACCTTTTAACGGCTACAAGAACAAACTTAAAGACCTAACAATGTTTCTTATCTTAGATATTTTCAGCATGTTTTTATGTTTTCTAATTTCATGGTGTTTGTTTTATTTTTTTAGTCATATCATTATATATGTTGTAAAGCATTTCGAGCTTCTGAAGATTAGATAATATATATATATATATATATATATATATATATATATATATATATATATATATATATATATATATATATATATATATATATATAAAGTCTTCATTAATATTATTATTAACTCTATTGAACAAACTAAAACAGTCGTTATATTTTCAAAACAGTATTTGCATCACACTGAGGCTCTAGATCACTGTTGGAAAACTGGAGGAAGTTCCGTGACATTAATAAAAATGAAATTACAAACATCATGCCGTTAGAATAATGTAAAAACGTTTGAACGTCAAAATCGTCAGTAAATGAGATTCACGTAACATTGCAGGTAAGTACAACACTAAATGTAACAATAACCCCTTGCTGCCATTTTCAAGAACATTCTACTGGCTGACAGTACGTGTAACTTTAGTCCCAGATAAGAATGTCACATGCTCTACATCACAAACGGAAATAAATGAAAATGTGACATTGAACGCGATCTCGAAACCAAACAAATGACTTTTCAATAACAGATGCACCTGGCAGGTTGAACGTGACTCATGTCAAATATTTGGTGCCCTTGTCCCATCACATCTGCAGACCTGCATAGCATGAGTATTTACAAGAAATACCCTAATATCTTATAAATAATATTTACCCTCCTCTGAAAGTATGCGCATAACGTGGACGACTCTGATGGGGCAATTAGTTGAGTCAGACTATATATAGTTTTACCTTGACACTATGCTTTGGGGGGGGGGAATATGAACAGTTTAATATGCATAGACAGACAGTCAGATATACAAATATATAAACATATATAGATAAGTAAAGAAAGATATATAATGTTCTTTGTCGTGAAATATTAAACTAGAGAATACAACGCAAGGATGCAAACATATCTAAACCGGAATTAATTTTTCTCAAAACCAATGTCTGAAACAATATGACATTTTCCATAAAGGCAACACTTACTTAGAATCTGTTACAGTTTGTTTCTTTTACAGAATCAGCATCAATAGTAAATGTCCTAACCACATTAAAGATCTCTAATTTTTTAATTTTGAACATTTACTCAGTAAATGACATAATGTGACTATTCCCGAGAAGAAATCGAGTAACTATAGCAGAAGCCGGTATGTGCCACGTGCTTGTCCTTTGCTTGCGTCTGTGTGACGTTCTTGTAAGAATATAATTTATTTCATGGCATTCATCACTTTTGGTACATCGGCTACATTTCAATTACGTGGGCATGTTTCAAGTTTTACATCTATTTGGGAGGGTTAGAACCTGACCTAGAGTTGCATACTCCAAATATTTATAGAATGCTATGATTGCAGAGTGTTCCTAAATGTGTTACAAAAGAACAAAATATTACTTGACCAAACGATACAGTGATTGCATGTTATGAGAACATGCAAGATGATGTATATCGTTTTCATATAAAGATCCATATGTGAGGACACATCAGCATTTTCGGTACAATGATGAAGTGTAGATATATTATGAAAAATAAAGTTCACCAGCTTCAAAAGTCCCTTAACATTTTAATGTATAGCCATATTTAACAGTGTATTATGGGATGTTGAATAAAACTTAACGATATATACGTCAGAATTATTTCTGTCAAATGTAGTGAATATATATATATATATATATATATATATATATATATATATATATATATATATATATATATGTGTGTGTGTGTGTGTGTGTGTGTGTATATATGTGTGTGTGTGTGTGTGTGTACAATATTTGTGAGTCCAGCCATAAAACTCTTGTTCTTCAAATGCGGAGAGGAGTAATATTGATTGATCCCCTAGCTCATCGATGACCAATATTCTAATATACATACATAGATACATACATAGATACGTGCATAGATACATACATAGATGCATACATAGATACATACATGGTGTTGTTCTTCCGTCGATTAGACGAGGACTTCTCTACTCATCTGAGAGTTGGAGAGGCTCTTTCTGTTCTTTGCGTGCTAAGGTGGCTGATGTACCCCATTGTCTGTAACCTTGTCCTGCCACTTGCAATTAAATATTTTCTTAAGACTTAAGTTATGAAAGTGGTTCAGCGTCCTGACTTGGCGTTGGTACATCATCCACATTTCGCACGCGAAGTGTGGGGAGTACAACTGCCCTGTAGATCTTTAGTTTGGTCTGGATGTTGATGCCTCTTCTACATCCAGACTTTGGTATAAAATCTGACGAACGTTACGCTGGCTTTGGCAATGCGAAAGTACACTTCGTCGTCATTAGTGACGCTCTGTGACAGTGTGCTGCCAAAGTAGGGGAATCAGTTCGCAACGTTGAGTTTTTTGGCCGTTGACGATGATGTTGGGCTCAACATAGGGCTTTCCCAGTCTCGGCTGATGCAGGACTTCAGTATTCTCGGTGCTGATGGTGAGACCAAAGCTTGTATAAGAGCTGGAGAACTTCTCAATGCTTCGTTCCGGGTCTGCTTCAGAGACAGCATTGAAGGCACAGTCATCATCAAATAAGACATCCTTGATGGTGTATGTCATGACCTTCGTTTCCACTTAAAGCCTCATGGTATTGAATATTTTCCAATATGTTCGGTACCGACTCCAACCTCTCTGTCTCTGAAAGCATTAACCTGAAGGCGGAGAACAATAGACTGAATAGAGTCGGTGCCAGAACACCCCCCCCCCCGCTTGAATACATTGGTTACTGGGAATGGCTCAGATGTCTCTGTGTTGCACTGGACTAGTACATGCATGCCATAGCGAAACTGCTGCGTCATGGATATACATTTTCTTGGGCATCCGTACTTGGCCATTACCTTCCACATGCCTTCTCTGCTGACAGTATCAAAGGCATTTATCAAGTCGATATTTAGCTTGTAGCTGCCTCGCATGATCTCACATTCTTTTCGGAATTCACACTGGCTTTCTGACAGTCGTACCTGGGCAAAATGCATAGTGAGGAGGTTCAGTAAGATTATAGCAAGTATCTTGCCTGTAATTGAGAGTAAGTATATACCCTGGTGGTTGTCGCATGCCTGGCGTTCCTTTTGCACTTAAACATGTGGATTATGGAAGCATCTTTGTGCTTCACGCCTTGCAGACTTTAACTGGGATGGAGTCTTTGGGGATCCGTCCTTCATCAATCCGATGTACATGGCCCTGCCATCTGATACAAAGTTGGTGAAAGATTGTGAACATGCTGGAATCTTAGCACGTTCAAGCACCTCGCTGTTTGTTGCTTGGTCGCTCCAGATATTCGTAGTTGCTGATGATGTAGCTTCTAGGGTCACGCTCTGAGTCATCACGTTTGTTTTTCTTTTGGCTGATGGTGAGACCAAACTCACCACATGCTTTAGCAAGGTGGACCATCATAAGATGTTGCTCAGCTTCTGTGCGAGTGTTTAGGGCAACAGTGTCTGCGAAGATGATGTTTGCTTCACGCTCTTTAAGTTCTGCTTTTAGTCGTAGCCAGGTTGAACAGTTTGCCGTTTGATCACATGTGCAGGTAGCTCCATTTTGTTGACGTCCCAAAGCTTGCCTGAGCAGGACAGCAGAGAAGGTACCGAATGTCATGGTGGCTATGACACAACCCTATTTTACTCCGCTGCAGAGGTGAAGGGGTCGAGCGTTGAGCCATCGCACTGCACTGTGCCTTTCATGTCATCGTGGAAAGACTATATCATGCTTAGAGATTTTGAGGGCATACAACCTTCGCCAGGATTGTGAAGAGCCCGTCTCTGTTGTCCATATCGAACGCCTTGGTGCGTTGTATTGAGGCAATGAAGAAAGTCTTTTTTGTTGTTCTCTGCATTTTCTTGCAGTTACCTGACTGAGAGGATCATGTCGATTGTGGACCCGCACTGTGAATCAGGATACACTCATTTTGCAGGCATCTGCTGTCTGTTTAGGATGACGCGTGCGAAGACTTTACCAACGATACTAACACGGGATATGCCACTGTAGTTGTTGCAGTCACTTCTATCTCCTTTGATCTTGTACAGAGTTATGATGTTGTTTTCTGTAATGTCCTGAGGCTGAATGCAACTTCATTCACGCACTGGCAGAGGAGGTCGTGCTGGTGCGTGAGCAGCAACGCAATTGCCACATTAGATGACTTTTGATGTGATACCATCCCTCCCTTTATTTTAACTAGGAATAGTTTCTCTAAGGCCTTCTTTATTTCTGCAACACAGTAGGTTTCTCGTCCATTTCGGCCATGAGAGGAAGTTTTTTTCTTCAATGGTGTTGAAGGCATCGTTACTCACGTTGTTCTCTTTGGAGTACAGTTTAGAGTAGTACTCCACCGACCGCTCCATCTGCTTTCCCTTGTCGTGGATGTTATCGCCTGTAGTGGTGCTATCACTTTCGTCGTGGGAATCTAGACGACTCTATAGGCATATAGGTGTAACAGACGCAAAGTGCAGAGGTTAACACGACCGTGCGCACATGAATACTGGCATCAACTCCGTCAGAGCACCCAGACCTCAGCAGATAACGGAAACATAAGAGCCATGTACTATGGCAGAAGGAAAGCAATGGGTCATACATACAGACAGACATGTGATTTACGGCATATATGCATTTAATATTATTATTAATTGTATTAAAGTTATTATTATTATTATTATTATTATTATTATTATTATTATTTGTATTAATATTATTATTATTATTATTATTATTATTATTATTATTATTATTATTATTATATTCCACAGGGTCTGTATATATTGGTGTCTCAGACGAAATGAATGAGGGACACTGGGTGAGCTGGAATGGAGAGGAAGTTTCCATCTTTTGGGATTCAAACACTTTGCAAGGAAACAATTCAGTTGAAAACTGTGGCGTTATTGATGCCAATGCTACAGTAATTGGCGTAATCGACCATCCTTGCAACCAAACTCATCCTTTTATATGCTGTAAAAACGAGCTTTGATCTACACACAATGCTAATGGGTATATTTGTACCAAAAGCATTGTCTATTATTTCGATATGGATAAATGTATTTCATTTTTAATTTCTGCTCTTCACTATAGATATAGTCAAATATGATTATTTTAGGTCAAGTGCGAGTTGTGTCCCTTTTCGTGGCTATGCCATGTAAATAAACATTTGCTATTTTTAGTTTCGAATTCCAATTGAAATCCTAATGTATACATTGTTGTTGTTTTTTCCTGTGACATACCTATTTAGTGTGGCTTCAATTCAGTTAAGTCTGTCATAAACGTTTGCCAGTAATATGTTTAGAAAGTCGTCTTATCAAACTTTAGTTGAGATGGTCTTTCTATCCATGATCTGACCACCTTTGTGGAACGTGCAAAATATATAATCACTTGATGTCTACACCTGCCCAATTATGTTTGGTTTACATTTGTAGAAATATTGGTTATGGCGGTCAGTTCTAAAAGTGAATCCCGGCTAATATCTCATTAGTTCCGTACCAACGACGAGTAAACACTGTTAGTCTTTCTTTGAACAGGCCAAAAATGCATCTTATCAGCAAAATATTTGGCTATAAAATTTAACAAGTTTCCAATAACCTATTGAAGCGTTGCCTGATAATTTTGCATAACATTTGTTGGTGCACATCTCTGTGACTGAATCGTTGTCTGACAGACAAACGATTGCACTCTTTCTTGCTCAAAAACACATTATATGAGACTGGTAAAAACCCTATATTTCATATATTTAAAGTTTGCGAAAAAGTTGATCAAATTATTGCTACAGAGATACACGTAAGGCCAGCATGAGTCAGCCAGATCAAGCTGACACCTACTCAACCTTTTTACTGAATTCTCTGAATAATAATGTTGTCGCATATACTGTAGTTGCGGAATTTAATATGGTCGTTTGACACTGCAATGCGTTTCGATAACATTTATTTTCTTTACCGTTTCCTATTAATAAAAATGTTATGTCAGTATCTTTCGAAATTTGATGTCATTACTTTCAAATATTTGCATTAAAACTAAACAGACTTGTATTAGCAATAAGGCAAACAAATATAATATCTTAGCAGATTGAAAAGCGTTGCAGCAACGAATTAATATTTTCCAAACAACCTCCTGTCATACCACATATTGCATTGTATATTTGCATATATTAGACTTCAGAAATATCATGCACAAGCTTTTATGGAATCTAATACAAAATTATTTGGAAACTAAATGTACAAACGCCTACAATTCCAAAAGAGTAATCGCATATTTTTGTTCGCATATTTCTGAATGAAAATGAGAGTTGAAGTCAAAATATTGTAAACATTGATATAACTTTCAAACAGCGATCATCCACTGAACACTTTCTTCTTTAAGATAAAGCGTAAACGTTGTGTCTATACTTAAAAAGTCAGTGATAAGTTTACATGACTTTGAAACAAATTTTGACTTTTTCATAAACAGTCGCTGAAAAAGGCAATTTACAGAGTATGAATTGTGTCCTGCCAATAGCTTGGACATTAATACAATTGTTAAAAGCCATACTATCCGTTAGACTAATGGAGACCTAATGAAAGAAAGAATAGTCCGCAGTATGCGGAAGACTGGTCCTCGATCACTACTCGTGTTAACATGTAAATGCATAATAATTTATACTAATCTTAACTATTATGAAATCAAGTCAAGAATCAACTGCTATGTTGTTTGCACTTATCTCGCAAGAAAGGTCAAAATAGTCCACGAGAAAGGTAACTCATGATGCAAACAAAAGCCATTACCTTAACAAACACCAACATACAGATAAAATAAATCTGAGAAAATTATTTCGATGACAGTCTAAAACTCTAAATTGTAATTGTAACCACCGCTAAATAAAGTGTTGATCTTGCTGTGAGTCACATCGCAACAATTTTCGCAATGTGGCAGTTTATAATGATGTCTAGCATTGGGGCATCATGCCGCAGACATGTAGCATGATGTACCACCCAGTTACATTATCCTGACACCAGGCCGACCAGTCCTAATACTAACCTCATAATGCAGAACGCCAAGCGAGGCAGTTGTTGGTGCCATATTTATAAGTCTTTGGTATGACTCGGTTGTGGATCAAACCCTCGACCTCCCGAATCCAAAGCGAATGCTCCAACTACTATGCTGCCGGAGCACTCTTAATTAAATTGCGCGTGATATCTGGTGATTCACTGTGATGTATACCAATTTTAATCAGTCAGAGAAACAACTGTGTGAGCTAAGAACCCTAGAAAATAGTTACTGACGCTCACACTTGCCATCCTTCGTCGGTTTATTTTGATGACTTACTAATATTGTACTAATTAAAGTCATTATTGTGATACAAGACAAATAAAGGTCTTTGTACAAACATGATAGAATATTTATTTTGCAAAAGTTGAAACACCGGATGATTTTATATTTCCCAGTCGAGAGTAAACAATTTGTTTGTTTGATTAGTATTTTAACGTAGCGTTAACATTTTCACAGTCATATCGTTACTGTATATGCAGTGAGGCAGTTTATAGTGATGTCTAGTGCTGGGGTATCATGCCATAGACATATAGCATGATGTCCCACCCAGTCACATTATCCCGACACCAAGCAGACCAGTCCCAAAACTAACCTCTTTATGCTGAGTGTATAGCAAGGCAGCTGTTAGTACCATTTTTGTAAGTCTTTGGAATGACTCGGCCGGGGATCAAACCCACGACCTCCCGCTTTCGCGGCGGACGTTCTAACCACTAGGCCACCTGAGCGGTATCCAGGGTAAACAATAGCTACTAATCCAAAATGAATGTAAGCTAAGCATGCGAAGAAAACAGACGATATATGTATTTGAATTGCAAGATGCAAAAAAAAAATGTTTGAACGATACTGGTATTTATATGATTAGGATAGGAGCTTTCTTTCATGCACGATGGAATATTTCAGTACTCGCCTTTCTGCGTGTACGATATCAATGACTGAACCCGTCGATGTTAAAACATTGTAAAATGTAAAAAGGTATAAGAGAATGTCTCTTTGTCGTGAATAGTTCATTTCTACAAAACATAAGAGAGTGTTTGTGTGCTAACATTTAGTTAATAATAAAATGTGTGTGTGGTTGTTTCGACTTATAGCTTATCAATTTCTTACTGAATGTATATAATTTGATTTTCAATTTCAATATTTCAAAATGTATGTATTCTCTAATATATGATGTTCACTATCAGTTTCACATATTCTTGATGTATTATATAAAATGTGATGCTCACTGTTTGTACCGATAACCTTATATATTGTATAATATGTGATGTTTACTATCATTAACGAAGTATTTCATATATGATGCTCCCTATTAGCAGCGAATAAGTTTGTCTTGTATACTATTTAAATATAGTAAACTCCGTCTTTTTTATGAATTTCAGCTACAATAAATGTATTGACTTGAATTTAGTTGTGTTGAATATAGTGAATCAAACTGTATTGAGTTGAATCTTTCCTTATTGTGACATTGTGCTAGCAGCTACCATACCACTTACATGCTACTTGGAAAGAAACGTCAAGTAAACTCTAACATGAACATTTGATTGTTTTTATCAAAATACTCGTTGGGGCCCCAAGTGGTCTAAAGCGCTGTTCATTACGGTTAACTGCCATCTCACCTCTGTCTGCGTGATTCGAGTCTCAGATTCGGCCAATGTGGGTATGTGAGAAAGCTTGCCAGTAGCTTCGTTGGTCAGTGGTTCTTTCCGGGTTCTTCCTCCACCATTAATACTGACCGCCATGTATAGCCTATCTTGTGCTGAAAAATGGCATTAAACCATAAAAAGAAACAATCAAAAGAGTCGTTAATACTTTTCAAAAAAGTCGTTAATACTTTTTAACTAAATGAGATATAATCTCAGTTAAAAGCATTAACGACTCTTGTGAAAAGTATTATATATATATATATATATATATATATATATATATATATATATATATATAATAAACAACAACATCAGTCAGCTCTTAATGTGTCATTACAACTTGCTATGGTATAATAATTTAAATGAAAAGACTTGCTAAAGAAAAAAATTAATATGCAATCAAGATGTGTATGAAAATCCAAAATATGTTCTACTTACAAAATAAAAAGATATAAAAAGTAAAGTTTGACGAATTCTACCAACAGTATATGTTACATGATTTGCTCAATCTTATATATCTTCAAGTTAAATTAAAATATTGCCTGAATAGCGTGATAATGTAACGTATTCTTCAGTATAAAAAATACGATAAATCATCAGGATTCAAGTACAGGTGTCAGATGATGGTGAGAAGATTCGGTTCAGTTGACCTTGCTCTAGTTTTGGATTTATTTGAAAACGAATGTATCGGAGGATCTTATTAGTTTCTATTCCAAATAATTTCAATTATCGTCTTTAGCTACCTATGTGTTTCTGTAAGTATATACATATTTAATATTGAATTTATCAAACAAGTCAAAGAATGTCCAGCTTTTGCGAGCCTTGGCGCAGGCATTCCGTTGCAGACATTTTTTTTTCATGCACTTATTGGTGCGACTAGTGCGAATCACATTATTATGTATTGAAGTGATACTTTCTGCCAGAATAATGTTGTTGAAGGAGAAAATCGAAGGTAAGCCGATTACGTATCTTAATTAATAATATCATATCGCTACTAGAAGGTTGGCCTTTCTGAGATTTAAAAACAATTGATGGGTCATATTAAAACTTTATCCGTCAAAATTAAATGGAAATGTCCACATGTAGTTGACACAAACATAGTTCGCCATGATTAGTGCGGCCAAATACACTAACACCTCAGTAACATTAAAATTATCCATGTCAGAGTTGACACAAATGAAAAGACAATTGAATATCTCTGTTCCTTGGAACTATTCCAGCGTAGTTGTTGGCATGCAGAAGTGAGATGGCAGTGATCCGTAATGGACAGCACTTTAGACCACTCTGCCACTTGGGCCCCTTATTCAATTTTGTTACCTGTCTGAGACGTTGCAGAGTTGACATGACTGAAAAATTATTTGACATTTCTGATTGAATTTGCTTGAACCAGTAATGGTTGGCTATAGTGAACAACATGCATGGTATTTTTACCACACAATCTGGAAGGCCTGGGTATGCTGAACAGATGTAAGACCTGTTTACCATACAATCTGGAAGGCCTGGGTATGCTGAACAGATGTAAGACCTGTTTACCACACAATCTGGAAGGCCTGGGTATGCTGAACAGATGTAAGACCTGTTTACCACACAATCTGGAAGGCCTGGGTATGCTGAACAGATGTAAGACCTGTTTACCACACAATCTGGAAGGCCTGGGTATGCTGAACAGATGTAAGACCTGTTTACCATACAATCTGGAAGGCCTGGGTATGCTAAACAGATGTAAGACCTGTTTACCACACAATATGGGAGGCCTGGGTATGCTGAACTGATGTAAGACCTGTTTACCCCACAATTTGGAAGGCCTGGATATGCTGAAAAAATGTAAGGCCACTTTACAGAATAATCTGCAAGAGACTGCAGTTCTGAATTTTTAAAATGAAAACAAAAAATGAAATTAAGGAAAACAACTAAAATGAAAACCTTTATTCAGAATGAATAAAATATTCTTTGTTCCAATTTTGTTAAACCATCATCTATTCAAACAAAGTTGCAAAATTCTGTCATTAACTTTGTCTTTTGTACATGTATTATCTATCTAAACACCATGATACAACATCAACTGCAAAATCTATTATAAAAATCAATATCACAAAACTAATTTAAACTTGGAATACATGTCCCAACAAGTTTTTAGGATGCTGTAACACGGATATACTTCACTATGTAATAAATGAATCTAACTCAATTTAAAAAAGATGACATAATAAATTAAAAAATTAGATTTAATACATATATTTGGTTTGATCACTCTGAATATGAGATTTCCAGTAAACAATCTTGCAAATTAAAAAAATACAATTTTGTTTTTCAAGTTTACCTTTTATGTAGCAAAACGTAAAATAAAATAAAAACTGAAATTAATCTAGCATGTACAGACAGACATAAACATGGAAGCCAAAGTTATTGCTAAGCCCACTTTTGTCATTTCAGAATAGAAGAACAAAGTAGTTCTTGAAAGCATTTGAGAATAATGAATAAGTAAAATTGGTCCTTCTCATATAAGACTCTTTAAGAGATTTATTAAAGAACAAATACATACATATAGCATTAATATACTGAAATTTGTTTTCTATTCCTGGCAAATTTCTTAACATACTGACTGTACATACAATACACAAACAAGATAACAGTCGATAAAATATACTGCAACCTCAAACTAATTTCAAAAGAAATTATTCATTACTCAAGTAACCATTTTAAACTGAATATATGTATTTTCAGATTATTGGACAGGGATTACTGTAAAACATGGTTTTCAGGGTATACACTATTTTAAAATATGTAATATTTATCTACTATCATGACCATGCCATTACATTTTATCTTGCTTGTCCCGAGTTCAATGCAAAAATTTTTCCTCCTCCAATTATTAAATATTCTAGAAATCCAGAATCTCTTGAAGGGACAATCTCTAATAAAATTTCCAAGAATTCATTTCTTCCTTCTAACTAGTTGAGTGTTGAAACGATTTCTGATGTTATTCAGCAATAACAAGATTTACAAATTAGATGCAGTGATACACATATTGTATGCAAGATTGGCGCCATTTTCATTTAGGACAAAGTAGACATTATTATAAGTCTTAACTCTTGTCATAATGTCCATCCATTCAAGTGACAACAAGATTATTAACATGGTTTTCATGGCAGCCATATTGAATGTATGACTGGCATAATTATCATTTTTCACTCATGTATCAAAATAAGCATATATAGAAAAGAGAAGTGAGAACCAATATGGCTGACCAGTCTTATGAGAGGGATTAACAGCTAAGAATTGGTGGGTTGGGATAGAAATGACATTTCATCTAGGAGGAGCAAAAAAGATTTTAAAAATGGCAGCTGCGACAGTCATATTTGACATCAGAATAATTTTCATTTAAGACCTACTGGACAACATAACAAGTCTTCTTATAAAACTTCAACATCAATATGACCTCCTGTAACAGTTCAAGTATGGCCAATAGAGCTAAAGAGAAAACGTTTTATAACAAATGGCAACACAATTGTAGTTTCCGCGATGACCTAACTGATGACCATATCTGTAAATGTGAAAAGTCTTCAAGGAACCTTTCTTTCAGATTTTTTCAAATTCTGTTAAACAGTCTAAAGTTATTCAAGGTTTTTTTTTTGCTCATAGCAGGCGCTATAATTTTTGACATATACACATTTTTTTCTTGAACGCTTAAAAGCTCTTCATGTCTTGATACCCTCTGTCAAATTTAGTCAACTTCAATTAAGATGCTTTTAGAAGCTCTTTATACTTTCATTTTGTTTTTTCGTATGTAAAAGCAGCCATTTTATATGGTATTTGTAAAGATATAAAAGCTATTAATCTAAATATTTTAATGTTAAAATGTGCTATCAATACATTCAGAAAAGAATTCATTTAAAGTCTTTCTCTATCTTTACTAAAACTGGCAATATCTGATTGGATTGAAACCAAAATGTTTCTGTCAAATTTGGTTAAACTGTGCTGAGGAGTTTCTGACAAGTTGTATAGTTAGTTTATATTATAAGTTGCAAGGAAGACAAATAGCGAATCCATACCAAACTAAAAGCCCTCTATGCCAGGATAATTTCTCTCAAATGTTTAGGAATCCTGTTCAGCAGATTTTTAGAAGGCATCGTTCAGCATAAACTGAATCATTTTAAAAGCCAGGACTCTGGAATAGTCACTGTATAATCATGTTTAAATTGGTTCGATGGTTTTTAAAGGTTGTAAAACTTTTAAATTGCAGACGTGCTGATGATGTACAACAGATGAAGGACATTACGAAAGCAACATGAAATGGACTTTATGATGGCTGAATATTAGCTACCTCCAGTAGAAAACTGAAAGCCACATGAAATGGACTTCATGATGGCTGAATATTAGCTAATTCCAGTAGAAAACAAAGCTACATGGAATGGACTTCATGATGGCTGAATATTAGCTACCTCCAGCAGAAAACTGAAAGCTACATTAAATGGTTTTATGATGGCTGAATAATAGCTACTAACAGCAGGAAATTTCGAGCAAGATTAACAGGGCTTTAAGACAGTTAAATATTAGCTACTTCCAGCAGGCAACTAAGGCAGTTCTAATGTGGACCAGCTAAAGGCCTCTGCTTTTCTCAAGTTGATCTCGACTTTTGTACCCAGTAACCTTACATCACTTTTCTCAGGTACTATAACCTGAAAGAGAAAAATAAATATTTAAAAATTATACCATATTACTTCCTGGTTTATAATTATAAGGCTAAATGAAAGGACACCTAGACAAGAAATTTGGGATAGTATGATGGTTTCGAAAATGTGATGTTTTGTGTATATTTTTAATATCTGATGCCATACTGGGAAGCAGATAAACTACAATAACCATATTTTTATAATGAATACAGACATAATGGCAGAATGCTTTGAATCAAATTTAGCCTATCCATGCATACAAGACAAGGTATATAGATTTTATGGATACAGACTGGTTTTCAAGAGAATTTATAAACTCTAATTTACAGCTGTATTAATAGATTCATTACTTAATATCACTGCATGCAGCTTTTGCTTAATTTGTCCCATACACACTCTGACAAAACAACATATGTTTCATTACTCTAGATTTTCAAGTCCTTTACGAGAAAGGCATGGATACAGCAAAATTTTAAAACAACATAAACAAGTACTTACATCTTTCAGTACAAGTGTCTTGGTCCAAACACTTTTCCCTCCTTCAAATACTATGTGTATATTACAAGAGACTCTATTTGCCTCAACATATGTCTTCTCTGGTATAGCGAGTTTTGCAAAAACTGAAACGGTAACATCTGGACCTGTTTGGAACCAGTCTAATCTACAAGTCTTCTCAGCACCTTCTGGCTGCAAGAGAGATAACCACTGATACCAGTAATGAATAGTAAAGGAAACATTTTTAGAAATTTCATTTCAACTTTTACTACACTGTAATGATTATTCTGGACCTGACTTAATATATAATTAAATGCACACAATGTACTGGGTTGGCATACTTTAATAGTAACATTCTAAGTCAAAGGGTACCCTCACTCTCTCAAATATGTGGATGACAGAGTAACTAAGATCTCCATTCTACTGCATAAGTTAATGGAAACCTTTCTAAATTGGCAAAAGCTCAGACAAAAGGCACCAATCAATGAAAAGAGTCAGACAAAATGCACCAATCAATGAAAAGAGTCAGACAAAAGGCGCCAATCAATGAAAAGAGTCAGACAAAAGGCACCAATCAATGAAAAAGCTCAGACAAAAGGAACCAATCAATGAAAAGGGTCAATCAATAAAGGCACCAATCAATGAAAAGAGTCAGACAAAAGGCACCAATCAATGAAAAGAGTCAGACAAAAGGCACCAATCAATGAAAAGAGTCAGACAAAAGGTACCAATCAATGAAAAGGCTCAGACAAAAGACACCAATCAATGAAAAGGGTCAATCAATAACGAGTCAGTCTATATGACAACAGTCAAAAGACTCAAAAATGCACCAATGAAAAGTTCAGTCAAAAAGAATCATTCAAAAAACTTGAATGGCCCAGTTTTTTGTTTTTTTTTTATTATGGTTTAACGCCATTTTTCAGCACAATATTGGCTATACATGGTGGCCAGTATTAATGGTGGAGGAAGAACCCGGAAAATTCCCGGAAAGAACCACCGACCCACGAGAAGCTACTGGCAAGCTTTCTCACATAACTACATTAGCCGAATCTTAGACTCGAACCCACGCAGACAGAGGTGAGACGGCAGTGATCCGTAAAGGAAAGCGTTTTAGACCACTCGGCCACTCAAGGCCCCCGAAGGGCCCAGTTGAAATGAACCTAAGAAGGCTTTCAAACTGCAGTAGACCAAAGGTTTAGTCCAAAAGACACCAGCCAGTATGAAAAGGCTTAATCTAAATGCACCAACCACTGAAAAGTCTGTCTAAAATCACCAACCAATGAAAAGTCTCAGTCTAAAGGCACCAATCAATGAAAAGTATGTCAAATGGCAGAAGTAAAAAAGTATCAATCACTGAAATGGCAGAAGTCAAAAGGCAACACTTTGATGAATAGATGGACTGTCATACAGAAACAAGAACAGCTTTATATGAAAAGGTGGAGGACAAAAATAATGGATATCGAAATCAACTTTAACATATCTAGAACTAATTTTATAAATACATAAATGGCGGGGAAACAATGATATACCTTAAGAGGCATATCTGAATCTGTTAGGAAATTAACATGCCAATGTACATCACCACATTCTTATCTGATGCTGATCTATTTCCCTGATTGCTAACAAAAAGACTGAAAGAGACAAAATTATATCAACAGATAGGAAGACACCCACAGGGATTTGTGCATTTTCAGTTCAGAAATTCCAAATAATATTGAAAAATAACCAAGCTAGTATTAGCAAACAATTATGTATATTACAAATGGCCCACTCTCACTATAATTTTCTCATCAGGTTCTTAAAAAGAAGATTGTGGAAAGTCAGTTTTTCATACAACTGGGTGCAAATAAATTGCTTACTGGGCTACATTACAATGCCCAGGGCCTTAGTGATTATTGGGTTATACCAGTTACAATGACAAGAGCTTTAAGGAATGGTTACTGGGCTACAATTCTAACAACACAAAGGGCCTTAATGATTACTGGGTTATACCAGTTACAATGCCAAAGGCTTTAAGGAATGGTTACTGGGCTACAATTCTAACAACACACAGGGCCTTAATAAAGTACTGGGTTATACCAGTTACAATGCAAGGGCTTTAAGGAATGGTTACTGGGCTACAATTCTTACAACACACAGGGCCTTAATAAAGTACTGGGTTATACCAGTTACAATGCCAAGGGCTTTAAGGAATGGTTACTGGGCTATAATTATAACAACACACAGGGCCTTAATAAAGTACTGGGTTATAATTACAATGCCAAGGGCTTTAACGAATGGTTAATGTGCTACAATTTTAACAACACACAGGGCCTTAATAAAGTACTGGGTTATACCAGTTCAGGGTTCATACTGAACTATGAATGATAAATTCAAAGACTTTTCCTAAACTTTCAAAGACCACAAACAGAGATTTCTAAGACCTATATTTGCTAATAATGTGTATACAGGTTATTTGAGAAAACAATGAATGCCAAATACTACAAAACTGATTAGTGATTAAAGTCAAACTATAATTAATTTCCTAAAATTGTATAATTATCTGAAAGATAGGTTAACATTCGTTGTTCTTTCAGAAATATGTAACATACGTGTCAGATTTAATACAAAATAAATTGTTCTCTTAACAGACATCAGCATTGCTTTAAATACATTACTATATTTGCTTTTTTTCTATTCAATCATTTTTGGAAAGAGACGCCACCACTCTCATCTTTTCCTCTGCTTTTCTCCTAAGAACATTTGACTCTGTGACAAGCACAATGAGTCCTTTTAACTCTTCTGCTTTCTGTAAGGAAAACCTGCTTTTCTCCTTGTGTCAATGATTAGCCTTTGAGCTCTGAGGCTTTCTCTGCTGAGGTTCTCACCAGATACCTGTTTGTTGACAGAAAATCCTCTCTCCACTGTTGCCTGCCCATGTGACAACAACATTTTCTGGAGAACATTCCAAAGTTCGACATATTCCTTTCTTTTGGAAAGGACAGAATAATACACTTCATCAAGGTTAGGCGGTATTTTTCTCCATTTTTTTAAATAAACATTATATATAAATCTAGCAATATTTCAAGCACTTCAAAGTACTGGGCAAAACGGGCTCAATTATAGTCTGAAGTCCGTTAATCATGAAGCGTCCAGGAGATGGCACTATTAGTGCCATTCTGGTCACATTCAGGTTAGAAATTATACATAAATGATTCAGTTGACTTAGTTCTGTGCACCTTTTACCATTTAATTATTTTCGTTATTGAAATCAATAGGGGTACAAACAAACGGGGATGTATAGTCAGACTATAGATACACAAATCAATTTCGGCAATGCAATTTTTAAAAAAAAATATATTATTGGGGAAAAAGTCGAGGATCGGCAATGAGAAACGGGAACATTCCGTCAACTGAAAATACGTCTTTTTTAATTTTTAATTTTTTTTTACTTGCCTAAGCAAATGACTTGACTTCCTAACGTTAAAGCTTCACAGAACACGTTCTTTTTATATACTCGCAATTCAAGAACAACAACTCTTGCTTAACTCTACTATAGTGTACGCATGCACACTTTGAAACTGTTTATCCGTGAATTGAATTTATTACAATGGATGTTTCTATATTAAACCAAGGAACATTATTATGTAGATCAAAATTTTTAATCCTCGAGCGTGTTATACTTTCGCGCACTTTCTACGTAGAGTGAATTAGTGTAAAGAATATTTTGATTGGCCAAAGATGGACTCGTCCAATCAAATTGAGAAGCCAGGAAAACCAGCTACATCTGAAGCTAACGACCTTAGGCAATTTTATTTGTGACTTCCTTTGATGAAGTGTGTAGCCGTCTTGCTTTGATGAAGAGTGGTTATTGAAGTCGCCACCGAGGCCAACTTTGGATGGCCAAACAAAGCCTCTTTTGTTGTTGCAGCGGCAATGAAACTGAACAGGTCATCAAAAGAAAGAAACCAGGATAACTATATTACATCAGAATCTAACGACCTTGGATAATTTTATTTGTGATTCTGGAAAGAAATTAAAATTTTGGGGTTTATTTCAATTTTCATAGACTTTTAAAGACCTCAGGGTAATATGCTCAATTTTCCCAAACTTTCAAGGCCTTGAAAATGCTACCTCAGTTTTCCCAAACTCTCAAAGACCTTCAAAGACCGTACGAACCCTGCAGTTACAATGCAAGGGCATTAAGGAATGGTTACTGGGCTACAATTCTAACAACACACAGGGCCTTAATAAAGTACTGGGTTATACCGTTACAATTCCAAGGGCTTTAAGGAATGGTTACTGGGCTACAATTCTAACAACACACAGGGCCTTAATTAAAGTACTGGGTTATACCAGTTACAATGCCAAGGGCTTTAAGGAATGATTACTGGGCTACAATTCTAAGAACACACGGGGCCTTAAATAAAGTACTGGGTTATACTGTTACAATGCCAAGGGCTTTAACGAATGGTTACTGGGCTATAATTATAACAACACACAGGGCCTTAATTAAAGTATTGGGTTATACCGGTTACAGTGCATGGACAGAAAGATTTGTATCACATATTTATGATTTAAATTTCTATCCCATACTAGAATGTAATCCATTCACATTCTCTTAGGTTTTCATATACAAAGGAACAAGGAATACAGCTATGTATATTATCTATATTGATTGGTAAATAGGTTTGTTGAGACAAGACCAGAGATGCATCATGGGTTTCCTAAATTAAAAGTACATTCCACTTGTTTTCAAAATTTGGGGTGGCAATTCAACCATATAGTAGCTTCCAAGAATGTTGCCACCTGTGCTAGGAAAGTTGACATGCAACCAGAAAACAATCATTAGCTATCTGAACTGGAAAAAAAAATGTTTACTATGTACATTTTGTCTTGATGCATATTTAATTACAGTAGCCCCCCTCTTGAACGCCCCCCCCCCTCCTCGACCAGCGGCTACCCGCTTCTTATGGCCAGAATCCCTTGGCACCAACAAGGTTGTATTCAAAAGTACCCCTCAAGAACAACCACCCCTATAATGCGACCAGCAGCCAGCATTTTAGTACAAAAAAATTAAAATCCCCCCCTCATGAATGGCCACTTTTGTTTCTTCAAATGTATCCAGAACCAATAATTAATTCAAATCTTGACATAAGGTAAGCAATTTTGATTATCTCTATCATAGATACATGTCTCCTGGTGTAAAGTTTCCATTAAAATTTTTTACTAAAGATTTATAGTATATCAGTATCTTTAAAAGTCAATGTTTACAGGAAATGGGCTCAGTAATGTTATGATAGAGTTTGGGGTTTAACACCTATGTCGAGTTCTTCTCTTATGTTTATAACCAGATGTAACTGTTATAATCATAATAGGGTCAGCATAGGCTAAAAATAGATTTTGTACATTGACGCACACAGAGAACCTTGAAAATAAAAACCCACTGTACCAGACAAAGACCGGAAAAATCACGTGACAACATAGAATGGCTTCCTTTATGAAGACAATATTTCGTACACTTGGCACAAGTTTTGTCTGCATAATTAAATCGCATACAGTCAGCAACAACCGAATAAATCATTACCAAACATTAAAATGTCATCACATTAAACGGATACATTATTTTAGAAGAAAGTCGGTTATTTTACTCGACAACCATCACGGTGGGGGGGGGGGACTTGCAAAAAAAATTATGTTGAACAACTCAAAAAAACAAGTTTATGTTGAAATAATTTGAATAAACAAATTCATAACCGATAAGAAGGTTATTCAGCATCAGTGGGAAAATGGAGCAAATGGAAAGATAATTACATATGTACCAAGATGTAAATGACGTTTTTGAATCCATTTGCAATGTGCATGGCAACAACACCCACTCGCAAATCACACTTACAGCAAAAAAGAAAAAACAGTAACGTATATTCAGTTGAAATAAATTTGTTATTATAACAAAAAGAACCTTTTAAAGATTAATGTTACATTTAGACTAAGATATTTAATGTTTTGAAGTATGTAGCTTTCTTACTATGTACATTACATATACATGTACTTCTCATAAATTCGTCCCCCTCTGGAAAAGCCACCTGTCTTATAAGGCCACTTTCCCTGTGCAAAAGGGGTGGCCGTATAAGAGGGGGACTACTGTATCATAAAATAAGACAGCTTCAATTTTTTATTCATAATTTTAAGCTGATTCGTTTTGGAATATAAATCTTGCATTCATAAATTTAAATTTGAAGCCACATCCATTGCAAGTTAAAAATGCATTTTTTTAAAGGTTTTCTGTCTTTGATTACAAAAGTCTAATTCCCTTTTCCTGGGTGCCTCTTTTGATGATTATGAGAGGACTGACTTTGTTTCAAGTTTATTTCTTTTGTTAGTTTAAGTTACATTCTGACAGACTACATTCAAAGTCGATGCTTTTTTAAGAAGACTGGATAAAGATTCTGATTGGTGTTGTCAAAAGCACTTTTCTATCTCTTCCTGTTTATGTCAACACAATAACGGTCACACAGGATAACACTACTTTTATTACTATAAGTTTTCAAGTTCTTTTCCTGACAAAAAAGTGAAAATTCATAATCCAAGTACATCAATAGTTACTGCAACCTGTGTACTTCCATTATGAAACTTTGTATGTGTATTTTCTTGTAGATTACCAGTACATTCAGTATCATAGTTCTTATTGTATATATTTTCAATTCAACTTCAGTGAATGAGCATTTTATCTCCTCTCCAGCTTTAGAATATATCTCTTCCCATCTTGTTTGACAATACATTGTCAAAGTGTTAACTCTTTTCTTTTTGGAATCAACATACTTTAGACCTGACATTACTGCACAGATATCCAGGTCTGACTTCCGCAAAGCATGTTCGTTTGAGCCAATTGTGGGATTTTGTCTATCATAATCTGTATAATTGTCACTCATCTGCAGTCTGTTATCTGACTCAATAGGGATGTACATTTTTTTGTCATACTTTTTGCAAAGCATGTCACAAGTGCATTTGGGGCCCCGAGTGGCCGAGTGGTCAAAAGCGCTCTCTGTTACGGATCACTGCCATCTCTCCTTTGTCTGCGTGGGTTCGAGTCTAAGATTCGGCTAATGTAGTTATGTGAGAAAGCTCGACAGTAGCTTCTTGTGGGTCGGTGGTTCTGTTACGTGCTTAGGCTCGAATAAACAGTAACATAGAAAGAGTGAGAATAACAAGCTCGTAAAAACTTAATAAACAATTTATTGAACACAAATATTTTCCAGAAAAGAAAAATAAACTTACGGTTTTAAGAATCAATTCCAAAATGAATCTAAAAATAATTCAAAATATAATCCACAATAGAAAATGCAAAAGTCCTGGTAATAAAATGTCCAAATAATTCCCAGTTTGAATCTTAGTGAAGCATCCAAGAGGGAAGACGTTGTCACGTGATGAAGTCAGTTCTGGTCTTATGAAATTCAATGAGCACAATTATTTTCCAGAGAAATAACAAAATAAATCCTCTTGATTCAAACGAATTGAAATAATTTCCAATACAAGGTAATTTAAAATAACTCAAAACAATACAACTTAATATTCTAACAGCCCAACTTGTACTAAATAGTTCGCTCCAAAACATAATTTATATCACGGTTTTTACGTAAACAAGGGGTCACATGATCTTCTAGAATCTTTAGAACAAATTTACGTTCAAAAAATCTCGTGCACACCGTATGATACAACTAAAAATAGAAAGATGTTTATTCCAAAGCTCCATAATGTCCTTGGAATCAACCAATCATTTTAAAAGCTTGTTTACAACTCTGAAGCCAGGTCAGAAATGAGGTCAACATCTGGTGTTTATTTGTAAAGTACCAGTCATCCCATTTTTAAAAAAATTTCTCCCAATGAATGAATTTTAAACTAAAAATGTCAAATTTGAATCTGACAAAAAACAATAAAAATAAAAATAAATGACTTAAATCAAATATACGTAACAGTTCTTTCCGGGGGTTTTCCCCAGTTCTTCCTCCACCATTAATACTGGCCGCCATGTACAGCCTATTGTGTGCTTAAAAATGGCGTTAAACCCTACAACAACAAACAAGTGCATTTGAGTTGTAAAACGCAGCATAAAGCACATCATAAGAAGCTAACCACTTCGCATCATGAGCCTCCTTTATTTTAAGCTTATTAACCTAAAGAAGTCTTTGTATTACTTTCAGTTCAGCAGACATCCTATAGTACATTAAAACCTTTCTTGCGAGACCACTGCAATGAGAGACCACCTGTCTTGAGAGACCAGGTTTTCCATGTACAGACTATTGATATTATAGTGTTAAGACCTGTCATGAGAGACCACAGGGATCGCACTGGGCTTCGCCAATGTCGCAAATTGCGATTTTTTTTCCTTATTGGCGACAAAAATATCCCATCAGGCGATTTTTTTGGCGACAGACTTTTTGGTTATTTAATTTGTACATACAATCATGGATTTGGACTGAATAAATTAAATGGGAGAACGAAAGGAAGCCACAAACCTGACTAAGCAATGCATTGGAATTAATTTGTTACACAAACAATCCTTTGTTCATATTGATCATCCCATCTTTACAGTGCATTGTTACATCATAATCTGCTTATGCCGACATCTGGGCTGAGTACTGTATGCTGTGATACAGTCAATCATGCTACCGTACTATACCTACAACTGACCGACTTCTGAAGACGCGAATAGAACAGAAACAATTTAATTGAATGGCTAATCCTTCTGTTGTTTTTTTACATATACCAATACAATAGTTTTTCTGAACCTTCATAGAAAACTGATAACCTTTGAAGTACCGACTACAGTGTATAAATAGAAAGCAAATGGAAAAAAATCTAAATTATAATTATATCTTCGCCAGTGCAACATTATCATGAGCAAACGCAAGTTAGACGTTGCGATTTCATTATCTCATCCTAAGTTACAAAAATTAACAGCGTTTGGATTTAGTGCAAATTCATCAGAGAAAACAATCACTGGACCCGATGATAAACCTTGCAGTCCAACATCATCTACATGTAGCGCTTCAAGTGCAACACCACATTACAATGAACGGGACATGAATCCAGGCGGGGTAAGTAATATTTTTGCATTTTACTCATTGACCTTTTTCTTTGCCATCAACCCCACAGAGACTTAAACTCCACAACAAGAAATAGCAACAAAAAAAAATCAAGTTTGCATAATTAAAAATAATTATTTATTTCTCAAAATACAGGAGTGAAAGAATCCATAAATTGGGTGTGAATTTATGCTTATATATACGGTCCAATATTGCCAAGTTGTTAACTCGTGTAAGTTTCATTCGTGGGAATGGAGATCCTATTTTGCTTGTTGAGAAAATTTATACAGCATTCAGTGATCATTCTTGGGATTTAAGAAGCAATTCACTACAAGCTCTGGGGAGGAGGGGGGTGCATTTAATTATGGAATGCATGCAATCGACGGCCGCATTATACGTCAATTATCTTATATTGCAATGTACGATCATAGGGTTTTATTGTTATTAAAATGTCAACTAAAGTTGATAATGCATTTTTTTCTTCTTGAGGTAACAACAGTCATACATGTGCATAAACGGTGATGCGGGATGCCAGCACCATGAAAGCAGCGAAGATCACTGCCATTAGCAAAAGCAAAATTGCTATTATTAGTGCTATGCGGAACACTTTCTTTGCGGCTTACTACAACCTGGCTAATACAATTGTCCCAAAGCTGCACCAGTTGTGTATCACACAGGTATTGAGAATATTATATTATAGCTTGTTAACAGTAATATTCTATGTATTTAAATGACAGTAACATAAGGAAAAAAACACATGTATAACCTTAATATATTCAATGTGATTTTACTGTAGTACACCGTGATTGTTGTATAAATGCCACTTTTTGTTAATCATATATATATATATATATATACACATGCGCACACACGGTCAGAACATGTATAATAATAAATGAAATATTTATGGCATACAAAATTAATGATTATTTCTATTTCAGGGCGCCACCCAACTCTCAGACCTCAAAGTAGATAAGCACACATTGTATGACGGTCACGGAAGCACCAGTGAGTTTCAGCAGTCGTTGGCTGATGTAATAGTTGATGAGATGGCTACCGAGGTCAAGGAATCTCGTGTTTACAGCGTCATGCTTGACGAGAGCACAGATGTTTCAGTACATCAGAATTTGATTGTTTATGTTAGGTACCTAACTAATTTGGCTGGCAGTGTTCAACCAGTGACTCAATTTCTAGGTATTCGTCAGCTTCAAACCGCAAATACAGAATCTATATATTCAGAGTTGTTAGGTTTAATTCAGTCATTTGGTTTTAGTCTGGACAATCTGATTGGTGTATCAACGGATGGTGCTGCAGTCATGTTGGGTTGCAAGAGTGGTGTTGTTACCAGGTTGAAGGAGGCTACTAAAGGTTTGCTTGCAACTCACTGCATTGCACATCGGTTAGCTCTGGGTACAGGCGCTGCAGCTGACGAGGTTAGATACTTGGTTAAGTTTCAAGATATACTGAATAATATGTACAAGTATTTTGCCTATTCCCCTCGTAATATGTGTAGACTTGAGGCAATTCAGTCAGTGTTAGAGTCTTCTCACACTCGCTTGCATCAGGTATTCCACACAAGGTGGCTGAGTTTTGAAGGTAGTGTACAGGCAGTTGTTGATAATTTTCAAGCTCTAGTTAGTGTCTTCTTGGAAGACAACTCTGCAAAGGCTCTTGCAATGTATAAGCCCATTGCTTGTTTCAAATTTGTTTATACAGCACACTATATGGCTGACATTCTCAGGCCTTTGGCAGTTCTGTGTCAAGCTTATCAGAGATCTGATATTGACTTTACCGAGGTTAATCCCCTTCTCCACTCCACTGTTGAGCTTCTTGAAAATCTGAGGTTAGAGTCTGGTAGTAACGTTTCTAGGTTTCTTTCTGAGATTCCAGCAGAACCAAGTTTAGATTCATCAGGTTTATGTACTTTTGAGTACAAAGGCCATACAATTAGTGATAATGCTAAGCAAAGGTCAGAGGCTGCATTGTCTTGTGCCAAATTTATAGATATTGTTACAGATAATCTAAAAGCAAGGTTCACGAAGGAGGGTGATTCGATAGTTTTGAGTGCTCTAACCAAGTTGTTTGATCCCTATTTGTATGGTTCACAGGCTATCAGTTCCATTCTTTCAGAGGTTTCAGGCATTGTTTCAGATTACTTGTCTACTTGTGGGCTAGGTAATCAGTCAGAGGTTAGTCAGGACTTGGCTGGCTTTGTGGCTTATGCTAGGGTTCAAGTTCTCAGGAATGGTAAGGTGTATAGAGGTGTTAAGGATTTGATTCAGTTGGCAGTGAGATCCAGGACAATATACCCTTGCGCATCTGCGGCTGCTGAGAGACTACTGGTGTCACCTGTCAGCACTGTTGACTGTGAACGAGGATTCAGTAAGATGAACCTCATAAAAACTGACATCACAAATAAACTCGGCATCTCATCTCTCGAGAATTTAATGAGAATCAGCATGTACCGATATGAAAATTTTGACTTTGAAACTGCATTCAGCAAGTGGGCAGCCGTAAAATCGCGACGGATCTTCACGTAACACTTTGTAACATTTTGTTAATGCTTGTTGTAATTAAAGTATTCATTTAATTAATCCATCTTTTGTCATTTTCATTGCCTTTTACATTAATAGACTAAATTAACACTTGAAAAAATGTACACTACTTGTTATGGCGACACTTTTTGAAAATTGGCGACAAAATATTGATGTTGGCGATTTTTTTGGCGACAGCTTTTTAAAAGCCAGGACCATCCCTGGACCATTTTGGTTTTTTTTGCAGAAGGGGTGGTCTTTCAAGACAGGATAAACTGTAGTACAAATCTTTGAATGTTACCTAAGGTATTCAAAGCTTGTGAAATACACAAATTAAATCAGTCAGTCATGCAGTGAACACTAATTAAATGGGACACCTTTCTCTCTATCTTGTGGCCACTTGGCGGAAAGGATCAAGAACAGAGAATCTTTGCACCCTACAGTAAACAACAGCAAAGGTAAACATCACTGATGGGTCATTCTATCATTTTCCATCATTTCAGTTTTCTTTACAATGTGCACAGTGAAAATCGGAAACTGCGTTCATCACTGAACTTTTTCTTGAAATATGGCACATGGCAAATATGAATTAGTGTTATGATAAAATGCCCCAATCACACTGCCAATATGCATCTCTGAAACAGTGCATGCCAATTCAATAGCATATGGAGGAGGGGGAACCTGAATGTGAAAAAATAACATTTCAACAATAACTCGAGACACATCTAACAATTTTATGCTGAGCATCAGTGTCTAGAGGAGTTGGTGTTTATTCATTTGGACTTAATAATCACTGGAGAATTGACACTTATTCTTCACATTTAAAATAATTGGGGTTAAGTTCAGAAAAAGGGTTTCATATGCTATAGTTAAATGTCATAATTTTGGCTACGTACCTCATCTTTCTTCCACACATGATTTCCAGTAACACATCCCACTTGATCCAAGAAGTTTGAGAAATCTGTGGTCTTCCTCTGACAACATGACCAATACTTCATTCTGTTTGAAATGAAAATAGTTAATCAAAATGGCCCTAACATCCACACAGGTATTGAGATTACTGTCCCTAATGACCACACAAGTAATGAGACCCGAATAACAATCAAATAATTAAAGAACCAATTATTTCAGGTGTTCCTATGTGTCACTACCTCAAAAGAAAGACTACCCCACTATTATGGATTATGACCGACAACTTTAAATTTAACACTTGATCAATAGGCAATCTGGTCAAATATGATGGTCAAGTTTTATTTGCCAAAGTCATTAAACGTGTTTGATGATCATTAAATGTGGCAGACTAAGATGTGGATTTATCAACAATTTGAGAAAATTCCAAACTTGGAGGCTATGGTCTGGGGACTTATTTCCCCTTGCCTTCTGATACAACTTTAAAAAAAATAAGAATGATTTTTCCAGAAGGCATGTCATGCCACATAAACAATAACACATATCATGGCCTTTATATCCAGGAGATTAAGGTGTAGTCAGCACACCTGAAGAGGCCAAACACCACTAACGTTTAGAAAGGAAAACAAGATGTGGATATCTCACCCTGTCATACTGGTTTTGAGCAGGTGTTGATTTCTGAGTGTCTCTTGCAGTATTATGTCAGCCATAAGCCAATCATGGCACTTCATATTTACCAATATGGGATATAATATAGCCAAAAACTTTATCTTTTTAAAAGGAAGCCAAAGATTGGCTGCCACTTGGAAACAAAGATAACTCTTAGAAGTCTCATTAATTGCAAATCAATATGCAGGAACAACCATCATACTGAGGCAACACAAGGAGCAAATAAATTCCCCTGCTGTAATTCTTTTCTCTGAGTGACACCATATAAATTACTTGGTATGAAAAAGACTGCTGGAACTTTTGTAGAATGACCACCAGTTGCTATGACATCAAAGAAGCAACACAGCTCTAGATAACAGACAGAGAAAGTGAATATTCTGAATTAATAGGCACAGTCCATGTATGCGATAAACGGTATCCCCGTGTGTCGTTGTGTACCCGTATCTGAACCAGGAAGATATATGTGTGTGATTTTTAACGTAGCTTTAACAAAATTTCAGTTACATCCTACAATGACTGCAGTGCAACAGCAATATCTAGTACTGAGGCATCATGCCGCAGACATGTAGCATAATGTCGCACCCAATCACATTTTTCTGACACAGACCTTTGAGTCCTAACACTAACCTCTTAATGCTAGTGAGGTAGCTGTTAGTACCATTTTTTAAAGTCTTTGGTATGACTCTGCCAAGGTTCAAACCCACAACCTCCCACATCTGAGGCATGTGTGTGTGTGTGTGCACATGTGTTTATGATTTTTAATGAAGCTTTAACAATTTTTCAGTCATATCATAAGCATTGTTCCCTCTAAGCTGCGCACGTGCGCATGACGCTGCTCAGGCATCCCCGTGCAGCTGAATTGTCAATTTTTGCTCAATCCAATGTCAAATTTTGCTCGTCTCCGTAATGCTTGCACAGTGCAGCAAGCACTGCGCACACATCTACCATTCGCTAAGAGGGAACATTGATCATAATATGTCTGCAGTGTGGCAATTTACAGTGATCTCTAGGCAGATGACAGGAGAGTCAGACAAGGTTACTATTCTCTTCTTTCTGTTCATATGTTCTGTTCCATCTACTGGGATGATATAATTTTTAAATGAATGATCTAGGCATGGCTATAATGAAAGTTAATGTATTAATGCTAATACATTTTATGATTCCAGGAATAACCGTATTATACAGGAGATGAAAAAAATACCATGTTTTCATTAGCTAACTGAAAAAACAAAACAAAAACTAAATAAGTTAGTGTCCCAATAATTTTTTTTTTTTAAAAAACAAAAACTCATGGCAATTATTACAGTTACATACCCTTCATGAAATACTGGTGTTCCTGGGTGAAACGTACATTTCTCAGCATTACTTTGTTCTCCTTCATAAGTCTGAAAAGAAGAAAAGTTCTGAATTATTGATACAAAGTCAGTTCAGCCCAATTTTTCTACTGATCATATGTTACTTTGATATACAGAATTGAATGCCATTTTCATTATCTTCTTTAGACTTTATCATGTAACAAATCTGATAAAATAAAACTAACACTCTACTGACTTGAAGGGTCTGAAAGAGAAAACAAATCAGTTTCGTCTTTCAAATGATTATTCTTTTTCTTTATATTTAACTGCAGAACTTATAGGATCATCTGAGATGTTCTTGAGATAGTCCAATATACCTAATTCAGGCAGAGTCCACAATGTTCAAGTTAATATAAAACTGTTAGTTATGCCTTTCTAAACTTGAATCTGAGGTCTTGTACAGAATATTGAACTTGTTTCAGATGTAATCAAGATGTAACCACATGCCATGTTTAGTCGAAATCAGTTTAAATTATTGGACTTGCATGACCTCTGAACCTTTGAATTTCAACCCCCAAGAATGTTATATGCACAACAGCAAATCCACTCCACAGCTGGATGCCCAACCATTGGCACATGATGGCAGTTTTTAAAACAAAGGTTCCACGGAACCTCCATTGTACATTGGATCATGGGAAAAATGTGTCCCTTGTTCCCCAAATTGGGAAGAAAAAAAAGGTTTCAAAGGGGCAAATAATTGTATTTGAAGTACTGGTTTAAAAGCATGTCCAAGAGGCATACTGTTGTTATAGATGGGGGGGTTATGGTGGGGGCGGGACAAGGAGCCACAAACAGTAGAAACATACAGTAGTAGTAGTGTCTAATGCCATTTTTCAGCAAATGATAGGCTATACATGGTGGCCAGTATGAATGGTGGAGGATGAACATGGGGAAACCCCCCCCCAGAAAGAACCACTACTGACCCACCTGAAGCTACTGGCAAACTTTCTTACATACCCACATTGGCCGAATCTGAGACTCGAACCTATGCAGACAGAGGTGAGATGGCATTAATCCGTAATGGGGAGTGCTTTAAGACCACTATGCCACTCGGGGCTTCGAAACATGCAGTATAATGATCAAGTTTAGTTGAACAGCATCTTCTCTATGAATGGCATTCTGATGACGCAGCTTTCTGACTACACAGGTGAGAGAGGAACTCCAAGAAAATCTGATTCAAAACTTGAAATATGTACCACTCTCTCATTCTAGCACATTAATAACACAAACTTGGATATAACCTGAGTTGAGTTGTGGATTTTATTTTTTTCTAATAAAAAAAAAGTACCCATATGCTTACCATTATTGCGATCAAAATTTTTAAAATGAAAATTCAAGATATATTCAAGATATTGCACATTTTTCTGCAGTTGGTGCAGAGATTTAGAATTGGAATGTTTAAATTTTAAAGAAAAAATATATATCTGTAAATACTTTCTTCAACACAAATATTTTGTTAATAAAATAACACAAGGTACACTGCAAAAAAACAGTGCAAAACAGTGAGAATACTGGAACGCCCATTGATGGCAACAAGATCAGAAATAATAAATACCAATTAAATAAGTCATGTCAAGTGAAATTCGTGTTCCAATTAACTATTATTTAAAACTCACTTTCAATGAAATTATCAGAAATGTCATATGCCCTCTACTATTCTACGGTAAATAGCAGCAATCAATGCCCCCAATTCTTTCCAAGATAACCTAGTGCTTGCTCACTGACAAAACTGGAGTTATTTTGACTGTCACGAACCTAATGATCTTTAGGGACTATAACCCATGCTAACAAAGAAATTAATTGTCTTAGCTAATTAAAATAAATGATTTTGTTGTTGTTGTTGTTTTAGGGTTTAACGCCATTTTTCACCACATGATAGGCTATACATGGCAGCCAGTATTATTGGTGGAGGAAGAACCCAGGGAAAAAAAACGGAAAGAACCACCGACCCACGAGAAGCTACTGGCAAGCTTTCTCACCTAACTACATTAGCCAAATCTTAGACTCGAACCCACGCAGACAGAGGTGAGATAGATGTGATCCATAACGGACAGTGCTTTAGATCACTTGTCACTTGGCCACTCGGGGCCCCGCAAAAATAAATGAAAGGTGACCAAACGTGTGTATGGTCAACATAACTTGCTTGTAAAATCAAATCATATACACCTCGTTTTTTCCCGATTTAGTTAATATGGGCTTGTTATTAAAAAAATGCAGCAATCCATTTGCAAAAAATAGCTTACAAGATCTAAAAAAATGGGGAAGGGTTGCAGAGTTAAAATAAATTTTAAAAATGCCATACAAGTCAGTAATGTCTTGACTAAGATAATTGTCCTTATTAAAGCACATAATTCAGTCCTTCCATTAGAGAAAGTTCCAGAACAAAAAGAACACAAGAACTAGTCAGACTTCCACATCACAGTCCCATGATGGACTTCCTTTCTCTTTGACATGCACCTAGATTACACTCAGGACATCAGAGCCAGGTGGGAGCTAAGGAATTATACAATAGTGACAGGTAAAATATTGACAATAGTGACAGGTAAAAATACAATAGTGACAGGTAAAAATTATCTACCTGAAATTATTTGTACCCAACCCCCACAAAACTACATTTTAATTAATTAGTCACCTGGAAATGGTGGATGCTTTGATATCAACAGAGCCCTTTAAAGGTTATTAACTAAATAAAAAAAAGAGACGATTCCAACCTGCTTTTCTTCAAACCATGAAGAAATGCATTATTTTTGCTCCATACCTTTTTATTATTTAGAACTAGAGATCGAAAACATGAGTTAATAAAAACTACAACAGAATAACAAAATCTGTCAAATATGAATCAGGTTGGTAGAACATTGTTTGATAAGAACAAATTCCTGCACCCCACACCTAAATTAAAATAAAATTGGTAAAAGGCTTAAGATATTTGGTAAAAAAGATATTCCAACAAGGTATAATAGAAACTGACTCAAAATATTTGGAGATTCAAAACAATGCATTTGCCAGCTGGTAGCTATAGTTAGGCTGGTATACAGTTACAAATTGAGTTGCATCATTTTATTGTTATAAATTTAATATGGAGACTGGTATGCAAACATTTATTAGGTTGTTGTAGTATCATCACTTTAAAATCATACAAAGAAACGAGTCCTAAGAAACATTCCTACAGAGCTTGATTGAAACTGGCTTGTAGTAGTCTTAATAATGAAATTGTCAAAACTAAATTTTCTACCTGGTTACAATGGAATCCACCAGAAAAACAAGAAGCCATGGCAGCTGAGGAGTCAGCATACAAGATAAATGTTGCTACTATTGGATCAGCTCGAGTCATATAACTTTGGGGGCCCATGTGGGGGCCCATGTTGTCTAAAACTCTCTTTCACCAATCACTGCCATCTCACATCCAATTTGGACATTTGAGATAGCTGGCAAGTAGTTTACCATGCGTTGGTGGCACATATCCAAAGTCTTCATGGTTCTTCTTCCACCATTTATACTGGCTGCCAAGTATAGCCTATCTTACACTGAGACATGGTACAGAACCCACAACAACAACTAAAAAGCCTTCATGCGTTTATGTACTATAAAACTCTAAACCAACAACAAACCAAAAAGACAAATTCAGAAGTGCATGTCCTAAGAAATATTCTTAAAGAATATAAAATTTAAGAAAGTAGTTTTGCAGGGGACCTGACAAATGCATTTTTCATCTGTTTGCTACAGATGCCATACAAATGGTAAGGAAGTCATCAAAAAACACAACTATATCTGAACATTACAAATAAAGAAATAATTTTACATCTATATAAAGATATAAAATAAACCAAGTTACTATTATTGTTAGTAATGACACTATCCCTGTATGATGTGGACTTGTATCATTTGTACATGCTCAATCCAAGTTCTGATGAATTTGGCTATCATTCATATGTTGTTGTTGTAGGGTTTAACGCCATTTTTCAGAACATGATACATGGCGGCCAGTATTAATGGTGGAGGAAGAATCCAGGAAAACCACTGGAGAGAACCATGACCCACGAGAAGCTACAGGCAAGCTTTCCCACATAACCATATTGGCCGAATCCAGGACTCAAACCACGCAGAGGTGAGTTGGCAGTGATCTATAACGGAGAGCACTTTAGTCCACTTGGCCACTCAGGGCCCGTTATCATTCATAAACGAGCAACAATGTTGGTGCAGGACCACACCATAACCTTTGATCTTATGGCCTGATGAGATAATAGGCTGTCTTATGGAACCTACCTAAAATTGGCTTAGCAGTCTGGAAAACAAGACTGAAAATGCTGATAAAACACTGGACAGCATATATATAGCCTTGTTATGACTATAGACAAGTTAGATAACTGTGTTTGTGATTCCTACTTGCTGAATTTATCAGTGGACTGTACTCACAGAATTGCAACCGCCATTCTTGCACCTTGTTCCAATTTTAATTCCATCTTTACTCTCTGCATCTGATAAAAAAAAAAAAAACCAGTCCAGACTGGATAGAAGTTCATGTTAAAACAAAGATCTCCAAAAAATAACAAATAATCAACTCAAACAAAAAGAATTTATAGGAATAAAAAATGGCTATTGTTTTCTGTTCTTAAGAAGCTCTAATATACCAAACTTGGTAAACTTTTTTAGGGTTCGAGGAGAAAGTAATTTTTATAAAAAAAAAATACAAAATTATGAGGACACTTAACATTGCTCTTTCTTCTAATAGACATACTTCTAATAGAACAAGGTCACTATGTATGAAACATAGAAAAAGATTTGAATACCTTCATCTGATTGCAAATTCATTTCTGCCATGTGCTTTTCCAAAGCAGTTTTAAGTGAGCTGGTCACAGTGTTTGTCAGTCGAATGTAGGGTTCATCTAAAGATGGTCTGTCCTCAAGCTGTGTAGATTTAGGCTTGGGCTGTGGTGGAGGTCTAACCTCAGTCTGCTATAAAGAAAACAAGATCACTGGTTGAGATACAATTTTCACCTCTATGTAATAAACAAGATCACTGGTTGAGATACAATTTTCACCTCTATGTAATAAACAAGAACACTGGCAGAGATACAATTTTCACCTCTATATAATAAACAAGAACACTGGTAGAGATACAATTTTCACCTCTATGTAATAAACAAGAACAATGGTAGATACAAGTTTCACCTCTATGTAATAAAAAAGAACACTGGTATTGATACAATTTTCACCTCTATGTAATAAACAAGAACACTGGTAGAGATACAATTTTCACCTCTATGTAATAAAAAAGAACATTGATAGAGATACAATTTTCACCTCTATGCGATTAGCATGAACACTGGCACAACAAAATGTTGACTTTGAAAATTACAAGAGCTTCTTTAATATATTAATGTTTATATCCATCAAAGTATAGAAATATATTGGTACAAAGAAAATATTTAATACTTTGCACCGTTAAGAGTCAACTTTATCTGGTAAAAGCTGCATACTATAAAGGAGGTCAATGTTACCTACTTTGGGTATGGTGATGCAGTTCTATACAAGAAGCATGTACACATTTGGTTACATGTCTCTAAAAAAAAATGACTTAATCAAAGAAGTTGTACAAATGTCATAGTAATCTAGTATTTCTATCCAGATGTAATACTTAGTAGGATGTATACATACAGATGTAGTACTTTGAAGGATGTATACATACAGATGTAGTACTACTTAGTAGGATGTATACATACAGGTGTTACAAACTTACATATCCATGATCAATACTTTCCAATAAATCAATCATGAAAGTAGGTCACAATGACCTATATTTTAATTGGTTGTGTAGCATATTAGTAGTCATAAAAACTGTCCATGGAAACTGTACATATACATGCACAGTAAAGCATCATTTATTCAGTGTCATTATGGAACACAGACTTCAATCACATGATCAGTCATCCAGTTGACCTTTGACCTAAAGTATCCATATTAAATGAATCCAATACATGTATTTTGTATCATGTTTGTGTAAGTATTTAAATAAATATGCACATTAACATGTTCTTGATAAGAAGAAGTAGGACAAATATAAACTATTTTTTTTTAAAAAGTGGCTGCTATATTCCATGGTAGATTAACATCATTACATGGTTCATACGTCTCTGAAAACATTTTAAGCAAGAATGTTTCAAGGAGCTTAAAAAGACTTCTGTTAGTTTTATATAAGTATTTTAAAACTGGAAATTGTAAGTCTCCATGTGTACATTTTTTTATGAATTTTGAAAGACAGTACCAACAGCAAATATGTACAATTCACTTGCAGTTGTCCATTCAAAACTGACAACTGTCCCACTATGTCAAAGGGAGACAAATCCATCTGGTAAGTACTAATGATTTTATTAATTTAATTTTTCCATTTATTTCATCTGTATTATTTGTTTAAAAACCATTAAAATAACAAAATTCTCATTGTAAGATCTGATACATTTTATTGTTTCATTGTTTTGCATTCCCTCTGATAAATACAAAAATATTATCAACAAAATTCTAGATTTTCAAAACATTCCAGGACAATGACTGGATCAATCCAACATTTGTTTCAACTACATATGTAGTTTGTTATATCCTCCTGAACATAAAATCTCTTAAAGAGTTTATCATAATTAGAACCAGATAGTCTTAAGATGAAGAAGTCTCTGCTCCCCGCCACAACTATTTCATAAATGCTGCTTGGACCAATATCAAAACTGTCTTTACCGTGTTACATGCCATGATAAGGCAGGTGTGCTAAAGCAGATATTTTTTAATCTCCTCTTTTAATCTGGCAACTAAATTTCACTTTTGTATAAAAAAAATATTAAAAAAATTATTTGGATATTAACTTCTACAACTTTTGTTTCCCTTTGTGCTGGCTTATCTGCTTCTGTTGGCTTCTCATTGCTGTGCCTTCCTTTTGTGCAGCCCTGGAAAACAGAACATTTTCTGCATTAGACAATGTAGTTTTGCAGGGTTTCTGTTAACATTCAACAAGAGTCCTTCAAAGGGATAAATGCTCCACTGGCTGAAAAAAATATCGAAGAATTAAAGTTAAAACCATTCTTTCCTTTAAACTGCTGCGCATTGAAAACATCTATGTCATTCTTCAGTGAAAAGATTTTTAACTTAGCTGCTTCAGAGGACATTCAAATTATTATTATTTATTACCAACAAATAAAATTTGTTTTAGTAAAAACCACAGATTGGTATGACCATTACATTCAGGAAAAGTTGTTACACCAAGATTTTCAAGATGGTCAAACTGAATGGCAATGGAACAATTCTCTTTAGGCCCAACTAGAAGTCAGTTTAATGAAAATTCTATGTCCATTCAGACGAATAGCAACAGCCATGGGCATAATGGATGCGTGAGTGGTTGTAACATTCTTATGCATGTGAGATTTGGAATTTTAATGTAGCTTTAAAATAAATTTCAGTCATATCATTATAATGTCTGCAGTGTGGTAGTTTATAGTGCTGTCTAGCACTGGGGCATCATGCTACAGACATGCAACATGATGTTTCACCCAGTCACATTATCCTGACACCAAGCCTGCCACTAAGTCATTGGTATGACTCAACCTGGGAACGATTCTACAATCTCCCACATCCAAGCTCTAACCATTAGTCCACCGTAGCAGTCAAACACATTACTGAGATGTTTCAACATACTTTCAAATAAAAACGTGTTTTGATTCACTGCAGTAAAAAGTTTTTTTGTGTGACTGGCATCATTTGTATTTGCATGCATACCACATAAAAGTTATCATCCAGCTTTCCTAAAACTGTCTGGTACAAGTGTTTAAAATTATATTTGTGCATCTGAACACATATTATATTATATTATGAAAATGTAGTCAAGCGTGTACTAGAGTATGAAACAAAAATTCAATCACAAGCTCACTTAAATTGTAAATAATAAATGTCTTCTGTGAAACCTAACAGCTTTCAGCATGGGCATCTAAGATTTGAAAAATTTCCACTTGTTATTAATTTCAACATTGAGGTCCAATTAATTAGGACCACCTACTAAACTAAAGCTATTAATTATGAGACCGTAATTGGCACTGTTGAATGCAACGCGCTGAGTCAGATGGCTTCATTTGATGGGAACACACATTTTCCAAGGTGAAACTAACATTATCTTTTGATGTTAATATTTTATAACAGTGTTTACAATAGCCACTGCTTTGATCCTGTAGAAGTCAAGACTTTATTAGGGACAGGCCATTTAATTCGGGTGTGTGTGTGCATGTGTTTTGAAACGTGCGTCTTGCTCGGATCTTCTTATATTAAGGACACTGCCATTCCTTTTCTTACTTATTCATGTTAGCTATACTGTAACATCTCGTATTTCAAAAAGAGGCACAATTCCTGCCTTATAGGACAGGCAAAATGTGGCGTTTTAAATAAGGTGCTCAGCGTCTGGAAAAAGCAAAAGTTGAATGAAAATGAAATAAAAAAATGGGATCATTCTTATGATAGGGAAAAGCATAATCGGACGTTTAAGAAGACACAGAGAACAGACAGGGAATGGGTGAATTATGATGAGAACAAGAACGATATGCAGTGTAACTGGTGTATGGAATTCACAAAAATACAGAGAATACATCCAATTTTGTTACGGGTTGTTCGAACTTTAAAACTGAATCGGAGATGGAAATGGTGAAGAGTAACTGGAGATCTTGTTTGAGACCTCGAGTTCTGTCTAAACTACTCTTTATAATCTTCCATACAAATGACATTCCAACAAATGATCCGTCACCAGCAATACGTTTGTGGAATGTTTAAGAGAGAAGGGTTAGAAGACCAGAACAAGCCCCACATGGACCCAGAGTGCAGGTAGAGGACGCAAACTGACATTTAGATCCCTTTCTGGAATTGGATCCAGATTATCTTGAGAAACAAAAAATGTTACTTGACTGATTGATGATTTGAAGTAGGATTTATACTTCTGTACCTCTGCATGTCATATGATAATGCTATTTATGAAAGAAAATTGTTGTTAATCTCAATACAAGTGTGTGACAGTTTTGTGGACAGGACTAGTAAATGTTTGGCAGGACTAGTAAATTTATCAGTACACTAGTCCTTCTGGCTACCAAGAAATTTGTGTTAAATTCAAGCCCTGCCGAGAGATTTGATGTTAGATTCAAATAAACAGCTAAACAGCAATACACGTACAACAGCATTGAGTGGAAAGACACAATCGACAGACATTTTATTTCTCTGTTTGTCTGATTATGATTTTTCACGTAGCTTTAACAATGTTTCAATTATATCACTACAATGTCTGCAGTGAGGCAGTTTATAGTGATGTTTAGCACTGGGGCATCATGCCACAGACATTTAACATGATATCCCACCCAGTCACATTTTTCTGACAAAAGGCTGACCAGTCCTAACACTAACCTCTTAATGCTGAGCGCAAAGCGAGGCAGCCATTAGTACCATTTATGCAAGTCTTTGGTATCACTCAGCAGAGGATCAAACCCATGACCTGCCGCTTCTGCAGCAGTTGCTCTAACAATAGGCCACCAGAGCGGTTTGACAGACATTCTGGGATGGTTACAGCCAAATGTCATGCACTGATCACCTCCAAAAGTATATTAGATTCATCAAATTAAATCCATAACCTGATAATATTCTGTAATTATTTAAATAAACAAAATGGTTGGCATGTATGTTTTCTTCACCATTTCTTGGATTTCCTTATTACAGGGGAGAATTGGTTGAATTGGTCACTTAAATGTACTCCTCCCATGTTTTTCACATAATCCAGAACCAGGCCTTGAATTTAACACAAATTTCCTGGTATCCAGACGGACTAGTGTACTGAGAAATTTACTAGCCCTGCCAAACATTTACTAGCCCTGTCCCCAAAACAATGTCTCACACTCGTATTGAGACTAACAACAATTTTATTTCATAAATAGCCTTATCATATAAAATGTAGAAGTACAGAAGTATATATTCTACTTTACATCATCAATAAAATCACATTTCTTGTTTATCAAGATAATCTGGATCCAATTCCAGAAAGGGATCCAGGTGTCATTTCTCGTCCTCCACCTGCAGTCTGGGTCCATATTGGATTTGTTCTGGTCTCCTTACCCGTCTCCCTGAAACATTCCACAAATTATGTTGCTGATAATGGATCATATGTTGGAATGTCATTTGTATGAAACATGATGAAGAGTAGGTCGGATAGAACCCAAGGTCGCAAACAAGATCTCCAGTCACTCTTCACCATTTTGATCTCGGGGAAACCCCTTTCAGCAGCAGCAGAGTGGGCTGGGATTGTCAGGATGAGGTCAATCAATGCCAGAATATTCTTGCAGTTAGCAGCATATGATTGTACAACTGTGGGCCAAGTCAAAGCATAGATGTCTTTGTAACTGCAAGATAACAGAATGAATTTTGCTTTTTTTCCGGAGGCTGAACACCCTCTATAAAATGCCACATTTTGTCTGTCTTATATGGCGGGAATTGTGCCTCGTTTTGAAATATGAGATGTTACAGTATAACTGACGCAAATTATTTGAAGTAAGAAAAGGAATGACACAGTGTCCTTTATATAAAAAAGTCCGAGCAAAAACCCGTTTAAAAACACGTGCATTTGCCCCCCTTCCATCAAAGGGCTTCTCCCTAATAAAGACTCGACTTCAGCGAATGTTCTGCACGATCAAAGCAGTGGCTAAAGTAAACACTGTTATAAAATATTAACATCAAAAGATAATGTTAGTTTTAACTTGGAAAATGTGTGCTCCAATCAAACGAAGCCAGCTGACTCTGCGCGTTGTATTTAACTGAGGTGCTCGACGCGAGCTTGATGTGAATGAAAAAGAAAACAATAATCAAAAGGAATAAAATCATATATAGCGACAAAAATACCAAAAATATTCCTGAGATATTTTTCTAAGGTATTTTTGTCACTCTGTATGATTTGTTTCTTTAGATTTTTTCCCCCTTCACATCAAGAGGGCATCGAATAACTGTGGTATTTAACGGCTCCAATTACGGTCTCATCATTAATAACATATGTTTGGTAATTGTTCCTAATTATTCGAACCTCAGTGTATTGTTGAAATTAATAATAAGCGTGAATATTTTCAATCTTAGATGCCCATGTGAGATTTTAATTCCCATCAAATGCTTGGATATCTCCACGTGTATTCAATTATTTGTTCAATCATTTTTGGGGGAAAAATATAAAAGCTATTCTTATTATCATAGAAACATTAGTTGCTTGGAAAATGATGTGTCAGTAATGTTATCATAATAAATTGATCTAATTCTTCTAATTATTTCGATGCAAACGTAAAATATGAGTTACCCGTTTGTGACTCGGAGCAAGCAAAAAACAATACCTTCAAGAAACAAACATGTAAACTAATTTCTTTGAATAGTTGATGCTATGTTCTTTTGTGTGGTGTAACGTTTCGAAATTTGTTACTGTGGTCGCGTGAATAAAGCGTGATACCATTTAACTCGCTATCAGAATAATACGGATCAACTTCCAAACTTCCGTTGTTAATGACGGGACTTAAATTGGCGCTGTTAAGTGAAACGCACATAATCAGATGGCTTCTTGTAATAGAAACACATTTCCGAGGCAGAAATTGACTTCATCTTCACATGCTAATATTTTATGACTGTATTTACAACGGTCACTGCGTTGATTCTAAAGAACATTGGCTGAAGTCACGTCTTTATAAGGGTATTGAGTAAACAAAAGCTGACTGTTGATAACCAAAAACTTACTAGCCCTTCGGACTATTAACATTATGAAAGTTACTAGCCCGACGGGAAATCTACTAGCCTCGGGCTAGCGGACTACCGCTAATTTCGAGCCCTGTCCACAACACATGTGGATTTCATTACAGGCAAGTTTGTTGTAAAATTTGATTTATTTATCACTGAAACCTTTTCAACCCATCAACACTTCGCTAGCACCAATAATTTCATCCTCCTCAAATCATTCAAAATTATTGTCATCAGAAGCCAGTATTTGTTGCCAGAAATCACCATCGTATTCAAGGTCAGCCATTTTTTAAATCATGTATAAAGGCTATCTAAAAATAAAATACAGAAATTAGGTTATTACAGGTATATTCAGGAACTCTGTGAAATCAGAACTTCTCTTTTTACAACAGGACCAGCCTTTTAATGCGTCATGGAATATCGGAGCTCCAGGATGGTAGGTGCATAATTCTGGAAATAAAGAAAACATAAAACCGCATTAAAGATACCCAAATGTTTGATCTGATTTAATAATGTGGACAACAGTACTAAAAATCTAAGACTACTACATTCACCAATACATGCTTGACACACAACAATGAATACAAAAACTTTCTATAGTTTAAAAAAGCACTAGGAGACTGTTCACATCTAGGATGCTTTTAGTCTCTTGTAAAATAATTATTGATAAGGTCAAACAATCAGAAGGTTCATTACTGTGTAAATATTGATATTGTGAAATATTTTATGTCTGCAACAAGCTTGCAGAGAAACAGCTGATCTACAGCAACATTATGGTCCCTGTGGGACAGAGTGAACTTTACTAATCATGACTATCAAACTAATGTCCATGCAGGTTTGAATCTTCAAGCCAGTGTGGGTACATGATAAAGTTTGCCACTGCCAGTAGATTCAAGATGATTCTTACTGGCATTTTTCCGGATTCTTCCTCCAACAGTTATACAGGTCACCATGTATAATATTATCATATACTGTTAAATAGCAACAAACCCAGAACAACATCTGTATGTATAAGGAAGTCCATTACAATGACATCTCCACTTTTACATCAAGGTAAGCAAATTTAAGGCTTGGAATTTATAGGAACATGGTTTATTTTACAAGAATTAAACATATTTCATCTCTTTTAGTGGACTCGAGCAAAACATATTATGTTTAAAAATTGGACCATGTAGATCACCTTTCCTCACATGATTTGTTCATGCAATTCATGATCTTACACACTATATTTTCCTTGATATCATAGGTCTATCAATACAACAATATAATCAGCTAATGAAGGGAAAAGGCAAATGATAATTTGTGCTGCATCTGAATAAGCTGGTTTCAAGATTAGGGGACTGACCATGTGATTGTGATGCTTCACTGTACAGTCGACTCCGGTTAACTGCACAGCCTCGGGCCCATAACGAGACCGTGCAGTTAACCGGAGTGTGCAGTTAACCGAAGTACGTTACAGTAAGATTGTTTTCCTTCCTCCGAACACAACTTCACTGATTCAACCAATGGATCAAGGAACTATAGCAAATTTTAAGAAATTCTATAGATCGCTTGTTATTCAAAAACTGCTGTCAGACATTGATGGGTCATCTCCCGAAGAAAATGTGTTCAGCTCCAAAGTCATCTGCATCTTGTTCTTTGCCGTGTTGTCGTTTAAATTGAATTTCGTTGCGAATTTTCCATCTTTCCAACCGTCCATTTGTTGGTTTGAAATCATGCAAACCCGAACGGTTTAAAGCAATGTTTCCCATGCTGTACTCTGATTTTTCCCATGCTATTGCTCCCTAGTGGGCGCGGATATACATGTATATACCACCTATTACGTCCTTTACATGTCAATCATTTACAAAGTCGCATTTACCGGCTTAATTGTTGGCTTATTTGAAGCGCTACAGTAGTGGACTGGCAATAACTGATCATGAATATACATTGTGCAGTTAACCGGAGTAAAAATGTATTGCATAATGTGCCACGGGCAGAAAATTTATCGTGCTATTATCCGGAGTGTGCATTTAAGTGAAGTGCAGTTATCCGAAGTTTGTTCTCATTGAAAAGCATTGGGAAAAACGGGACCTGCGAAACTACGTGCAGTTATCCGGAGTGTGCAGTTAACCGATGTGCAGTTAAGTGGAGTCGACTGTATCCCCTCAATACAGGATAATCAGCTCATCTGTTAAGATATTTAAGTTCAAACTCTATACACTTGGAATAGTTTTCCTTGGATGGTTGCCAAATGCATAAGAGACATGATTATTGTGTAGCTTCATAAAGATGCTAATCACCTGAAGGGAATTGAATGTCAACTTGATCAGAACCATTTTTAGCTGGAGAAAGGTTTACAAGAGTATTATACTTCATCATGCTTTAGAAATTCTAAAGGGGTCCCAAGTGGCATAGTGGTCCAAAGTGCTCTCCATTATGGATCACTGCCATCTCACTTCTCTCTGCATGGGTTTGAGACTCTGATTCAGACAATGTGGGTATGTGAGAAAAAGCTTTCCAGTAGCTTCTCATGGGTCGGTGGTTCTTTGTGGCGATTGTCACAGGTTCCTGCTCCACAATTAATACTGGTGGTCATGTATATCATGTGCTGTAAAATGGTGTTAAACTCTACAACAACAACAAATTCTTAAATTTTTTCTCAAAATTAACAGTGGAAAATCTCAAGAACAGCAAGAAAACAAAAGGCAACAAAAAGAAAATGACTGCATACCCGCTCATTTGTTTGTCCCCCCTCCCATTTCAAAAACCAAAAGCAACAAGAATATTTAAAAAAAGTCATTTCATTCATCAATTAATAATTTCTAACCTGAACACCACCCACCATTCCCAAACTGTAAACATTTTGGTGTTGAAATCAAATTGGAGTTTCTTTACTAACATGGTCACCATATTTTATTTGCATAGTAAAGTCTGTTTTCATGCAACAGATATGATACTTAGCATTTGTACACCATCTTGTTTGATCCCACTAAAAAAAAAAAAAATAGGCTTCAAGGATACAAAAAAATGCACAAAACTTTGTCATTTAATTCCTTTATTTATTAAATTCTAACCTGATTGTAACCAGGAGCTCCCAAACATTAACTTGTTAGCACTTTGAATCAAACCATGTTTTCTTTAGTAACATTTCAACATATTTACATGGATGAGTCTGTTTTCATAACTGATAAACAGAGCTTCCTTTGTGAAACATGCCAGCAAATTAATAATAATAATAATAATAAGATAGGGAATTATATCTTTGCACATACTGCAAATTGAATGTCGTCATATTGGTTCATAGCAAGATTGGCTCAGAGAACCTACAAAGTTTGATCACAAGGACAATCTGGTCTGTAACAATTAACACTATTAACAATTATATGATCTTTAAAACAGCTATTGAAATTACAATGTAGTGTGACCAATAATAAAGGGGTCATTTAGAGCATATGGAAGTTGGAACCTGGCTTGTGAAATTTCATTCAGGGCTGGTGATTTTTCTTTTTTAAGTCACCTTCCCTGGGCGTATGTTTCAAAACAAATTATTCTATACTTGTTGACATTACATACTAAGCGATAAAAAACATGAAATCCGATTGATGTCGCGAGGACAAAGCACAAACACATCATAGCTTAGATCGGGTTATCATATCGGAACCTTGGCTAGCCAAGATGTAGAATCTAGAGCTTCCGTTGGTTTGAAACGCCAATAAGCTGACAAAAGTTAGGTACCCCCAGACAATAACGTTAACAATGATAAACTAATTAAACAAACGACTATGTTCTGTGCACGCTTACTTCTACATTCTTTTAGTTTATAAAAGTCGAACAGTGTAGCGAATTAACAAACAAACGTGGGGATGTGTGAATACTATAAATCAAGACCGATTTCGACTCAAAGATGTTAACTTATATTGCCATCTCCCAGCTCACCTGGACCATTATCTTCAGGGTCGAACTGCTTGCCGCATCCTTTATTGTTGCAATTTACTAACACCATTTCAAAGTAAATATAATATCGTACAAATCTGACTTTTTTTTTAATAAAAAAAATTAAAATGGCATGTACAACGTGCTTAAATTGCCGGTTACTGGAGAACTTTCGAGAATGAACACTTAGAAGAGCTTGCAAAGGGAAGTAAATCATAGAGAGATTAGTTCCGGTGCATAGAACACCAGGTATCACGGTACCAATTGTTTTTCCATAGACGTCAATGCTAATATTTGGAGAGATAACTATATTTTCAATCCTAATTTAGCATGCATCTCACACACTGTTATAGAGAACAATGTTAGATTGTCAATTTGACAATGACAAAACCAGGTACTCCATTGCATTTAAGAGAGATAACTCTGCTGGAACTAGACAGGGGTATGAGTTATCTAGTCACAACATACCTATTTTCAGTCATGTGTATTACATTTTCAAAAAATCATAAAAAATACAAAATTTGATCTATTTAGGAATTAGCATAAATTCACATGTTGCCAAGAGGCTAACCTTTTTTTTAAGCCTAACAGAAAGTACAACTCTTACATAATCCACCAATCAAAGCTTCTCTTGTTCTTAAGGTCTGATTTTTTTAAAGCCTAACAGAAAGTACAACTCTTACATAATCCACCAATCAAAGCTTCTCTTGTTCTTAAGGTCTGATTTTTTTTAAGCCTAACAGAAAGTACAACTCTTACATAATCCACCAATCAAAGCTTCTCTTGTTCTTAAGGTCTGATTTTTTTAAAGCCTAACAGAAAGTACAACTCTTACATAATCCACCAATCAAAGCTTCTCTTGTTCTTAAGGTCTGATTTTTTTTAAGCCTAACAGAAATTACAACTCTTACATAATCCACCAATCAAAGCTTCTCTTGTTCTTAAGGTCCGATTTTTTTAAAGCCTAACAGAAAGTACAACTCTTACATAATCCACCAATCAAAGCTTCTCTTGTTCTTAAGGTCTGATTTTTTTTAAGCCTAACAGAAAGTACAACTCTTACATAATCCACCAATCAAAGCTTCTCTTGTTCTTAAGGTCCGATTTTTTTAAAGCCTAACAGAAAGTACAACTCTTACATAATCCACCAATCAAAGCTTCTCTTGTTCTTAAGGTCTGATTTTTTTTAAGCCTAACAGAAAGTACAACTCTTACATAATCCACCAATCAAAGCTTGTCTTGTTCTTAAGGTCTGAATGGTATGGACCCTACACCTTAAGCCACACCCACATGGACTTGCGCAATTGGTACCGTTATACCACCAAAACACACCGAAACTATGGAACACACTGAAACGCAGGAATGCAATAGAAACACCGGAAAGCAATATCGTATATAGTATACAATGGCTGGAAATTATGAAATTTGCAACATTTTTGAAAGAAAATAACATTTACTATTAATAGTGTCTAATACAATTATTACATAAATTTAATATTTAATCTATTACTCATTTCGGCGATTTTCGCTTAACAGCGTGAATTATGGTCCTATCATTAACAAAGGTAGTTTGGTAATTGATCATAATTAATTTAATCATGAATTAAATGGAAAAAATAACGTGGTATCACACTTTATTCTCTCGACCACAGTAAAAACTACAAAGCGGTATGCCACACAAAAGAAAACGGCAAAACTAGTGAAAGGAATTAGTTTGCATGTTTGTTTGTTTAATATTTGTTTGCTCGCTAGCCAAATGCTCCAACAGACACAAACGGGAAACTGCATATTTTACATTTGCATCAAAATAACTGAACGAATTAGATCAGTTTATTATGGTTACGTAATTGACACATTCTTTCCATACAACTACATTTTCTATGATGATAAGAATAGCTTTTTTGTTTTCCCTTACAAGAATGAACAAATAATTGAATACATTTGGAGATATCCAAGCAGAATGCCGTGTATTTGCTGGAAATTAAAATCTCTGAGCATGGGGATCTAAGATTTGAAAATTTTCTGCCGTATGATTATTTTCAGCAATACATTGAGGTCCAATTAATTAGGAGCAATTACCCCAAACTTGTGATATTAATGATGAGATTATAATTGGAGCTGTTAAATACATCACACCTAATCAGATGGTTTCGCTTGATGGGAACATTCCAGACTGAAACAAACATTATCTTCTGATGCTAATATTTTATAACAGTGTTTACAATAGATACTGCATTGATCATGCATAAAATCTTTTAATTTTAATGGAAGGGGGCAAAGAAACGTGTTTTGAAATGTGTTTCTTGCTCTGATTTTCTTATATACAGGACACTGTGCCAATGCATGTCTTTAACTATTTCGCGTCAGCGATACTACATTTAAAAAGAGCACAGTTTGCTCCTTATACCACAGGCAAAATGCGGCGTTTTATTAAAGGTGTTCAGCCACCGGAATAAAAGCTAAAACTGAATGAAAATGACACAAAAAACGGGAATAATTCCTATGAAGGGAAAAGCATAATCGAATGGTTTCAGAAGACGTGGACAAAAGACAAGGAATGGCTGAATTATGATGAGGCAAAAAACGTTATACTGTGTAACTGGTGTACGGAATTAACAAATACATAGAAAACATTTCCTGTTTTGTTGCGGGCTGTTTAAACTTTAAAACTGAATCGGTAAACGTAAATGAAAGCTGTGGGCAAGGCAAAAAGAGTTCCGAGAGAAAAGCAGCTATGCAGATACCACCAAAAGAATCTTACCGCTGGTAAGATCTTGGAAAGTTTAAATGAGAATATGTTACCAGTTCATTAATTTGTTTAGAAATGCACATGCATCATAAAGAACAGAAGACTCTTCGCTGATTTTGTATGGATGTATCAGCTGGATGAGATGAAAGGAGTTGATGTTAGAGAGACTTACAGAAATGATAAACAGGCTGTTTACATTTACTCACTACATGGCTGAAAGTGAAAGGCAGAAATTTGTCAATGGTGTGAATGAAGTAAAGTTTCTTACAGTAGTGTACGACGGTTGTACTGATAGTTAAATTCAGGAGGAGGAAATTGTATATATTAACATTTGCACAGGAGGAGAGATTAAATCGTCATTTCTAGAAATTGATTGTGTAGAGAGGGCAGGTGCTGAAGGGATCCCGAAGGTGATAACCACTGCAATAATTTAGGTTTGGAGACCCTAACAAACCCCATTTGGGTCCTGAGTGCAGGTGGAGCACAAGAAAGGACACATGGACCCCTTTCTGGAATTGGTTCCAGATTAGCATGAGAAACAATAAATGTTAATTGACTGATTGATGATTTGAAATAGGATTTATACTTCTATACTTCTGCATTTCATATGATAATGCTATAAATTGTTGTTAATCTCAATACAAGTGTGTACCATTATTTTATGGACAGGACTAGTAAAGAGTTGGCAGGACTAGTACATTTCTCAGTTTACTAGTCCTTATGGCTACAGTATTTGGTTAGGATTAGACATATGACACAAACTGAGAATAAAATATTAGAACGAAGTTTTCCTTTGATTAAATTCAACAACAGGTTCGTTGTATTAACATACACTACCACATCAGAAAGCATAACTGAAGATTCTTCTAAAATTACACATTTCAAAAGTCCATATTGTATTCTCTCTCTCTCTCTCTCTCTCTCTCTCTCTCTCTCTCTCTCTCTCTCTCTCTCTCTCTCTCTCTCTCTCTCTCTATTGCTTGTACCCCAAACCGATTTGAAAAACAAAAGGCATATCAATTATATTTTTAAAAAATGCACAATTGTCATATAATTCATCAATTTGTTTTTTCTAACATGATCGTCGCAAGTTGGGGTGGGGTGGTGATTCATATTTTAAAATTCTGACTGTTCATTATTTTAAATTTAGGAAAATAGCTCGAATCCGGTAAAAGAGGGGTGAAGCACAACTATTCCAGATTCAGTAAGAATGGCTCAAGAGACAAGAGACTTTTGAAATCCATCAAGAGAGAGTTAACACCCTTGCAGGACATGACTATGGATGGCGATTGATTAATTGATATATATATATATATATATATAAACTTAATTCGTTCATTCTTTACTACGTAATCATTAAATAATATTGGCATCAAGATGATGTATATCCATACGTTATCATCATTAAACGTGATCTCTAAATCTCAAGAAGTCAAATCTGTATTTGTTGGTATGCTATTATGTATTATAGATATATAATAGGAGCCCCGAGTGGCCGAGTGGTCTAAAGCGCTGTCCGTTACAAACCACTGCCATCTCACCTCTGTCTGCGTGTGTTCGAGTCTAAGATTCGGCAAATGTAGTTATGTGAGAAAGCTTGCCAGTAGCTTCTCTTGGGTCGGTGGTTCCTTCCCGGGTTTGTCCGGTTTCTTCCTCCACCATTAATACTGGCCGCCATGTATAGCCTATATTGTGCTGAAAAATGGCATTAAACCATAAAAAACAAACAAACAAAACAAGATATATAATAATAATAATATAATTCAATTTGACTACACTTTATTACATTCAATCTGGTACGTTTATTATGTAACACAACTATACTTGACCACACTTCTATCCCATCGGATCTGGTAAATAAAAACACATTACTTAATGATACGTAAATTTCAGATTTAATGTTAAATACATGAAATATCATTCCCCTGAAATCTGTCTAATAAATAATCAAGATTAGCTGTGTCATTATTTATGTTTCACTAAAATCATTTAATTCTGCTTGATGTTGATTATAACAACAGTTTGACTGCATGGGATCAGAGCAATTTCTATTAAGTATCTCAGAAAACGTTACATGTGCATTTACAAGGCTTTTTGTGTTTCAGAAATGTGATTATAAAGTACGACTATAGCCTGGTAGTAATACTTTAAAGAAATTAGATTTCCTACGCACTCTGCTATCGTTTATATCTATCTATCTATCTATCTATCTATCTATCTATCTATCTATCTATCTATCTATCTATCTATCTATCTATCTATCTATCTATCTAAATTAAGTTTCAGAAAACCATAATGTTATGAGTACTTGCCTTCAGCATTGTCCCTCTCATACCAAATGTATGTAATATTTATCAGATGAATATTCATGCTCTGAATTTGCAGAAATAAAGAACCACTAGTTCTATCCACAAACTAACCGAAACAAATATAGAGATAAAAGGAAAAAGAAATATCCTGGTTGAAATGAAACTCCCAACTCACTCCACAGCACCACTGCCACCACCACCATCATTCAATGCTTAGTCCCTAAGGGAACATGCACGTGTGAATTCTTGATAATAAATATTAAACTGCTCAAACATCTATCTATCTATCTATCTATCTATCTATCTATCTATCTATCTATCTATCTATCTATCTATCTATCTATCTATCTATCTATCTATCTACCTTATATAATACCTGAAATATGTGGAAACAGGTATTATATATATATATATATATATATATAATACCTATTTCCACATATTTCAGGGCATAAAAAGCTATTTAACAATCGGGACTAATATACAAATCACAGTATGTTTACATTTTTTAATTTTCAGTGGATAAATAAATACTATGTGTGATGCCCGAAGAGACCTCAAGAGACACCAGACACACAACATGGGCAATGGAATACAGAGAAATTAACAAGAATATCAGAACAAAACTTAAGAAAAGCAAAAGAAGATTGGATTGGACAAAAGTGCACAGAAATAGAGAGCAGTCTGATAAAGAGTATCAGCAAAAAGGCATTCCAAATTGTGACAAACTTCATCAGACATGAAGCAACCATGAGTCAGTACCAGTCAAGACAAAAATGGACAATGCCTTACAGAAGCAAGTGACATTGCAGAAAGATGGATAAAGTATTGTAAAGAACTCTACAACCATCCTTCCACAGGAGGCCCAGATGTGCTTGAAGTTTAAAATAATCCACAAGTGATGATGATTTTCCCATTCTCAAAGAGGAGGTGGAGTCAACAATAAGAGCACTGAAGAATGGGAAGGCAGCGGGAGTAGACAACATCCCAGCTGAACTTGTCAAGACTGGGGGATCAGTGATAGAGCTTCTAATTAAACTCTGCAAAAAGATCTGGAAGACAGGTGAATGGCCAGCACAATCGACCCAGTCACTGTTTATAACACTTCCCCCAAAAAGCAATGTCCAGCTGTACCAAAATTACAGAACTGTTGGTTTGATCAGTCATGCTAGTAAGGTGATGCTGATGATCATCCTGAACATACTGAAACCATAAGCAGAAGAAATAAACGCTGAAGAACAGGTAGGGTTCTGGAGTGAGAAGTACAACAACAAAACAAATATTCATAATCAAGGTTTTGTGTGAAAAGTACTCGCAACATCAACAATACATATATCATGTGTTCATAGATTTCAACACGATTGTTGACAGAGTGTGGCATTAGGCATTGTTGGCCACAATGAACAAGTACAACATGGGTCACAAGTTGACCAATACAATCAAGCAGCTGTACTCCAAGGCTACGAGTGCAGTACTTGTTCAAGGTTCTGTGAGGTACTGGTTAAAGACAACAGTCCGAGTACGTCAAGGCTGTCTCTTGTCACCCACGCTATTCGACATCTACTTAGAGTGCATCATGAGCGACGCCCTGAACAACCAGTGGGACAGTAAGCATGGGGGGGGGGTAACATCACCAACATACGCTTTGCAAACGACATTGATGGGCTGACAGGCAATGAAGACGAGCTTGCCACCTCAGTGAAGAACCTTGATGAAACATCTTCAGATTTGACATGGAGATATGCGCTGAAAAGACAAAGCTGATGACAAATAGTGGCAAACAAATCTCAGCCATGATTAACGTCAGATGACAGGAACTGGAAATATATTGGTTCCATAATCACAGAAGATGGATCAAGAGCAGATTTTTGTTACGAGCAGCACACACAACGGCAGCTATGTCAAAGTTAAAACCCATCTGGAGAGACAAGAATATGTCTGAAAACAAAAATCAGACTATTGAGAGCACTAGTCATCTCAATCATGTTATATTCATGTGAGGCCTGAATATGACGGCAGAATTACAATGAAGAATCCAGGCACTTGAAATGTGATGTTACAGAACCATCCTTGGCATCTCTTACATGGACTACATCACAAATGACGAAGTGCGTAACAACACATGGCACAAAGTAGGCCATTGTGAAGACCTCCTCACCACTGTCAAAAAGAGAAAGCTGAAATGGTATGGCCATGTCACTAGAGCCAACAATCTATCTACAACAGTACTGCAGGGCAATGTTCGGGATGGCAGCAGGAGAGGTAGAGAGAGAGAAATAAAGTGGACTGACAACATCACAGTATGGACCAGGAAAGTTTTGCGAGACACGGGCATTGGCACATGATCGGGACATGTGGGGGGAATTGATCAGATGTTCAGTAGCACAGTGCCTCAAGGACCACACTAGGTCAAGAGACTGATGATGATGATGATGATGATGATGATGATGATGATGATGATGATGGATAAATAAATGTAAACAGTCACAAAACAATTCACTATCTAAACTTTAAGGAATAAATCAATCGTGTGATAAAATGGAGAAATCATTGTACGAAATCACACAACTGATTCTTTGGATGAAGTGTAAAGAAGGGAATTGTGACAAAACATGTTTGTGTTTGTTTTGGAAAGTTGTGAACTCTTTATGTCAGACAATCTGGTTATTGGTTCCATTTTGGCATTCAAACTTACTAAATAACGAAACTGCAAAAATTACGAAACTAAAAAATTTAGAATGTTGAAATTTTGTTCTTTTCCAGTTAGTAATGGGAGACAACAGTTTATGATAAGAGCAAGCCATTGAACTTATTGGATTACTTCCCCTACACAAATGTACAGTTATAAGGTCAGTCAAAATCACCAATTTAATTGTTTTGTCAGATGGCGGCAAAAACGCAGACAAATCTAGCATTTTCACAAAACAAAAAGCCGAATAGTGACTTAAAAAATCATCTGTACAGGTTAAACCTCTGACTGATAAACTGTTAACTATTAACTTCTAATATTGCTCAAAGAATCTAAATAGTTAAATAATACTTTTTAAATGCATGATCGACTTATACTTACCACGAATTCCGCTTAAGCAATAAGGTGGTAGGGGACAGTTTCGCATATTGGCCCCAGGCAAATTTCTTAACTCAGAGGTGTGATGTGTCATTATTGTGTAAAGATTAAAGATGTGGACATATTTTTTAATTTGGTCTTTCAGGTTTGTGTTGTTCTTAAAAATGATGTGAGGTATGTATACTTCATATAGTCACTGAATAGATTGTGGCCAGTGAAATACCAATAGTCGGCTAGGAAGCAGATCAAGCTACTAGACCTGTGGACACGTTGGTTTAAGACAAGTAGAATATCTCTAAAACTGATTGGACGACAATTAGCATAAAAAACTATTAAATACATGTTGTTTTCCAAAATTATTATCGTGGGAAAATGCATATGTTTGCACTGTGAGCACCGCGTGTTCTCACAAATGACCTTTGGACATGAAAAAATGAAGGTATAAATTGGGGATAGGGTATATCACTTTTTTCCCTATGAATTTCCATTGACTTGTCAGATCAAAAAATCTTATGTGTTTACTGAGAGAATGCTTTAAGTTTGATATTTTATTTCTATTTCATGTTATGTTAACATAAATCCAATATCATATACACGAATACCCAATATTGCCCGATTTTATATACAATACAAATTCATATACATGAATACTCGAAATAGATTTATTTTACATATAATCCGAATGTATATACATGAATACTCAAAATACTCGATATAGCCCGATTTTACATACAGTCCAAACTCATATACATGAATACTCGATATAGCCTGACTTGACATAAATCCAAATTCAAATACATGAATGCTCAATATACTCCAAGTAGCCCGATTTTACATTCGAATGATTACTTTATACAGCTTTAATTCATACACAGTATGATTACTACATACAGCCTGAATTCAAGCACAGCATGATTACTACATACAGCCTGAATTCATACACTGTATGATTACTACATACAGCCTGAATTCAAGCACAGCATGATTACTACATACAGCCTGAATTTATACACAGTATGATTGCTACATACAGCCTGAATTCATAAAGCATTATGATTACAAATTACAGTCTGAATTCATAAAGCATTAAAATAAATACATACAGCCTGAATTCATAAAGAATTATAATAAATACATACAACCTGAATATATAAAGCATTAAAATGAATACATACAGCCTGCATCATAAAGCATTAAAATAAATACATACAGCCTGTATTCATAAAGCATTATGATTACAAATTGCAGCCTGAATTAATAAAGCATTATGATTACAAATTGCAGCCTGAATTAATAAAGCATTAAAATAAATACATACAGCCTGAATTAATAAAGCATTAAAATGAATACATACAGCCTGAAGCATAAAGCATTAAAGTAAATACATACAGCATGAATTCATAAAGCATTAAAATAAACACATACAGATTGAATTCATAAAGCATTAAAATGAATACATACAGCCTGAATTCATAAAGCATTAAAAAAATACATATAGCCTGAATCATAAAGCATTAAAATGAATACATACAGCCTGAATCATAAAGCATTAAAATGAATACATTTAGCCTAAATTCATAAAGCATTAAAATAAATACATACAGCCTGAATCATAAAGCATTAAAATGAATACATACAGTCTGAATCACAAAGCATTAAAATGAATACATACAGCCTGAATCATAAAGCATTAAAATGAATACATACAGCCTGAATCATAAAGCATTAAAATGAATACATACAGCCTGAATTCATAAAGCATTAAAATGAATACATACAGCCTGAATTCATAAAGCATTAAAATGAATACATACAGCCTGAATCATAAAGCATTATTATTGCTAAATAAGACTGTATGCATACGATGATTACTGCATACGATGATTACTGCATACGATGATGATTACGTAACACAAGCAAATTTCATACAACGTTGATGACTAGATACAGCCGGGTTTGAATAACTGATGATGACAAAACACAGCAGGGTTGCGTAACATAAGTGATGACTAAACTCAGCAAAGTGTCGTAACAAACGGTATTAATAAATCAGTTAAATTCAAGAAGAAGAAATGGAAAGTATTTAAATTAATTTTTTTATATTTTTAAAGCTTTTTCAACCAATGTTAAATAGTAAATAGAAAATTTATCAAAAATTGTCAATTTTCTTTGGCTTAGTTGGAAATGACGCATGATTTCGTGACTGAAACTATATTCAAAACTTTTAAAGAACCGTCCTCATCTTACTGATTTATTGAGGCAAAGCACATAAACTTGTCTATACTGATTTAGAAACACAATTAACTCTCATCAGCGCTTACTATGCATAACTTCCTCTACTGAAAATTTAATTCCTCAACAAATTACAACACTGACGAAGTTACGTGACTATCATCCGTACAATTGAGTCCTCACTGTATCATGCGATATACTTGAAGTAGCTAAACGATAATATTATGGTGGTGGTGTTTTCCCCAACTTTATCCATTCATTGATATATGGAGATAAAACTACTATGCAGGTTAAAGATCTCCACTTTGTCCTCTACTGACAATCGAACGCGGGGCAGAGGGTAATGGCACCCATTTCTGTGACTGCACAAACCAATAGCCCGCCCGATTTCGATTCGAGTTCGTGCGTGCACGCAAGGCGATGAGTTGCGTAGCTCGGTGACCCGGGCGGATTCTATGTATGAAAAGAGTAACAATGCCCTGAAACGGTATTATAATAGTAATTTTATTTCTCTCTATATATTTTCACTTTATATTTTCATGCATCTTCTTTCTTACTGTGGGATCCAAGGATAGCACTTTCCCACTTTGTTTCATTATGTGTAAAACGTAAGATAGATAGATAGATAGATAGATAGATAGATAGATAGATAGATAGATAGATAGATAGATAGATAGATAGATAGATAGATAGATAGATAGAAAGATAGATAGATAGATAGATAGATAGATAGATAGATAGATAGATAGATAGATAGATAGATAGATAGATACAGACATACATACGGACAGAGAGCGGGTTGTTATGAATTGGTTTGAAATAGTAACTTAAAGACCGCAAATCAGTTAGCTCAGACATGCACACTACCAAAATAAAAAGATCATAGATATTTCAAATGCTTTAACATAAGATAAAATATGGTGTAATTATTTCATTTTTTCGCAAGCAAATTACTTCAATAATAATGAATTGACGTACACTGGATTTACACAAGAATATTTTGGCCCATGGACATAATCGACCTTAGTACATCGCTTGATGCATTGTCTGAAATGGAATAGACTGACTTAGTTAATTTTTAGAAAACCACAATCCAATCTCAGCATTCAATATAATTTACTGGATTATTTGTTCAAGATATTTTCATTTCTTCGTTAAGTATCATTAAGTATGAATATCATATTGGTAGAAATATTTGACGTAAATGTCCTTCTCATTGAAGCGGCCGGATCAAGAGACAGAATTAAAGATAAATAGGCCTGAGTCTGTTAGCGGAATATTGCAGATAACTGTTTTCGAGTAAGCAGGCTTCAAACAATAACAATAAAAAAAAATGCCCCTAAAAGAAGACATGTTTTACGCAATCACTAATAACATTATTATGTCACGCCCATCAGTTGCATCATTCGTTTGATTCATGAATGTAAAAAAAGACCGATTTTATTTTCTGTCCTAATGTCCTTTTTCTTCTTTTCTGAGAGAGAGAGAGAGAGAGAGAGAGAGAGAGAGAGAGAGAGAGAGAGAGAGAGAGAGAGAGAGAGAGAGTATTGTTACACATACAACATGAGTAGGAATCATTTCAACAGCTGACTTGCAAACCTTACAATTGCTATAGATTTTGCCGTAATCACACTTTTACAAAAAAAGCGCCCTGTTGCGAAAAGTTTAGTCCCAGTGTTATCATATAACTAGGCCCGGTCCTATGATGCCCGGGGCCTAGGGCGGCAAGCTGTGAGCTAGCCACAAGCACACAAATCTGTTCCATCTCACCACAGTTATATAAATGTATACCCAACAGCCTCGGGTCGCTTAGAGCGCGGTGACTAAGACGGTTGCCTCGTTCGCCTTGCCCTAGAACTGGGAAAAAACACAACATTCTGATAGAGCTGGGTCAGTGGTTAGCAGTTTGTATTTATTAGAATAGTGTATACCTGTATATGACTGCGCAATCTGCAACGGTAGGTCTGGGTGTACAATAGTCATATATGGGGGGGGGAAAGGTGGTGGGCTGAACTTAAATTGGATGACGGAGGGTAATATATGTGCAAAAATGTGCTAAAGTTTCCAATTTTCGTTCAATGGTAACAAATAAATTAAATCGAAGTGGTAAAGTAGGACAATGCAAGTTGTTGCCAAAAATCTTTGTTGCCGCCTCATTGTATTAATGTGTATTGAAAGAGGTTTAATTAGAAAATGTGTATTAAAGGGAGCCTAATTAGACTGGTGTGTATTGACGGAAAACTATTTTGACTGGTGTGTATTGATGGAAAACTATTTTGACTGGTGTGTATTGACGGAAAACTAATTTGACATTTGTGTATTGAAGGGAAGCTAATTGGATTTATGTGTTTTGAGGACAAATATATTTTTAAAAAATAATAAGCAAATCCAGCGACAGTCAATGGAAGAAAACAAAATTACAAAACACTAAATCATAGGAATAATATCAAACTTGAAATAAGAAAATGTACGCTTTATATTAGATTAAAAATGAACGCTTTATATTAGATTAAAAATGTACGCTTTATATTAGATTAAAAATGTACGCTTTATATTAGATTAAAAATGTACGCTATATATTAGATAATTGATTGTTTTCTTCAGCTATTTAATAAATTCAGTATATATTTCCGAAAAATGAAGTTTTTTGCCAACACCCTATCAACAAATTATACCAAATTCGATACGTTTGAATTTAGATAAAATAATGAGCGAACGAATGAATCGATAAGAAATGCTATTTATCTCCTGATACCGACAATTTTATAAACTAAGACACATACGGGTTGATTAATCAATATTCCCTCCACCGGCATGACAAGGTATATTTTAAAAATGGAAAATCTTATGTAGATACTAGAGTATATATTACAATACACATTCATTATAATCCTATCTACAGTAAGTTAATTCTGTGCCCCATTTTTTTAAAGACGTGACATTAGAGGCATGACATAAACACAATTTGCTTACATTCTTTTGTTCATCGCTTTAAAAGAGGTTACTGTCCTGCTTGACGTAGTCTGAAAAATGCAATGATCTTACAATGTTTTCAACCATGAATATATTTGTTTTTGCCTTCCATGGTTATATCAAAATACAAAAAAATAAAGTTTTAAATAAATACTTGAGGAAAGAAATAATTCAAGTCAAATACCCATACAGAGACCCAGCTGGATCAATAGATAACACTGTTTAAATAGACCTAGGTCTGTAAATATCGAGTGATATTAGCGTTCTCAAGTAGCAAAACCCAATGTAAATGGACTTCACTTATGACATTGTTTCGTCCTTACCATCAAGTATTGGATTTATACCTGTCTTGTACAATCAAAGTTAGTTTATTATACCTACTTAACTCTTAACTATTTTCGTTTACACTTGTCAGAATACACATACATATATAAAACACACACACACACACACACACACACACACACACACATACAACATACATACATACATACATACATACATACATACATACATACATACATACATACATACATACATACATAGATACATACATACATACATACGACAAATTTAGTAGGTTAGTTAACTGTCGTTCTCTCTATCAGACAGAATATTTCTTGAAAATTAGAAAATATTTATACTATATATTTTATTTATTTTATACCCTTGTCAACCATATAGTACATTCTCTGTCCCGTTTTCCTGAAATACATGGCTTTAGAAATCATAACGTAACATGGTTCTGCTAGGTGTAGCCTTTGAAACGAATGACATCGCTTTTATAAAGATAAAAGCCTTCAATGTAGTTAGACTGAATCAATGGATAAGACTGTTGAAGTAGGCCAAGATTTGTTAGCATACATTCCTATCCCTGTACTTAAGGGACTTAACTAAATGGACTTAACTTATGACATTGTTACGTCATAGCTATGAACTGTTCAATTTATTACCGTTTCGTACAATCAATATAATTTTTTTGCAACTTTTCTCCAGGCCGTCTCTCCTTCTTCTCGTTTGCAATGAGTTCTCTCACGCAACGAGTTCTCTCTCACGCAATGAGTTACTCACGCAATGAGTTCTCTCACTCAATCAGTTCTCTCACGCAATGAGTTTTCTCACGCAATGAGTTCATCTGTATTTACGAAACATTTACTGAATGAAATCTCTTCTGAAGACGAAATAAAGTCATACATACATACATACATACATACATACATACATACATACATACATACATACATACATACATACATACATACATACATACATACATACATACATATATACATTGTTTTCTTTCTTTTTTCCCCAGAATTTTGCTTTTGCTCGTAACAATGCATACATAAAGTAAGAGACTGAAGAACACTTACTTTTTCCATCTAAATACAAATGGACGATCTTACCCAAATCTAATTCACCTGTTCTCTAAAGTATCGAATACTAATTAAATAACAAGACGTCTGATTGGATAACGCTCACAGCAATAAAGATGTCATGTAGACGCTCATGATTTGTAAGAAGAGATACAAATCGCTTGGTAACGTGAACTGTACTCCAGTGCTTCATGACCATCGATAGGCTCATTTCATGGCATCAGAACGATATTATAGTTATTAAAGACATACATACAAAGATACGCACGCATGCACTTGATCATGCATACGTACGGAAACATAGATCGCAAGAGGTACTAACAACACATTTTTTTTAACCTTAACTCTTAAAACGTTATAATTAGTACGTAATGTATCGTCCAATTTACCCATGAATAATGCGCACCAAACTGCAAACGGTATATAGACCAAGCTCTGCCGATACAAAATCTGCAAGCAGATGAAGTTTTATGATGATCATTCTTTGAATGGTTTCATCATTTACATCTTAATCCACTTGCAGTTGGAATGCCACTAGAACATTTCAGCCACCATTGAAAATAACTTCCATCCACCAATTTCAGAACTGCATGCGATAGCAGATCCAGGTGTATGCATTTTGCAGCTGGCTTGTACTTATAAGTCAGCGTATACGGTTAGGATAGTGAGCGGTAAACCATACCGTATTAACTTACTAGTCATAAATCAATGAATTTATTCATACCAAGGTTCGTTTCAGTGCAGAGAAGGCGTAACGAATCAAATCATACCTAGCAATAAATTTGTTTTTTTAAAAATATATATATGAAGCCGTTATTATTTTTTATATATATCAATGAGAATATCAAATTAATTGTGTTGAATACTATATGAAAAATGTTACATTTGTAAAGGAAATTGAAAACTAGTATATAATAAATACATTACGTGGTTTAGACTGGAAATGAGGACATTTTACAAAGCTAAACTACATATTCTCCTTTGTAAAAGGTCTTAATCACATTTTTTAAAATAAAAATCCTATTAACGTTATATTCCACAGACTGTTATCGATGAACTTAGCTTTTCTTCCTTGTCTATTGATAGTATTTACTACACCAAGTACACCAAACGAATTTCATTCTAAAAAAACAGCTATGGGAATTAAAATCCTATTCAATATGTGTTCATAAGCTATACAAGAGTTTATGAAATGCAATTTGTCAAATGTGAAAGATGTAAGTTTTTAAATTATTCCACGCGAAATACTAAATAAAGTACCGTATTAGCGAGTATGTATGTATGTATGTATGTATGTATGTATGTATGTATGTATGTATGTATGTATGTATGTATGTATGTATGTTCTTTGGTACTGATCCCACCCCAACACGACTTTGCTGAAACATTGACCGAATCTGAGACTCGAAGCCACGCAGACAGAGGTGAGATAGCAGTGATCCGTAACGGAGAACGCTTTCGACCATTCGGCTATTCGAAGTCCCTGTTTTTACTGAATGTTGTCTCATTTACGTTATGTTGTTATACATATAATAATTTTAGTCATATCTCTATTTCGTATATTTGTAACATAATTGTTACCGAGTGGATGGTGGATTAAATGAACAACACAAACACAATATGTGAAAGATAATGTAAATTTATGAAATAAATTATTAATGAAAAATAATGATGTATCAACACAATAACTCATGCATTCAACCCACAATCACACTCCACAACCATTCACAATTCAAAAATAAATTAAATATTAATACAAAATAAACACAGGTCCAAGGAATCTCCTGGACTAAACACAGATCCAAGGAACCTTTACAAAAGTTATATTAACGCAAGTATAAATTGCGGTAACAAATACAAACATCAAACTATACTATCGCACGTATGGATTGCGACAACTAGCACAAACATATACATGTATTTAATCAAGTTACTAACTATTATTGAGATTCATGTAATCCCTTGAAATACTACTGTGATTCAAAGTAACTATGTGTAAATATAACAATGTATTCCATTGTAACTAAAATTGCAACACACACATGTGTCTCGACCCTGTACAACCGTACGATTCACCTACTGTTGAATCGCCGCCCAGCTTCTCCGAATACCTAGGGTTGACTCAATACTTTAATCGGACACTTGCCCTTCACGGATCCACTACAGTTATACGTACAGACAGCATACAGCATCTACTAGAACCACTGGTCCCAAATACCTAGATGCCACACCGGATGTTTACACCTCTAGACAGCTCCGACACACGGACATTTAGACGTCTAGATTTCCGGATATTTACACATCATCACAGACGTAGACGGACAGACAATCCGACAGACAGACAGTCAGATACCTCAATTTGATCGCACAATTAAACAGCATAATCACGGCACAATCAATCACATTCAGCTACAATTCAGAGACATTCAGAGACGTTCAGAGACGTTCAGCAACAATTCAGAGACGTTCCGCTACAAATCAGAGACATTCAGAGACGTTCAGAGACGTTCAGCTACAATTCAGCCCTTTGACTGGAGAAAGAATGACGAGCTATCTCTCCTTTGATAAGATACTTTTGGACTCGTCATCTTATCAGAATTATTCTGCTTTATATATCCTCAAATAGGTGAGCAGAATTCACGGCAAAATTCCCGTGCACCCCGTGATTCTAATGTTCATGACTTCAAGTGATTCGCAGTCAGGCACATGCAAATCGTTACTCGTCGCTTACCTTGAAAAAAAACACTTATTCACCCCACTTAACGCATGTACGACGAAACAAAAAAAAAAATGGTGAAATTAGTTTGTAATTGAAGAAGAAATAAATTCAATTTTCGCCTAATTCTGTGACAATATTTAACAGTTCAATTCCAAAAAATTACCTCTTATTTGATAACAGCAGACGCTATTTGCTCCTTGCATAAATTCATTTAAATGGCGTGAAAAGTACAAATTTGCAAATATTGGTGTATTTGTTTAGAGCAGCACAATATTAAAAATTCAAATCTGTTTTGTGAACAGTACAATTTTAAACATGCATGTCTTTTTCTGAACGGTAAAGTATCTGTAGTGATAACAATAATATAATACACGTATTTTACAAGTACAAAACATGTCGTAATTGGTGAACAATCAATCATTTCCTTACAAGAGCGGATCAGTGGCGTAGCGAGGATATTTGGCGCCCAGGGCAAAACACCCAAATTTGCCGCGCCCCGAACAAAACACACAAAATTGCGCCCCCGGCTGCCCCTGTTGCGCAGTTATGTTGATACTTTGGGCCGATTTGGGCCCCATTTGGCGCGCCATAGCCACCAGCGCCCGGGGCGAATGCTCCCCCTGCCCCGCCCTACCACCCCTCCCCCTCCCCTCCCGTCGCTACGCCTCTGGAGCGGATAAATTCAGCAATGCGTGACCATTCCGTTACGGGAGTGAATGTATTCGGCAAAAGTGGAACTTTTTCGTTACAGTAGTTTAAATGGACATACATCACAATTAATTTTACTATATGTTCTCTACATATATTTCTCAGTACTGACCTTTCATCTGTGTGACAATCAATACAAATTATATGTTAATCTAAAATACATCCAAGGAGAACTTCACGGTGAAGTTCTTGTCAAAGGTTTACCGGCATTGTTTTGAGAGGCTTCACTGTAAAGAGAACAACATGTAAAGAGAACACAGATTTCACTTCCGGATCATCACCAAGGCCGCATTACTCAATGTGCACTGTCGCCGAAATGCACACAGACAACCACTCTTTGAGCTCATATTCTCAAGAATAAACAATTACCTTTAAATCCATACCAATAATGCATCAATATATCTCTTCTACCACCACCAATATGAGAGAGGAAAAAAATGTTCTTAAAATAGATTAGAAATACATTCGGGTACTGAACTGGAAATACTAATTGTGATGCGATTCCATATATCCAGAGCAATTTCGATACTAAAGCGGATATATCCATCAAAAGTGTAACCTTTTCGTAACAAGAGCGGAATCCACTAAGGTTTGCGTGACCGTTACGTGTAGGAGCGGATAAATCCAGCAATGTGTAATCATACCGTTACAAGAGGAGATAAATCCAACAATGTGTAATCATACCGTTACAAGAGTGGATAAATCCAACAATGTGTAATCATGCCGTTACAAGAGTGGATAAATCCAGCAATGTGTAATCATACCGTTACAAGAGGGGATAAATCCAGCAATGTGTAATCATACCGTTACAATAGTGGATAAATCCAACAATGTGTAATCATACCGTTACAAGAGTGGATAACTCCGGCAATGTGTAATCATACCGTTACAAGAAGGGATAAATCCAGCAATGTGTAATCATACCGTTACAAGAGGGGATAAATCCAACAATGTGAAATCATATCGAGTTACAAAAGGGGATAAATCCAACAATGTGTAATCATATCGTTACAAGAGTGGATAACTCCGGCAATGTGTAATCATACCGTTACAAGAGTGGATAACTCCGGCAATGTGTAATCATGCCGTTACAAGAAGGGATAAATCCAGCAATTTGTAATCATACCGTTACAAGAGGGGATAAATTCAGCATAAACGTAGAAAGTTTCTCACCACTCTATCTCAAATTAAGCGATCATTCGAGTAGGTGGACCGCTCCGCTAGCCTAGTGGTTAGAGCGCCCGTCTCGAAATGTTTGTGTTATCTAACTGGAATTGAGCCTATCATTCGAATAGCAAAATTTATTTCGTTTCTAGATCAAACAAGGTCATTCATGATAAGACAGGATTATTTTAGTACTTTGATGCTCTGAAATAAAGCTCAAACAATTAAATATTGCATGAGATGCACCTTTTCTGTTTTAGTATGCGAAATGTACATCATATCCAGAGAGATGCCATAATCTGTGATATCAGCTATGCAGCACGACCTTGCTTCTCCTCTACCACCACTAAAACCGATGTCGTTCGTTTGTCTTGCCACTCTTTTAACGTGAGCGGCGCAGCACGACCATTCTACTTTTCTGACAAACGTGATGTCATACGTTTGTTTGTATTGGGATCTCAACCCCTTTGGATAGCAATAGCTCATCGAAATGTATAACCAAAGAAGTGTAAACGTTTTATGTGGCTTTGCCTGGCTTCGTGACATTGGAACATTCAAACAGTCACAGATCTGGATGGAATTCTCAGTACCAAATCGACAACCAAAGTCTGATTTGTCTATCACTGATGAGGATACTAAGTACAATGATTCAATTCACTTTGGGTGTGAAGATCCACGAATTGAATAAAAAGACTAAACTTTCCAAATGGTTTAGCTACTGTCACTATTTGTTTTGGTAGGACTTGATTATTAAACATATGAATATCTATAAAAATGGGAATATTGTAATTTGCCTGCTGATCTACGAGAAAGCGTATGCAAACAGCTCGTATCAATTCAGCTGAAACGTAAAGAATAGTTACATCCAAACGTTCACAAACGAAAAAGAAAAAGACATGTACTATTGCTAGGATGCGAGTGTACTCCAGTCAACCATTCCGCTCGGTGATGGTGTGTCCTATAAATTTCACTTCATTGCCCTTCGTGATTATGCATAACAAACATGACTGAACACCAGCATTTTCTAATTTGATGGTAAAAATGAAATTCCATTTATAAAGCAACTTCTCGTCCCATAACGTCGACGGTGATGACGACGTCATCTTCTACCGCACTAGCAACTGCTTCAGCAGCCAAACAAAGTGACCGCATAAACTAAAAAATTCCAAGACATAGCGGGTGTTAAGCTTTTTTAATGAAATTGATTTATCCAATCAAGAACTGTCATTATTTAGTGCATTGAAAACAACACAACCACTAGTGATATCCATGATGAAGTTGATACGGCGAGACAGCACACGGTGGAGTTGAATTAATTATGAAAAAGGCTTGGGATAAGGTGCTCTTCGGTATTAGTTGGCTGATGATAGACCATATCACCAAAAAGGGTGAATAAAGAGTGAATGCTAAAGGACGCGGGTTCAAACCCCGGCCGAGTCATACCAAAGACTTATACAAATAGTACAAACTCTACTCGCTCAGCATTAGGAAGTTTTTGTTTGGACTGGTCGGTCTGGTGTCAGGATGATGTGACTGGGTGGGACAGCATACTACATGTCGGCGGCATGATCCCTCAGTGCTTGATTTTACTAAAACTCGCACGCTGCAGACATAGTAGAGATAGGACTAAAACTTGCTAATGCTATGTTAAAATTACAACACAAACACACGCGCGCATGTAATACGACGAGTCTCAGCGATGGATGAAAAATCAGTTTGTTTTGTGAAATGAGATTTACATGCACAAACACAGAAGATGTCGAATCAATATACAAGCAGTGCGACATTTTCTCATATGGTAAACAAAGACACCAAATGTCTGAAGTAAGTTTATCAAAAATGAATAAAATAGACATTAATATTTCCACCACCCAAAATCCTTAAACGAAACGCAGTGCCGTAGAACACTTTCAAAAAAGATCTTTTGAAAGAATACATGGATACATATTTTAAACAGCAACACATTCTCAAGTACATCAACGTATTATCAGGTCACATCAAAGCTTGCATCGAGACATACTATGGACAGATCAGGTGTGGACCCGGAAAATAATTTTTCGCTGAGAAAAGAAGTGATGGTGCTTAATCAACTGTTCGGAACGTCGCCTACTCCCCAAACAAAAGTTGGTCATGACCGGAGGTCGGTTTCGCTTTGGAAAACCAAACGCGTATTTGTTTTCTCCAACAAATGTTATTTACCTTCTAGACGACGGAATTGTCTCTTATCACAGGATAAATGCATATACGTGATTTCCCTATCCATAACTTGCAAGGCCTGGATGAAGAAGAGTTAATATATACCTGTATAGCTCGCCTGAGTTAAAACTAGTGACCAAAAACAAGATGACGTGAACGTTATCGAATGCATTCTAGATCAAAGAACATGCAAAATGGGCAAACATCGATTTGAAGAAATGAGAGTCAGTCTAAATACCCACTTAGCTTTGGTTCTTGGATAGGATCTACATATGTCATTGGATATAAAAAGAAGTGGAAGCATGCTTCATGCCTTCAGACACATTAGCTACCACGCCTTCAAGAACTACAAATACAAATCTGGGTGTATGTGGAGAACGAGTTTCTTTAAGTCAAACAGTCATTTTCTGTCATATCGTTCTGGAGTTCTGGAGTATTGTGTCATCGGATCAGCCATAACCAATTCGGGTTTGAAACACGGAGACCAAGAATTGTTGACAACTGTACTCAGAAGATACATCAGTTACCTTCTTTGTAGTCCTTTCTTGAAATGCATTACGGGCAGTAACTATAATAAGAAAAGTGACCTTTTAGCCAACGTTAGTCACCATTTTGATGTCATACCAGCAAGAAGCGTCTTTTTGAAACATTTAGAAAATCGTTCTCATTTAACACCGAGTGCTTCCTCAGAAACCCGAACCATGGAATTATGAATAACCAATTTTAGTTGACCTTATCCAATGACATTACTGTCGATGTGATTCCCAACAATACCTTATATTATTTCACAGCCAAAATGCCACAGACCATACAAATGGATGTAGAAGTTTATTGTGAAGTGACTTTGACAGAAATTGTTTATTCTACTCAAGCCCTCAATATCCAGGAAGATCGAAATACATTTATTTTTAACAGCCTGGACGAACAAGTTTAAGTACAGCCAGGCATAAATGTTCTTCTCATTTACGAATCCAAAACAATCATCAACGAATCCTGTCAAATGCGTATGCTATGAGAGCTCATGTTTGGCTATTATTTTAGCGTTAACATGTGGCCGAATTTATTGCATATGTTTCAATGATCAGTTCGGAGAAACGCTGAGACTGCTTGCAAAAGTGTACTGAGAGAATTCCATCGAATTACTCATTGTTTTCTATTTTGAGTGAATATACTGCTCTTGATCGTATGTAAGACGTTTATAAATAAAAGATCGAAGGATTAAATATTGCTTGTGTATTCTGCTATGGTCGCATTCAACGTGGTGGCAAACTCAGCCACTGAGTTACTCAGATTGATTTCTTTTTAAAGTGAATTATGCCACATTTGATTTTGCACGTGTACCTATTCGTGTTTGACAACGAGGACATGGTTTTATGTAAATATGTTAAAATCAGGTTTTTGTAAGTTAACACTAGTATTAAACCTGATTGTGGCTATGGGATTTCAAGCCTTTAAAATATACAGTATTGACGCAAGATAACGAATTTCTTCAAGGCAACCTCATTGACAAAATCCTAAAGAATCCTGCATGCGAGCATACAAAGTGTGTTACTCTAAACTGGAAAAGGGATTTTTGCTTGACTAGACATCCCTATAGACTTGCTTCACACCTCCGGCTAAGTCATTACCATTTAATTATATAATAATAATAATAATAATAATAATAATAATAATAATAATAATAGAGGAATTTGTATAGCGCCTGATCTTTAGAAACGTTAAGCGCTTTACAGCATATATACTGATATGACTACAAAATTAGCCACATAGAGGACACGCTCGAACTTGGAGACGAAAAACGTTGTCAGATCTTGTAAACACGTTCTTAAAAATTAAAGAAGACAAACAGGAGCTGTCAGAGAATTGGTCTCGTTTCGGCTATTGCCTCAAACAAAAAACACAATAATGTGTGAATATTCCATCTCAGGTATATTCCATCTGTTTGCATTGATAAAAATGCACGTTAGCCACAATGGAAATTCAAAGCAACCCCAAGTTTTATATCGATCTGAATAATTGAAACGTGTACATGAAATTTAAAGTTATCAGCGAAATCAATATCAGTCGAAGACGAAGAGTATATTCTGTAAACAGTTGTATGCATTCATTAAGCATTCGTTGTTCAGTGAAGTGTATTTGTAATTCAGTACCAAAATAGATACCAGCAGCATGGATACGTACCCTTCATTGAAACATCACTTGACATACACAAAAGAAGCCAAGAATACACATGCGGATGCTTCTGTGGCATACCGATCATCACATTGTATATTAGTCATAATCAAACAAGGACATAGTTTAAAATCAATGGATCGTTTGGATTTGGACATGCAGTTCCAAGACGTATTTGTTACATGGAGTGGATGGATGTCCACCTGATAATGAACTCAAGCAGCAGTGGTAATGTGGGGCGATTTAGCGACAATGGGAAATCATATACCACTCATATACCTCGAAAAGATATTTGCTTTATTTGCCTTCCATTTCCCTTGTCGCTAGACAGGCCCAAATACAAATAATATTCCCCATGTTTAATTTCCTTTGACGCTATATAGGCCCAAATAGTTCTCATGTTCAATTCCCCTTGACTCCATATTGGCCAAAATAGTTCCCATGTTAAATTCCCCTTGTCGCTATACAGGCCCACCTTGTCGCTATACAGGCTCACGACCTTTTTGACTGGGTTTTCCATTGTCGCTATAAATCAGTTTTATTCTCCTTTTGATGTCCAATGCTAACGAGTACAAAACCATCATCAAAGAAGCTTGATGTATGTGGGCAGTGTGGAAACGATTTCCAAAGTGGGAAACGACGTCAGTCAATCTTTAAAATGAACGATACCCATGTATACATTAATATGACTGGAAGTGGATATTTCATCACCGCCTCTAGACTCCGATCTAAGATCGAAGATTACATTTTCAAAGACAGCTACTCACAGGTTTCCTGACTGGCATCGTCAATACTGCGGTGATCAACGAAACCATCCATCACAGAACTCCAACCAGACGATTAGAACTAAGGATTGCCCAGAGAAAATACTTTATATTGTACTTGACACTGTTTATATTTAGAGGACAGTTTGGTACTAGGAGCAGTCACAACAGTTTTGTAGCACGAATTTATAGCATGATATGTTTTGATATCACTTCAGACCAAAGTAGAGATACATCCCATCTCCACTCTATACAAGCAGGCCAATATCGTGTGAAACGTTTGTAATAGCTCTGGGCAACAAAGAGAGCGTCAGTTTGTATATTAAATAACAATACTCTCACAATCAAGAGTTTGAGAGACGTGATCCTAGACTATAAAAAAGTAAAGATGGAACACAAAGAACCTACCGAGATAGGTGATGAGGAAGTTTTAGATCCATAACAAGAAGAAGAGGAACGTACAGTCTTGATGTCAAGATCGCCAGAACATGAACTTCCGTTAGTCTCCTGTTTTGTTCGTGATTTATCTGACAAAATTGCAGGTCTAACCAGAGAACAATAGCTCGCAAAACTTTCCGTCTGCCGTCTTGACAGCCATTTTAAGGGATATTACAAATCAAACGCCTCATTTACACAAGGGTTCCGCTTTGGCTTAATACCCGACTTGATAAAACTATTCAGAACCAAATTTGATCCTTTAGTAGTTCAAAAGTTTAATTATCTTCTAATATTGCCGTACAAATTAAGGAGTCTTCTTGCCTCGTATATTTCAGGTAATTTTAACTTATAATATGTACACTTTGGTACCCTAAATTCCAAATTTACTTATGTAGGAAAATTTTTAATTAAAGGTAAGAGGGACTCTAATTACGATTGTGGCTAACACAGAATCGAATTACGAGTGTGGCTAACACATAACTGAATGACGATTCTGGCTAACACAAGATTGGAAATAGAGATTACCGTTAAAGAAAACTCGACAGAATTTGATCTTTTGTGCATATGTTGCACGAGAAAGCGTTCCGTCCGAGTCACTTTCCTGCTTTCAGTCCCGACATCAAAGGGCGAGTATGTGGGCCAATTCCCACACGTCTAGTATTCAGGTGTCCAGAAGAACGTGTAAGCAAAGAACCGAGATGACGTCAGAAGAACACTGTCCAATCACACTCGAAGTTTCATGCTGCAGTGACAGACAATAAATTAGAATGACGTTGTGCAGAGTAAATTTCCGTTCATTATATATTGCCTACCAGCAAGTCGAATAGGGCGAAATTGTCATTCGACTTTTGCGATTTATTATGTCGCAATACTTTGTGTAAATTAATGCGTGAGAGGCGTGGCTCTTTTTCCTTCTCTACGATCAATTAGGTAGCGTGAACTCGTCGCAAAAACCTATTTGGCAAATGCGACTTAAATCAGTGTTAATTAAGTAAGACGCCATGCCAGATTAGACTTTCTCCTGAGAAAACTGTTGGGGTATTTTATTCCACCTAATCAAAAAAGACAAAGGGAAAACCAAACACTTTACTTCAACAAAGTTAATAAGATGCGGTCAGGAACTGAACCCCTTAAGGAACCTTAAGGAACCGATTAGGACAGACTTTGTACCTTGTATCGAACCGCAATTCACTCTATAATAGATTACGGATGTCAGTTTTATGCCTCCGCAAATCAGAATATATATATATATATATATATATATATATATATATATATATATATATATATATATATATATATATATAGATAGATAGATATATATATAGATATATATATATATATATATATATATATATATATATATATATATATATATATATATATATATATATATATATATTGCATAGCATTCGATATCTTATTGCACTATGTACCGGCACTCGAGACCACCTCCGTGGAATATCTACAGGTCCAAGTAGGGCCACCACCGCTAAAACGTAGGGGAGAGAAACTACCTCTTAGATACGCGACGCGAATATCAAGGTCTGTCACTGAGAGGTGTAATATACCCTCTAGACACATACATCCCCTGGGGAGGGGGGAAAGATACACGAACTAGTAAAATAACTAAGGATCTGAAAATCCATTTATACAAAAAAGTCACTGACGCTGCCCAATGGATGCACGAAAAACACTTCCGCCCCGTATAAGTACGTAAAATAAAGCCCTAAACACTAAATAAAAGACATATATGTCAAGGGGGAAAACTTAATTAAATTCGACATGCAATTAACTAAGAAGGCGTCAGACCAAGTAATAACACACCATATCAAATTATAATCACTTTTATTTTTTCTCTCCAACAAAATCTATTCTTGCCGACTCTATTCTTCTTATACAAAAAAAAAGCTCCCAAAACAGCAGCAAATATAGATGGCGTGATGTTACAAACATAAACATAAAACAAATCCTACGTTCATATACAAAGAGTCAAGTAAACGTTATCTCCCTTTTCGGAATTTGTACTATTTTAATATTTGTACTTCACTATATTCCCTTCATTTCTCTTGTTCCGAACAATTGTATTGTATAAGCAAATACAGTTTCAAAACAGGAATTATATTGAACAAAGAAATACAGTGTAACGTAAAACACGTTATTTGACACTGCAAGGTTTTCGGTGCTTCACCTCTAAAAATATTTCATGGTAAAATTTCGTTACTTGACACAACTGTCATTCCCTAGATTTTATCGTTTTCTTTATGAAAGGAGACGCCATAACTGCTGGTAATGACATAAAAAGATCTTGACGTACTCTGGCCTAAATTGTAGTAATTACAGGGAGTATACATTAAATGCATACAAATGATCTATTCGTCTCATTTATTTCATATTTTGTTTTCTACTTTTATTTCCGCGTGCGTAATCTATATCCTTCCTTTAACGCACATTTTGTGGTGTTTTCATATTTATTTCGTTGGGTATGTGTTTTCTCACAAGAACAAACAAACAAACAAACAAACAATATGTGACCTTCATACAAGTGATTTCCAATACGGTATAAAATTCCGCAAATTTTTAAAACCGCAGTATTTGAATATTATCTGTGTAGGTAGATAAAATGTTAGGTAGATTGCAAGTTGTTATTATTATTTTACTCATTTGAAATCATGCAATTGCATAGTCATCGTGTATGGGTCTGACTGGATGACATAGGGGATGTACAGAAGCCCAGTCGCAGAACACTTCTCCTCCCCTGACTACACTTTCAGTGATATAATTCTTTTTGCAATTGCTCCCAACCCCAACTTGGAACCCGAAACCAGGAAGAAAATAAAAAAGGAACCTTACGAGATACGCCGATATTGGAACATGGAAACCATGCGTTTTAAGCCAAGAAGACTAGAAAAGGACAGCCATGCACAATTAAAATTAGCTTTTGCAGCCGACACATTTTCTTTTAAATAATTCTTTAAATTTGAATACTAGTATATACTTACTACTATAATCGTGAAATATTCGGGATATAACTTGCGCTTACATAAATTTACATAAAACAACAGATGTTGTTATGACTCATCGACGTCTAGGTCAATAAAACTATTTTCACAATGATTTTTAAATTTTATTTTTGTGTATGTTTTGTATTTGCCTTTGAAAAGACTCATTAAGAGTCGAAGGCGGTCAGGCTTATCAGATACCAGTTTTGCACTGTTCGTTGTCAATGTATTGCATTTATGTTAATACCTGACACGTGATACCTTGATGGATATATTGCACTTGAAAGATCTGTTATTCACCATATGATTATATATATATATATATATATATATATATATATATATATATATATATATATATATATATATATATATATATATATATATATATATACAGACAGACACTTTGAAAGAGATTAGTTTCAATCAGTTAGTGCATAGGTGCACATAACTAAGGAAAAGAAATATTATCAATCCGATCTTAGATAATAATTGAAATGATAATATGATTATTTTAGAAAGCAAGAAACACCAAATAACACCATGTAATGTATCTTTTAAAATTGATTATACAATGGCAACCCATGGTAAGTTGTTCGAGATACCGATGACTCAGGACGATAAATACGGCAAAATGATATTAATTACTGCCTTGTTGAAAGAAGATCTCAAAATGTAAAATCTAATTGTTACTAGAAAGAGGACCCTTATAGTACAGATATCGATGTTCTTTAGAATAATTGAATTTAATACAGGCGTTTAGTATGATTCCATATTTGACTTAGAATTTAATTACATTTTATTTATTACTCCGTAATCAAATATATCATTCTAATACCTTGTAATCCGAAACCCTGTGGATAATAATAAAAAGAGACAAAACTGACATGAATTCAAACTACTATATTTCTGGATAGTTTGATTCAGCGACGTCATTTGGGGAGGGCGGGGTGGGGGTGGGGGTGGGGGTGACAAATGCCTGAATTTGCATGTGCTGTAAAATTGATGTAGCCTATGTACAAAATTAACAAGCCCATCAAGTTTTGCCCACCACCACCCATTTTGCGTTATGTTTGATGTGATACATATATTGACTATAATCACCATGTTTTTTTTCGATGCAAAATATGTATTGGTGGCACCTCATGTATTTATTATGTGATATATTCAACCATACTGGAACAATACTGTTCAGTTCTTACGTGGACTAGTGGACATTGAAATACCTTTATCTAGTTGACACTTTGTAATTTTCTCGCACTGTTAAAATAGCCGTAGGTTAATGTTCTTTTTACTTGTCTTACATAAAAATTTTTGTGTTAAATCACATAACTGTTATTAAAAGTGAAATAATATAAATTAGCAATTATATATGTTTTCATTTATTTAACATTCATTATGCCTTTAAATTTATACACATACGTACATACATACATACATACATACATACATACATACATACATACATACATACATACATACATACATACATACTGTAATTCATGCAATAACGTCGTCATCCTGTGATAGATAGATAGATAGATAGATAGATAGATAGATAGATAGATAGATAGATAGATAGATAGATAGATAGATAGATAGATAGATAGATAGATAGATAGACAGACAGACAGACAGACAGACAGATAGATAGATAGATAGATGATGGATGGATGGATGGATGGATGGATGGATGGATGGGTGGGTGGTTGGGGAGGATGGCTGGACGGGCGGACGGACATACAGACAGACGGACAGACAGACAGACAGACAGACAGACAGAGAGAGATAGACAGATAGATAGATAGATAGATAGATAGATAGATAGATAGATAGATAGATAGATAGATAGATTCATTTGAAGAGGTGCGTAGAACTTAGGAAAATGAATATTGTCAATTAAATCTTGGATGATTAATGATAAGATGATTATTTTAAATGGCATGACACTGAATAATGCTATGGATTATATCTTTTAGAAGAAAACCGGAGCTGCATTGGTCGTGATTATGACGACAAAGGATAATAAATATCGCTAAATGTAATTAATTAATGCCTTGTTGAAAGCAACATTCACAAAGAAAACCCAAATTGTTATTACAAAAAGAGATACAGAATAGATCAATCAGATAGTGGTTTTCTTTAGAAGCATTGAATTTGATACAGGCAATTAGTATGATTCCATATTTCATTTAGAATGTAATTAGTGTTACGTAGTACTCCCTAACTACATAACTTTGTAATCCAAAACCATGTCCATATTAAAACAGAGAGACAAAACTTACCTGATTTAAAACTACTTAATTGTTGCATGTTTGCTGCACCCTTTGTATGCTGCAATTACGAATACGAATATAGTGTAGTCCTAAGAAACCTGATTTGCAGGGTGGGGGTATTTGTGACCATGTCCAGTACAATGCTTTGCAAAAGATTTTGTCTGCATTATGTCTTATGTCATGCAGGTTTTACACTATAACTACCATCATTATTTTGGATGCAAATTCTGGATTGGTGGCACCTCCTGGATTAACTATGCGGTATCCGCAAACGTACTGGAGCAATACTATGAGTTCTTACGTGGAATATTGTTATACGTAACACTGAAATACCTTTACCTACACGACACTTTGCAATTTTATCGCACTGCCAAACACAGCCGTAGGCTGATGTTTCCAGTTATTCGTCTTACCCGAGCAATTTACTGTTGAATAAAATATTTGTAATCAGAAGTTAAAAAATATAAATTAATAATAGTAATTTCATTTATTTAACGTTCATTGTGCCTTTCATCTTTGTTTGAAAAATATACACAGCTTTGGCAGATTGTTTGATAAATCCACCGAACGGGGAGGTCTGTCCGGGTTGAAGTGAGTGCTGCAACTTTATGAAATAGCAGCGCATGTGCGTACGGTCCCATCTTCAAGGGAGGCCGATACCATCACGACCTATATATTGGACTGACAAAGCCCTGTACAAGTACGAACACATTACCTAAGCAATAAATAAGGACCAAACATATATCTGAAAATATTTAATTAAATTACAAATGCGATGAATGAAGAAGGAGTCAGACCGAATAAAGAAACATACCTCATTAAATTATAACCAGTTTGTATTCTGTGAAATAAACTCTTCTACCTACTCTCTGTTCCTCTATATTAGACATGGTGTAATGTTGTAAGCATAATAATACAGTTCCTACCCTTATGTATGTATGTATGTGTATATATATATATATATATATGTATATATATATATATATATATATATATATATATATATATATATATATATATATATATATATATATATATATATATACATATATATATATATATATATATATATATATATATATGTGTGTGTGTGTGTGTGTGTGTGTGTGTGTGTGTGTGTGTGTGTGTGTGTGTGCATACATAGTAATTAATGCAATAACGCGTCGCCATCCTGTAAATAAAAATGTTTGAACAAGGATGAACAGATAAAGAAAGAGGTAGAGAGACAGAGAGATTTATCTCAATCGGTGCGCAGAATTAAAGAAAAATGAATGTTATCAATTTATCAATCCAATCTTAGATGGTTATTGAAATATGATTATTGTAAATAACAAGAAACGCTGAATTTCACCAAGGCATACTATATCGTTTGGAATTTATTATGTAATAAAAACACGAGGTGAATTGTTCGAGATTGTGGTGACAAATGACAAGAAATCTCGCTTTAAAAAATTTACTGCCTGGTTGAACGAAGATTTCAAATGGAAAGCCAAATTGTTACTAAATTAGATACAGCATAGATAAGACTGGTTTTCTTTAGAATTTAATGCGTACAATTAGTATGATTCCATATTTCACTAAGAATTTAATTACATTTTTACTTAGTGATCTATCACACTATATATTATTATTTTACCTTGTAATATTAAACCATGTGCATATTAATAATAATAAGAGTTGTAAAGTCGGCCACTTAAGCGACAATGGGAATTAGCATTAGAAGCCCACCCCACCCCACCCCCACGTGCCACTTTGGCGACAAAGTTTATAGTGACAAGGGGAATAGGCATAACAAATGCTGTTTTCAAGGCCACTCATATGCGTCGAAAAGATATTTATTCCCTTTTCTATATATGTGTATCCTTGTTTGTTTGTTATTTTATTTACTCTTCACACCAAACGTTGTTTTCTTGGTAAAGTTTATGAAGTAGCTGAACCCTCCACCAGCCAATCACCGAACTAGCTGTAAATACCCATCACACGCCACCCGCCAATAACTGAACCAGCAGAACGTACCAGCCACGCACCACTCACTGAACTAGCTGAACTGACCCGCCACCCACCACCCGCCATGCATTGAACTAGCCGTAATTACCCATCACACGCCACCCGCCAATAACTGGCCATACACAACAATTAATTTTACTATATGTTCTCTACATATATTTCTCAGCACTCACCTTTCCACAGTGTGACAATCAATACAAATCATATGAAAATCTAAAATACCCCCAAAGATGACTTCACGGTGAAATTCTTGTCAAGGGTTGACAGGCATTTTTTTGGCTGCACTGTAAACAGAGCAGCATGTACACAGAACACTGATTTCACTTCCAGATCATCACTAAGGCCTAATTACACAGTGTGCACTGTCGCCAAAATACATACAGACAACCACTCTCAGAGCTCCTATTCTCAAGAATAAAAAGTTAACTTTAAATCCATACCAAAGATGCATCAATATAACTCTTCTATCACCACCAAAAGGAGAGAGGAAAAAATGTTCTAAAAATAGACTAGAACTACATTCGTGGGTACTGAACTGGAAGTATCAATTGTGATGTGATTCCAACTCAACCAGCTAAACGTACACGCCATCCACCACTCACTGAACTAGCGGAACCTACTAGCCACTCGCTTAACTAGCTGAACGAACCCACTGAACTAGCTCAACATACCCGATACACCATGTCACTGTTTGCTATTTGGCCCGATTGATGTCAGCTCCTTGCCACATTGTTGCCCATCTCCAGTAAAGTGACGTAACCTCGCCTGTTCCATTCCTCTTCAACCCACTTTCCCTTGTCGTTATAAAGACCCAATAGTCCCAATGTTCAATTCTCCTTGTCGCTAAACGTGACCAGTGTGCTTTTTAAAACCTTGTCGCTAAACATATTTTCCCATTGTCGCTAATGTGACCCATGCTCAATTTTGTCGTTATAGTGTCTAGGGTGTGTGTCTTGTAATGCTAATTCCATATGTCATTATAAATTTTGTTGCCAAAGTGACCCATGGGGGTCTTGTAATGCTAATTCCTATTGTCGCTAAAGTGGCCCACTTTACTACTTAACAGAGAGAGAGAGAGAGAGAGAGAGAGAGAGAGAGAGAGAGAGAGAGAGAGAGAGAGAGAGAAAGAGATTGTAAAAATTTAATAAACAATTTATTGAGCACAAATATTTACCTGAAAAGAAAAATAAACTTACGGTTTTAAGAATCAATTCCAAAATTAATCCAAAAATAATTCAAAATATAATCCACTAGTGAAATTGCAAAAGTCCTGGTAATAAAATGTCCTAATAATTCCCAGTTCGAATCTTAGTGAAGCATCCAAGATGGAAGACGATGTCACTTGATGAAGTCAGTTCTGGTCTTATGAAATTCAATGAGCACAAATGTTTTCCAGATAAACAACAAAATAAACCTTCTTGATCCAAACGGATTGAAATAATTTCCAGTACAAGGTAATTTAAAATAACTCAAAACAACAGAACTTAGTATTCTAACAGCCCAACTTCTACTAAATAGTTCGCTCCAAAACATAATTTATATACCTGCTTTTACGTAAACAAGGAAGGGGTCACATGATCTTCTAGAATCTTTCGAACAAATTTACGTTCAAAAATTCTCGTGCACACCGTATGACCCAGATGACAATCAGTTATTTTTATTCTCAAGAACTAAAAATAGAAAGATGTTTATAACAAAGCTCCATAATGCCCTTGGAACCAACCAATCATTTTGAAAGCTTGTTTACAAATCTGAAGCTAGGTCAGAAATGAGGTCAACATCTGTTGTTTATTTGTAAAATACAGGTCATCCTACTTTTAAAAAAAATATCTCCCAATGAATGAATCTTAAACTTAAAATGTCAAACTTGAATCTGACAAAGAAACAATTAAAACAAAAATAAATGACTTAAATCAAATATACGTAACAATATATATATATATATATATATATATATATATATATATATATATATATATATATATATATATATATATATATATATATATGTGTGTGTGTGTGTGTGTGTGTGTGTGTGTGTAATGCTAATATTCAGCGTAATGTTGTGTTGTTGGGACTTCACTTATGTCCTGTTAGGTATGAATATTTTTAAAGCCTTGACACACACACACACACACACACACACACACACACACACACACGCACACACACACACACACACACATACATGGGGGCCCCGAGTGGCCAAGTAGTCTAAAGCGCTCTCGTTACGGATCACTGCCATCTCACGTCCGTCTGCGAGAATTCGAGTCTAAGATTCGGCTGATGTAGTTACGTGAGAAAGCTTGCCAGTAGCTTCTTGTGGGTCGGGGGATTTTTCCGGGGGTTTTCCCGGGTTCTTCCTCCACCAATAATACTGTCCGCCATGTAAAGCCTATCGTGTGCTGAAAATGGCGTTAAACCCTACAAAACAAAACAAACAAATCATACATACATACATACTTGAACCTCGAATGTGATACAATAACGAATATATTTAAATAAGTCATAGCTTTCTAACAATCTTGATTATGCTTTCGAGTTTGTTAATGAAATATGTATTAGCACTCTTAAGTATTTGCCAAGATATAATTATAGGTTTATGGGAAGCCTGAATTACTGAATATGATCGCTTATGTATTAAACAGTTAGCTAATTAAATATGTATTAGCATTTTTTAAGTGTTTGCCAAGATATAATTATAGTTTTTATAGGCAGCCTGATTTATTGAATATGATCGCTTATGTTCTTAACAGTTCAAAGACTGCTTAGCTGGTTTTTACGGCATGTTTAACACATTTGTAATAAATTGGAGTTAAGTATCTTTTGGCATAGGCGGGTGTCGAACTCTTGACTCTTGAATTACGTGTGATGCGCTCTACCAGAGTTTAACCACATAATGTAAATTTACATATACAAATATCACAAATTAAACGACTTGTGTTTTCTTATCAAAACAAGAGGCTCGAGCAGACCCGAACGCTCACCTTGTTCACATAATAAAACAGCTGATCATATCACCATGCAGATTTATGGAGTGACGTGAGAACACAACCTAGGTAAACCATCTCGCATGCGTTATATAATGTTGAACAAAGTTGCAAAGATATAATGGCATAATTAATAAGTAGTCTCTTGCTCATCATCAACGTCATCCATGATCGTTACGATACAAACTCGTTTACAAAGCATTACAGAAAGCCGAGGCCAAATTTAGTCTCTCAAGCTCTAGAGAGGTGAAAATCTGGACACAAGGTATCTCATTAATTTAGCCTACATTTGAAGTTTAATCGAAATCAATTTTTAAACATATGGTTAAATTGGATGCAACAAGATCACCCATTTAGATATACAACCACTTCATTCATATGTATGGATCATGTTCACTTTCTATACAGTCCATGATCTTGGTAATTTAAGCGCTTCTTTCAATTTTGATCAACACCAGATCAGAGTTGCAGCTTTTAGAGTAGTAATATATGTAGCCAATCAGAAGCCAGATCAGCTAATTAATATGCTTAGATCTTGCTCATTGTCGAAATTGTTAATAGTCTTGATGATATGAGCAGATATTTCCAGTTTTACCAAATATGATCAGCAATAGGACTTTCTGGGTGGTCACTAGCTCGACCAACCAAATGCAACATTAACTCCTTAATTTGCTTGCATTCCAAGTTTGATAAATGCAGTCCAGAAAGACATCAAGCACATATAGAGTGATGGACACGCGATTGAACTTAATATGAGTCTATATGTATACAAATATTGTGAATAATTAAAATTTGAAAATGAAGGAGTATGCATGTATTTTAATAGTTTGCACTTATTTAATTTCTTTTAGTTTTCTATGTATGTTGACAAAAGCTTAAGCTAAACAGGGATAGGTACAGGTAAAAGAAAATAAGGATTGAAATATATCTCTCTCTCTCTCTCTCTCTCTCTCTCTCTCTCTCTCTCTCTCTCTAACCGCTCCGGTGGCCTAGTGGTTAGAGCGTCCGCCCCGGAAGCGGGAGGTCGTCGGTTCGATCCCCGGCCGAGTCATGCCAAAGACTTACAAAAATGGTACTAACAGCTGCCTCGCTTGACGCTCAGCATTAAGAGGTTAGTGTTAGGACTGGTATGACTGAAAAATTGTTAAAGCTACGTTAAAAATCCTAATCAAACAAACAATCTCTCTCTCTCTCTCTCTCTCTCTCTCTCTCTCTCTCTCTCTCGATCGATCGATCGACCTAAAGCGATCACCGTTTTCATTCACTGCCTCTCACCTCTGTCTACGTGGGTTCCAGTCTCTACTTCGGCTTAGGCGAGTACGTGCGAAAGCTTGCCAGTAGTTTCTCCTGGGTCGGTGATTTCCTGATTTCTGGGATTTCCAGGGTTCACCTTTCACCAGTTTTACTGGCAAACATGTATATCCTATCGTCTGCTGAAAATAACGTTAAACCCTACAACAACAACAACTCTCAATCTCTCTCTTAATTAAAATCCTACATTCAACTGTACATGGTACATGTTATTTTCAGGCGTTATGTCACGCCTTCTTCGCTTCTGGAAGTAGCAAAAGAAATTTCACAGGTAAACCGCCATAAACATGTACCTCTTAAAATTTCTGATCCTTTACTTATATTTTGGCCCATTTCATATTTTGAACAAGTACTCTGGTTATCGACGTTTGGATACCTATGTAGTTAAAACACTCGTAAAGCATTTCTGAGGTTAAGGATACATTTACCGATACAACCAGAAGATATGTTAGTAGGCATCCATTATTCAAGTTAAGTTGTGTTATTTGGGTATTTGTATTGCTTTGTTTGTAGAAACACTAGACCGTTTTGAATAGACAATACAGTAATATATCGACAATATATACTACACGGATCTAAGCGCCACAAATAAGGGAAACAACTTTTTCGTAATGTCGCGTATTTTAGTTCTACACAGATCTGATATGATGAGACTGTTAATTACATTGCTGAATCAACATTTGTTTTTATCAGCTTTGGCCTAATGTGTAGATGAAATGTAAACAGGTAAATTACGACATAAACAGCTGAGTCGCATTACTAGCTTTTCGCGCACCATGCAGTAGCTGAATAATTGGTTTAAGAGCCGTACACGTGCATCTTGCATTAGTATATAGTATAAGTTTGGAAAGGGCACGTGCTAAATGACATCTTAAGAATGACGTTGCACAGAACGATTCTGAGGTAAACCAACAAAATAGGAAAAGTTTCCTTTAAAATTACACGAGTAATTTTCGACACGATTTGCACAAAAAAATGGATCCGCAATCCAACGGGCCCGTGTATTGGTGACCATGGATTCATTCATTGCTTTGTCATACTACCCAATGCGTGTGTACGTGTTAGCTGACCATTCTTTATTTTCATTCGAGGCTAGTCCACGTTTTGTCGAGATGAATAATTTCATTCTTGAACCAAGATACGTGCATCGATTTAGCACTACCAGTAAATTACCGTAGGTTCATCTGCATATTGTGTCCGCTAAAGGGTAGCAATATATATATTTCCATCAAGTTTGCCGAGTCAAAATTTTTATTTCAGTTTGGCATTTTACTCGATTGATTTCATATATTTTATCCATCTCAAATTTTATATAATAAAAAAGATTGTCGTAAATTATTCTTAAATAAATTAAATTTAAATTGAAATATCTTAAGCTTTCATGATGAAAGTAAGTACATATTTGGTATATAATAAGCGAATTCAGTAGCGTCTTTTTTCCTCAACTTTCAAAAAGTATTCAAATGCCTAAGATAGAAATGCACAATTAAGTTTTAAATCATTCAGTGTTTGGCACTTTTTGTTGCATTGATCAATTACCAAGACTGCATTAAGTATACATTAAACTGACAAATAAAACGATGCTAGCGAAACTAAATTTCTTTTATAAAAGGTACGGCTGTACTAGAAACGATTGACCTGTGTTTATCATCTTTTATTTGTTCTCGTGCTTGCAGATATTGACCTAAATTTATAGCGTTCAACAAGGCTAATTGTATTGAACTCATTAAATTGTATGCGTATGAATGATCAAAAGAAAATATCTTTGCATTTCAACAAAACTTGATGTAATCTCTCACCTTTACTGAATGTGCATCTATCTGCCACAAGCCCCCCGCCCTCTCAAACACGCATATATATTAAATCTTGAAATGGACTCAATAATGCATCGAACCATCAATAAGAAAATCAAGGAATGTTACTAGGTCGCTTTCAGTCTTGATACAGCATCGTGTAATAACCATGTGTTTACTGAGAGTGAATACGTTTTGCTGACACAGACACTGCGTGCTAAAATGCATTTGTTCAAAACGTAAAACAAACATTACAAATAAAATAACAAACACCGTTTCTAAAACATCCCTTAAATGACATCACGCACCTAGGGGGTGGAGGAGGTCACACATTTGTGACGAAGGGGGGGGGATGGTGTTTAGAAAATGTGACGTCACATCAAAATGCGCAACTTTATATAAAAGTACCACTTAATTATTTTTTCAAACATGTTAATTTTAAAATAGGAAATACGGCTTTTTCTGGGGAGGTGGGAGCAGAGCTTTGTGACGTCATATTTGAGGGGTATGACTTTGTGACGAAGTTCGACGGAAAGGGGTGGGTGGGTCAAAAATCGGCCAAAATCGCGTGACGTCATTTATGGATGGCCCTTTGGATCGTTTTAATACAGGGCCATGTGAGCAAAATGTTTCGGATATCAGATATTTCTTTCTCGACTTGACGAAAAAGGCCGAGTGTTTTTATAAAGACTTTGGCTCACCTGCAGAAATACCCCAGATTTTTTCCCCCACCAACCAAACACTTAAACTGTTCAAAATGCTGTATAAAATCTGTAAGAACTTGTCAGGCGTAAAATAACTAAACTTTACAAGCATCAACAAAGTATAAATTTAGTTGCACTCAGAAAATAACCGATTTAATTTGACTGATTTATGTTGTACTTTAACAAAAAAGAAAATATCAATTTGTCTAAAATGGCTACTTTTATTCTAATTGTCTTTATGTATTAGTTTAGTGTGGTTTTACTTAAAGGTACACAAACTATTTTAAAATTGGATTCTAATTTCTATATTACCCTCCAGAGCAACAAGGACAATCCTAAATGAGACAAATACAATGTTTAACTTATAAATAATGGAACATTTCTTCTGAAAGGGTTAGTTGTTTTTTTTTTTGTGTTTTTTTTTTTCAGAACTGGGTCCATGCTTTCTGGTTATCAGAGGTCTATACGATAGGAATAAGACACAAGCATCCAGTACACAATCACCGTAGTTTAGCATATTAGAAAATTTACACGAATCGTATTACATTTCATCAATGGATTTGTGTCATTTATTGTCCGAGTTTGGAGTCTGTTGGCAGATGAACATTAGGCGTATTTGAAAAGGCCTTACTCTAAAATTTGACCCAACTCCTAAAATCGATCTAAAGTTGTTATTTAGTTCAATACGTGAACAAGCAACGTAAACAAAGACCCGTTTTTCACCTTAAGCACATCAGTTCGAAATCATAACACGGACACCAGTCTTCTAACAAGCACTTGTCTGTGCTGTGTCAAAAACTATGTGATTGGTATAAGTAGATGCATTAAAAACTAATTCGGTCAGTGGAAATGTGAACACTTAGCAACAGCTGGTCTCTTTAATCGAAAGTACATCTGGACGACAATACACTGGAGGTGTCACGCACACAAATGAAAGAAATGTGTCAGTTTGGAAAATATAATGCACGCCTTCATTATAACGCTTTCCATGGAACCTATGGTGTCTACCACCTTGTCATCAAGTACATCACATATGCAATTCATCTGCGGACTACTGAAATCAGACTCGTGTCCATACTCGCCTTATAACAGGTAACGCGTTATACTGAATGATCGCGTAGCATGTGAGTGCTGTATTTGAGTTAAATGATGATTATGTGACAATTAAAAGCATGCATACAGATTTCAACACAGTGGTTTATTTCTTTTAAAGGTCTGTATCTAGCAACTTAATCCCTAACCATAACTGTATCGTCAGGATTCTGCTTGGTGTAAACATTCGGTTACCAAGACATCATACGTGGTCTTTTTTTTTTTTTTTTTTTTTAATTGAACACAAGGTATCAGGATTTTACATATTCCCCTACATCACCACCTGACCTGGCGTATGGGGCATGATCTTAAATTCTTTTGTGTCCTGATCTCTACATGTGTTCCCTACACAACACACACACACACACATACACACACAGATACTTACTTACAATCACAATTATTGTACACAAAGTCATACTCGCATACAAACCCCAAGATGCATGAAATTGCATTTAAAAAAAAAAAATGAAAAAAAAATAATAATAATAAATATATAAATTTTAAAAGTAAAAATAGTAATAATAATAATAATAATAATAATAATAATAATAATAATAATAATAATAATTCATGTACCAAAAGTTGATAATAGGGTCCACTTTCTTTTAAACTCGTCACTGCTGTTATTCACTTTGGCGACATATTTTTCCAGCGTTTTATATGATAAAACACAATTTTTATAATAGGCAAGATTTGGGCTTTTTGATGCACAACGTGATCTGTATATAACATATTTTGCAAGCAAAATTAGGAAGTTAATAAGATCGTCAAAGTTGTTATTTCCTATAAAGACATCTTTTCGTGTAATTCGAAAATTTGGGTCATAAGTTTGGATCCATTCTACCAACAGTTTCCAAAAGTTTTCAGTAACTAAACAGTCATAAAATAAGTGCTCAATTTCTTCTATTCCCTCATTACAAAAGGTACATTTATCATTATCACTTAAATTAATCTTTTTTAGAAACTGGTTTGTGGCAATATTTCTGTGGAGAAATCTAAAGTTAAAGCTAATCAGTTTTGTGTCTTTTGTACAAAATCTAGCCGAAACAAAAGAGTTGGTCCATTCATTTGTACCAATCGCACACTCTAGCTGTCTGGACCAAGTTTCCTGTTTACCATTTGGCTTTATTATTTTGGTTCTTATCAGGTCTTTATAGATAAATTTATTCTTTGCTCTTACCCTAAGGAGAGATGTTTTGTCCAAAGCTACAAGAAAACTATTTCCACTTTCATAGAAAGTTTTAATTTTCTTTTTCCACATCACAGAGATCTTTGAAATAAGAGCAAAGTACTGTATGAAATTATTTGTTTTTGTTTTTTGTTTTATTTCATCAAAACTTAATAGAGACCCTTGTGCATCAAAAAGATGTTTAATAATTATAATACCATTTGTTCTCCACCTTGTGTATGATTTAAAATTATCTACAGTCACTAAATTAAGAATATCTTGAGACAAGTATTCATTGACAGTAGATGGTTCATTTTTCCATTGAGATAACGCATAAATAACATCACGCCAAAAAATATTTTTAATTAATTTAGAGATTACTTTTAGTTTAGTTTTTCCTAATGAAAGTAACAGCATACCTCCAAATTTTCCAAATATTTGTTCAGAAACCAGTTTTTGCCATAAGCCATCTTCGTTTATTAAGAGGCGCCTAATCCAGGTAAGTTTTATATAACACACAAATGAATGCAAGTGAATCATATTTAACCCCCCTTCCTCAAAAGAAGCTATGTGTGTCTCGTTTAACTCTCTCAGTTTTACTGCCCCAAATAAACTGGAAAAATAATGTATTCAGTTCCTTTTCTATATGGGGTGGAGGATTTGGCAAAGCTGCAAAAAGATGAATGAATTTAGGCAAAAGCAAGGACTTTATCAAAGTAATTTTTCCAATAATGGATAAATTTCTTCTACTCCACCAGCCAAGCAGTTTCTTAACTTCCTTTAACTTCATCGAATAATTAAGCTCTACCATATCCTCCAAGTTCAAAGAGAAATATACTCCCAGCAATCTAAAATTAGACATTGACCAGTTAATATCAATTTCTGGACATATTTTTTCATTAGAATATTTTTTGTTTCCAATCCAAATTGCTTTCGATTTCAAAACATTGCAGTGCAGACCTGACACCAAAGCAAAATCATTTAAAATCTGCATGGTTGTCCTCAAGGACAAATGAGAACCATCTAATAATAGAAAAGCATCATCAGCGTACTGCCCTATTTTAAACTCCATTTTATTATAAAAAATGCCTGTAACATCTGTGTTTTTCTTTAGTTCTGTTGCAAGAAGTTCAATTCCTATTATAAAAACAGGGTGATAAGGGGTCTCCCTGGCGACAACCTCTCTCCAAATTAAAGAATGGGGATAAATGTCCATTATTAATAACACAACTTTTTGATTTATTGCAAAATAGCCTGAACCAGTGACAAATTGATTCTCCAAAGTTAAAAGACTTCAGAGCAGCTTCTAGAAAGTCCCATTCAACTGAGTCAAACGCTTTTTCAAAGTCTATCAATAGGAGAAGACAAAATTCATTTTTTTCCTCAAGGTATTGCATCAGGTCATACAACAATCTTGTATTTTCACCAATGAATCTCCCTTTCATAAAACCCTTTTGGGTGTCACTGATGATAAACGGGAGTACTTTTTTTGACCCTATTAGCAATTGACGCTGAAGCAATCTTGTAATCCACATTAAGTAGAGAGATTGGTCTCCAATTTTTTATAAATTTCCTGTCTTTATCTTCTTTTGGAATGCACGTTATGATCCCCTGAGACTGAAATTCTGAAAAATGATTCATATCATATCCAGTATTTAGAGACCTAAAGAGAAAACCGCCTAGGTCTTTCCAAAAGAATTTGTAAAATTCTACCGTAAATCCATCAGAACCAGGGCTAGTTTCATTTTTCATATTTTTTAGTGCTAAACCACATTCCTCAAACGTTAACTTACCTTCACATGAACTTCTTTCAAAATCTGAGAGTTTTTTATCATGGTTAAAAAAGTGGTTAAGCGTTTGAAAGTTACATTTGTTTTTACTTTGGTATAATTTTTCATAAAAGTCTTTCTGTTGATTTAATATTTCTTTTGAATCTGTTACCCTTGTTCCATCTTCCTTAGTTAACTCTTTTATTGTTTTGTTTGTGTAATTTCTCTTTTCGAGATTAAGAAAATATTTAGAATTTTTTTCACCAGATTCATACCATCGTGCCTTAGATCTTAACATTATACCTTCCACCTCTTTTTTCCTCATTTCTTCTAACTCCGCTTGTTTTTTGTTCAATTCTTTCATCGTAGTGGGGTTATTATTTTGATTCACTAAAGCATGTAAGGTATTAATTTCAGCTTCCATTTTCCTGAGATTTTGTTTTTCCTGTTTTGCTTTAGCTTGTGAATACATAATAGATTCTGATCTTATTATCATTTTAAGGATTTCAAAAAACAATTGATCATTACATGTTAGTTTCACCTGAAGTGGGTTTTTCTTATGACCTTCACAATAATATTCTTCTACTGTGCTAGTTATACATTTTTTTACCAATTTAATATATTCATTTTGCTTTAATAGCTTTGAATTGAATTTCCAGTATCCAGGACCTCTCTCGGTGCTGCAGATATAGACAATTTGAGTGTTATTGCTGAATGATCTGTTTTATAGCCAGGAATAATAGAGGCGTCTATACAATTTGAAAACATGTCCTCAGAGATTAAAATATAGTCCAGTCTACTCTGTTTCACAGGGCTTGCCTGATGCCAAGTAAATACTCTACTGTCAGGATTGACTGTTCTCCAAGGATCCAGTAAATCTAGTTGATTCTTGATGTCCTGGACTGCTGCTCGGGCCATGGAGTGTTTATCATGCAAGATATTATAAGAGTCAAGCTCCATGTCCTGAACAACATTCCAGTCACCACAAATAATAACAGAGGAATTTTCAAAATTTATAATATCCTCTTTCAAAGTTTTAAAAAACTCAGCATTATCATCATTATGACCATATAGATTCACTAGTGTGAATCTCTGTCCATTAACTAATAAATCTAAGAGAATGTATCTGCCCTGACAATCACATCTGTTTCTAAGAATAAGAAATTCAAAATTATTTCTAAACAGGATAGCAACACCAGCACTACTGCTCGATTTATGGCTAAAAACACACTTATATCCCCATTCAGCCTCCCAATACTTCTCAGTCTCAACTGTACTATGTGTCTCTTGTAAACATATAATAGATGCTTTCTTTTGTTTGACCCAGCAGAAAATATCTCTTCTTTTGAGATCCGAACTATGTAGACCCCTAACGTTCATTGACAAAATTTTAATTTGATTATCCATTGTTAAATCTTGTTTTAAGTAAAACTTTCACAGGGCTTATATAGACATGCATCACAAAACCATTATCATGAAAAATGCTCACATACACCTTGGGACACACTCTCACACACATAACCACATAATGCTTAAAAAATCGATAAGTGTAGTACAGTGTCATGCACCATTGGGTACATATATAATGTTGCCCAATATAGTGATACATGAACTCTGTTCTACGCTGGAGTGTTGGTATAATTAGCAAATATAAACATCAATACAGTATGATTGAGAAATAATACTTTTTGTCCGTCGATTCAAGATTGAAATACAATGTGCATATTTCAAAATTTTAGATACAAGATTATAAGAACATTCTTACCTTTTACAGGTTTTGTCCTTTTCCGAAAATCACTTTTCTAATTTAAATATATATAATTAAAATTAAAACTGTGCATATCCAATTTTGGAACAAAGTTCTATACCTCCAAATGTATCCAAAATCAATATGGAGAAAAATCATTTTGTTTATAAATTGCGATTTAGTGTTTCACTAATGTCGTCAAAAAGGTCAAATTTGTACCTTTTTCCCGCTTTTGTTTTTGCATACACACTGCAATTAAAGTACCAGGCAGATTCAATTTTTGGATGGGAAGTTAATCTATTTATGAGACCCATATTTTGTCTAGTAACATCTTCTACTATTCTTACATTACATTTGTTCTTGAAATCCCTTTTCCTCTTGGCGATGTTAACTTTGGATTCTGCATTCCAAAATTTCACAATTAATGGTTTAGGGACACCATTCTTCCCAGGAATCCGATGTATTGCGAGAATATCTCTCTCATCTACCTCATGACCTGTTACATTCTTCACCATCTCTGCAAACTTTGCTCTGACATTTTCATTTTGTGATTCAGGCAAGTTGAAAATTTTTATGTTATTTTTCCTTGAGTATTGCTCATTGTGGTTTGCAATCTTCATGGCTTCTTTGGAACAATCTGTATTATTTTTCATTTCTTCTTTTAGTTTTTCACATTCTTTCTTAGAATCAACTAATTCTTCTCTTAACTGATTATTTTCGAAGTTCATTGATTCTATTTTTTCCTCTAACTCTTTTGTTTTGTTAACAATTTGTTTGTCCACTTCCTTCATCAGTTCGATTTTCAGTTTCTCAAACAGCTTGGATACTATGTCGGACACTAATCCACCTAATTCCTCTCTGGTCACTAATAAATTAATACTAGTTTTTATTTTGAGTAGATCCCTCTGGATTAATTCAACACAACTCACCTCTTCATTAGTAACAGTCGAATCCCCTGACTGAGAGCTTGTAGTTGACCTTGTTAGTGGTTTACTGGATTCCTTCTTAGCACTCTGAAAACTACTATTCAAGGTAGACTGAACAGTTTTCTTTGAATTGCTCATTTTGTCAGTTAAGAGAGTTCAGCTCACTTATTGTATTCTAAACTGCCTCAATGAAATTGTGAGCAAGTATTGTAAATTGTGCAGATTAATGATTTTGAGGGTCTTCTCAAAAGGTGTAAATCAACACCAGGTTACACAAACCATAGAAAAGAGACCCATTTAAAACAAAAAAAAACTTTCACAAAACTACAAATTCTGTAAAAGACACATAATCCACAGATGAAATGGAACTATAGATTGAAGATAAAAAACTTCACATAGATGCTCGACCAAAGATGAATCTCTACATCACACTGCAAACTGTAAATATCACCAACATTTTGGGAGAGATTTTCTTAGCTACTTTCACTGGCGGCCATCTTGCCGGCCTTTTCTCATACGTGGTCTTGGGTTATAATTTTAAACTCGTAATAGAACTTACTTATTTTAAATAAAGTTCAGAAATGGGAGATATAAATGTAAATATAACTCGCATCTCATGGACCCTACCACAACCCCATGATGACGAGGTCAAAGTATTAAAAAAACAAAACGGACACAAATTGTCTGAAAACACTGCAAGTAAAACAACCTGTCAACATGCACATCTTATAAAGACTGCAACCCAGCCGCACCCGTGCAAGTTCATGGATCAAGGATAGGCCTGATCCACCCCACCTGGATCTTGTAAGAAGCATATCATTCTGATAGAAGCTATGGAGGTACAGTGAAAATTCAAGACAAAAGTGGATTTGTCTAGGCCAGCTTCAGTGGTAGGTTCTTGGACAAGGCGCTTCACTCTAATCACCTCAACACAAAATAACATACAAATGAGCATCATATGTACAAATTTTCACAACAATCCACTACAAATGGCCGGAATCAGTCACACATTTTATCCAAATCAGGTATAAAAAAAATGGCAATAATTCTTAAAGAAAATGAGAACACAAAAATGCTTGAAAAAAGTTAACATGTTAAGATGATGACCATAAAAGACAATAAAAAAACAAAACAACAACGATTATACATAACTGCTGGTCTACTTTTCTTCCCATGATTCTGCCATGCACTCCATTCTGGCATAAGATGCAATGAAATCTACAAAGATTCATGGTGTTCTCTGGACAGTACTCTTACATTGCACCAGCATGTCATGCAAGGCTGCATATTCAGCTGAGATGCAAGAGCTCCATTTGCAACTAAAACACGTGTGTGTTCATTAGTACTTTCAAGACTGGACTGCTGTAACTCAATTCTGTCTGGTTCATCTCAATATCTACTGCAGAAACTTCAAAACACAGCTGCTCAGATCATCCTTAGAGTACCATTCAGAGCACACCTTCCACTTCTCTGTACCATACACTGGCTATCCATTCGATCCAGAATCAAACAGAAAATTTGTTCTCTGTGCTATGTTACACTGGTGGGATCCAGTCCAACATACCTATCTGACCGCACCCATGTGTACACACCAGCAAGATACTTACACACCTCTTCTGACAATCGTAGTCATTATTTCCAGCAACATAGATTAATTAAAATTAGACACAAAGACAGTGATGTTTCAAGAGTGCCCTTAAAACAAGCTTAAAAACCTAACCATATCATTTCATATGTTGTAAAGTGCTTAGAGCTTCTAAAGATTAGGCACTAAATAATGTCCTCATTATTATTATCATTAATTTAAAACTTGAATTACCTGCTTTAAAACAATTCTTAAATACCCCAATACTCCATATTAAAATGGAAATCACCTGATAGTTTGTTTGTTTGTTTGATTAGGATTTTTAACGTAGCTTCAACAATTTTTCAGTCATATCGCTACGATGTCTGCAGTGAGGTAGTTTATAGTGATGTCTAGCACTGAGACATCATGCCGCAGACATGTAGCACGATGTCTCACCCAGTCACATTATCCTGACACCAGGCCGACCAGTCCTAACACTAACCTCTTAATGCTGAGCGTCAAGCGAGGCAGCTGTTAGTACCATTTTTGTAATTCTTTGGTATGACTCGGCCGGGGATCGAACCGACGACCTCCCGCTTCCGGGCCGGACGCTCTAACCACTAGGCCACCGGAGCGGTTCAATCACCTGATAGAATTCAGTACATGTATTGATATGTCCATCACTAACCAATGTCCACAAATATTTGAAAAGCTTTTTGGCAATCCATTGAAATCTACGAGACTAGTTATGCTAAAGAAAATGTGTCAGATACTGTATTAAACAATAATAGAAGGCCCATAACTCTTGTAAAATTAAAGCAGTGATTGGGTAATATATGCATCTTTAAATGATTATCATAATGTTTAGAAATCTTCCTGGAGAGCCATTACAGAATTAGAAACTAACTGAATTCATAAGATTCTTTCATACACTGCATCCGGTAGCAAGGGCAATAAATCTTAAACAAGTTGTGGGAGGAAAGTGATTTGTCAAAATGTTCATCTTTTAGGCAGTGATCATATATTAATGATCTTTCACGGTATCCCATTAAAACCTGCTTTACTAGATGTGCTAATGACACCATGTCATACAATGTATTATGCTACAAGAAAATAAAAGCCAATTACTGAAAAAAATTGCGGCACAACATTTTGCTGATTTTTTAAGGCAACTAACTGTTTGAAAATATTATTTACTTTAACACTACAGCAAAGACAAAACAATGGCTTTTTGAAAAATGACCTGAATATTTGTCACTAAAATTTAATGCCGAAGAAATGTTAAGATTTTTAAGAGTACAATGAAGCATAACATTTCTGATACAATGCATCTGATTTCATTTATAACTTATTAGGTTTATAAAATGTTCTAAATGCAAAACAACCCTATGGAACAACATCTATTTGTTCATAAAACTGCACATAAAATACAAAAAAATGCATTTCTTTGCAAAATTACTTAGGCTTGTGTGTTGATTTATTGGCATATATAACTAAATATTTGATAACGACTTGGTTTGAAAACATTTTCATCACTTGTAAATCATGTAATGTGATACATAATGATTCCTTGCAACCTAACAATACCTCCTTTATAACAAAGAATGAACATTTATAAATGCGATTATACAGTATTTCTTCAGCACTTCTAAAATTGTATAACTACTGAGAACAATTCCTACTGCTAAGGAACGTTGGCGACCAGCTAAATGCTTACACTATAAGAACAGCTGTACAATACAAGTCAGGGAAGTTAGTATTTACTTAAATAATTTGGTTTAAGTGTACTTATTAAACTGCATGTCCTTTTCACACCTGAATGTTGTAATGAAGACAATTCATGACATGAATTTTAATAGACTGAACTCAATGCCCTCATTGAACCTGAATGCCTTAATCAAGAAAATTTGTCTAACATTCAAATCAAGACAAATTTCATTCTGAATATTTAAAGTTTTGCTAGACAAAATGTATTGTTTTTACTTCAAAAGTTTAATCTAGATACTCATCCATTGTCCCTACTTTATGTGAAGTCAAAAATCCCACCTCCAATATCTTGCTATGGAAATTTGAGTGACTGATCAGCACCACAGACGTCCCATGAAGTTGTTTCAGAAAGTATGAATTACTATTTTGTTTAGCAAATCACTGAAAGGGGCAGGGGGTCCTTAACTGAACATAATGGAGATAGGGAAATGGATGAAATACAAAGAGCTCATATGATGGCAGTAATCTGAACAGTATATTGGTAGGTACTACCTCCTTATACTAACACGACAGAGGTGAGTTATGTGTCATTCCCCCAAAAATGTAATCAAAATTCATTGATGATGACGATAATGATAATGATAATGATAATGATGATGATGGTACAAACTATTACTACCATTAGTATTATCTATACCATATTTCCATGGATCCTGTTTGTGAGTACATATATGTATATGCATGGCTTGTGCTAAGCAACACATCCAATATGTAACGTGTTCACCTGATCCAGAATGTTGATACCCTCTGTTTTGTTACATTTTTACCTGAACTTGGTTATTTTCATGCAACACTTGCTCCAGATGTGAAAAAGTGAGAGGAAGCACAAATGAAGCTCCTGCTTGGTCCATGAGATCTAAGCGATGCTGCTGTTGATTTTTAAACTTTATCATTAATACGCATCAAGACACACAAAAAATGCACCTCTACGGACTAGGCATGACACAATTGTCCACGGCTTCTGAGCTGACCACTTTATAAAACCATCACACCCACATGGCTGTTAGTGAGTATACCTGACAACAATATATACATATATACTGCCCATGTGATTGTAGTGTATATTTTGTTCTTTATTTTATTCAATCAGGCTACAACTATTCAGTGCATGAAAAGTACAGTCCTAAGCCATGTCTTGAAGTGGACTTAATAGTGAAGGAAAGCACACTTAATTCTAAATTAGAAACGAAAGTAAATTTCAAACATTTTATTTAGAAACCAAGCAATAAATTAAAGAGCATGTTAATAGTTGAAACAAAATGTCAACTCTTAGCAAATAATGCTATGATTAACATCAATATACAATATATTGTTGTAGAAAAATATTTCTTTTGTACATGTAATATTTTTGAAGTGTAAATCTTGGTATATTTTGGCAAGAAAAGATCAAAATTAACAAATGTAGAGAAACAACACACAAGAAAAAAAATCTCTTACAATTTTCAGTCAGACTGAAATATTATACTAGATATGTGAATTTCTTAAACATTTATTGCTTTACAATAGTTGTAGAATCTTGACTGGTACCTCATTTGTTTCTTTACATGAATAGACAAATTTTGACTGGTAACCTCAGCTGTTGCTTTAATGGAAATGAACAATTATGACTGGTATCCTCATTGGTTTCTTCACACGAACTAACCAGTCATGACTAGTCTGGTACTCTCATTTAAATACAATATCTACAGCAACGGTTAAAGTCCTTAACACAACTGTTCACAAGCATTGAGTATATTACATATACGATGGTACTGTTTTCTCCTCTATCAACATAGCCTTGACCTCACTTTAGCTGAAAATGTATTTTCTACAAAATGCAACATTTATATCAAAAGAAATTCTAGGAATGGATTAAGTGTATGCAAGATAAGATTTATTCAGGAGAAAGCAATCACCTGAATCCTGTGAAAGATGCACACACGCGCGCACACACACATATATTTATATACACACACACACAAACTGGCAAGAAAGTCTAACCCTGCATGTTGAGTACACAATGAAAGCATTGCTGTAAGGCATATGACCTTGACCCCAAGGATAAAAGGTTGAAGAAATGTAAGCAAATGAAAAAAAAAAAAAAACTTGCACCAAAACGATAACACAAATCTGACCTTTAACCTTTAAATCTGGATCAAATGGGCAAGAGTACATGTTGCAGAATAAACAATCTTAGCCTAATAGTGAATCATCCCCATTATGAAGAAAATCCATGAAAGGGTTTAGGAAATATAAATGGAAGAAATTTCAATGACTAAGCTTGATTACAAGAACAAGCTGTATAATTAATTGCCTTAGCTTCAATAATAACTGCCTTGTATCAGATGTTATGATAATCCATCAAGGGGTTTAAGATATGATAATTCATCGAGGGGTTTAAGATATGATAATCCATCAAGGGGTTTAAGATATGATAATCCATCAAGGGGTTTAAGAAATGTACACAAATGAGTAGCAATTTCTCATTTCCCAGTAATGTATGCTTAAGAAAACACAACAGTATTACAGAAATTTGAAATTTATATCAGTTGTACCCATAAATCATGAATTAAGCAAATAAAAAACATTATCCTGAAAGTTATAATCGTTGAAGTACATGTAATCTCGAAAACTTGTCAGTAATCATAACATAACCACACTAGATAGATTGACAATGTCATAAAGAGCTCCAAACTGGCCCCCCCCTCTTCCCCCCGACACATCGCTGTCCAGAATGATGTAGATGAGACAAAAGCCAGAACCGTGAGTCTCTAAGAAAAATGACATCCCAAACATAACATAATATTCTGAAACATACTCAATCTGTGATGCGGCTCCACTGGGTAATGTGCAGAAACCATACTCAAGCTGTGAGGATGCTCCAACAGGTAATTTTTAATATGCTGAAACATACTCAATCCGTGATGGGGCTCCAATGGGTAATTTATAATGTGCAGAAACATACTCAAGCTGTTAGGTTGCTCCAACATGGTAATTTCTACTTTTAGGGTCTACAACTGACAGATATTATCATGACTAAAAATAATAAACACACGGAGAAACCCTTCTAAGGAACATCTATATCCAGGAGATATTATTCACACCAATTTTACAACATATGTTTAAAGGTTCTTGGTATATACTGAATGTTATCAACTTCCAATGTAAATATTGGTCTCCAACATTGCCAAAAACAAGCAATATGAGTCAAATTGACCAAATCTGCATCTACAGTATTGTAGGATAGGATCCAGTCAGAAGTCTTGTATCCTAACCAATGATCTACTGCAGCACTAATTAGCAAGAATTAAATGTCTTTGAATTCTCCATTACATTTTAGCGGATTATAAATTAATCTGATTTATCTACAGACAAATAACTAATCAGATTGACCAATTTTAACACTAATTGGGAGGTAATATCATTTCCAATGATAACTTTCCTAATTTTTTATACAACTAATAGATTTGGCTGAATGAGACTGCAATTACTGTAATTATTTGTCAGGTTTGCAATACTTCCATTTTCTCTGAAATCAACTGTTATAATAACATCTGGCTCTCGTTGATCTCAAATATGTTAGTGAATTATTTCTATTATTGTAGAGAGATCTCTGATGAACTGGTCTAATTTCACTGGATCTAAATAAGAACAAAGAATGATTTTGATGAAAGCAATGTTAAAGAACTGTCTCTTTTAATGGACTGTCTGTATCGTTTACTCTATAAGACAGTGTAGATCCAGCTTTTGGCCATTTGTAGTAGGTCACTCTTGTCTCTTCTTCCTCACTGTCTTGAACTGGTGGTTTTATGTGGCAAGGGGAAGTAACTTTTACACTGATATTGTCATCTGACGATATCGGTTTAATTATGGCTTTTTTGTAAGATTCAAGAGAATCCTGGCTTCCTTCAAAAATGACATCATCCACTTGTGAATAGCGTCTCAAGGTGACTTCATTCTATACAAATAAAAACTCAACATAATTTGTAGGAAAAAATACAGTTTGTATTAACTTCCTGCAAATCCTGTAATAACAGTATGCTTATGAAATTTTAACAAATTCAGCATATGTGGAATGGATGTCTGCAATTTGCTAAGTAAAAATAAAAATTGGCACAGATGCAATGAACATTGATAAAAGTTTGTTAGAATATTTTGAAAATTTTATTCATACAAAAAATTTTGAGATTTATTATATGTCTATAAATGTTAATTCTCTTGTAAGCATGTATGTTATCACATTAGGTTGCATGTTTAAGATTTAAAATCACAAGATCTTGTCTTGAGAAGTATAATGGTGACCGCTTATGTATTAAACACAGTGGTGGCTACCTTAGTCATAATAAGTACAGTGGATCCTCGCTATAACACGCCCCGCCATAACACGAATTCGGATATAATGCAGTCGTGGCGTGGCTACCAAATTTTTTTATATTTATTCACACATGATTTTTTTTTTCTTCTTGAAGTGTTATGCCAAAATAAACATGATGTGGTCTTTGTGGTTGTCTTCAATTAATTCTGTATCCAATTGTTGCTCTAACAATTGTCAACATGTGTTTCTTCTTTAACTACACACACAACCAAGCAATAGACAATGCGGTGGTTGATAAAAGCTTCTCAGATCAAAATACGAAAGCCGCCAACATGTTTTCTGTGCTTGGCGGTGTTATTAGACGCAATCAGTTGACCAGTAAATAATGTTTGCTTCACTAGCTGGAAATTGAGAAGGTATGAAATTGACATGCGTTCAGCTTTAAAAACAATTATAAAAGTGACTTGTGACCATTGCAGGCCTACTGCACTTAGTCCTTGGGTTTTACATGTGTATTGGGTTTGCTTATGAAATGGTTATTAATTTCCCCCTTCTTTTTCTTAATAAATATTTTACCGTTACGTTAAAGTAAGTTCACAAACCAAGTTGTTCAATGCACTTTGCGCAAAAAACATTTATTATGATTTTGGGGAAGAGATTGTGGATGAATTCTAATATAATACAATATATAATACGATAAAGTGTGAGAAATAGTGTGTAAAACGCGTCTTTTGAAATATATTAATTTCAACAGGTCCTTGAATTGTTATGCCTAAAGAAACATCGGAAATATAACTGAGTATTAAACCAAGAGTAAAGATGTGTTCTTGAAGTGCATAAACAACAAAGCAGCCGACAATGTGATGGTTGATACAAGATTCTCACAATTTAATAAACATCAAAAAATGAAAGCCGCCAATATGTTTTCTGGGCTTGGCGGAATTATTTGACGAAATCATTTGACCAGTAAACAGTGTCGGCTTTGTTAGCTGGAAATTGTACATGCATACAGCTGGGGAAAAAACTTTATATCAGTGGCACGTGACCATTACAGACTCACTGCTTGTTATGAGTTAGTTCTCTAATTTTATGTGTATGGTGTTAGTTAATGAACTCGTCATTACTTTCCTATTTTTTGTATATAAAAAGAAATATTTTACCATTATGGAAAATCAAGTTTACAATTTGTATAGACACCGTTCATAGACCCTGGAACATAATGAACATATGCTTGCTTCGTCTTTCATAACCTAATTTTCCATTAATTTTTCTCATTGAATTCCGACATAATGATTTGTGACAAAAATATTGAATAGTTTAAATACATTTGCAATTTTTGCAATGGAATTAGGTACAGGTATTATGGATTAGCTGCATGCCATGACGGTACTATATCAGACGGTACGTAAACGGTGTTAATACTCTGTACATGCTATATATTGGATATTAAATTCAGATACAACGAGCTTGGACAAAATTATTGAATATTTTAAATCTGTGCAATCTTCTAATGGAATTACATGCATTATGGATGAACTGTGTGCCACAATGGTACGATAGTAAACGATGTTAATACCCTACCTATTCATTATATAACGTCAGTTGAGGTGTTATCGATCAATGTGTATTTTCAGGCGAAAATTTTTTTTTTTAGTAAAACTATCTAACGCAAAGAAATAACCTATAATAATATTATCCATCCACTTTTTTAAATAAGTATTATTACTGCATTCCATTTAATATTTGTTCGATAATACTTTCATTTCTTACATTAGACACGAGTACACATATATACGCCATTATGCAGCGTTTGCTGGAGAAAAAGAAATTAAATACTGTAAAACCACGTAATAACGCGACCCCACTTTTAACGCGGTCCAATTTCGTTGACCCCGATTATTGCGTTATAGTGGGGTTGCACTGTACTGTGATGCACAAGACTGCATATTAAAGAAATAATGCAGTGGTCATCTTAGTCTTAGCCACATTAGACAAAACCTTAAGTGTTAAGAAGTTTTGTGGTGGCCACCTTTGTAATAATACGAACTGCATGAACTTATTATTAAGTATTGTGGTTACCACCTTAGTGGTCAAAAGTACTGTGTTAGCCACCTTACACTTGAAAAGTATTTTGGAGACCACCTTAATGTTAAGTAGTCATGGTTACTTTAGTTTACAAGTAGTGTCTCTTCAGAAAAAACAACGGAGAAATTGACCCAACTGCAAAATTTAACGAAAGATTTTACAAATGATCAAAAAGACATATGAACAGATTTACAGCCAAGGGTAATCCTATATACATGTATAACATGACAAAAAAAGATTTTACTATTGAAAACAATATATTATATATATTATAAAGATTTTTCATCTGCTTGTTGAATATCTCACCTGAGAATTTCTATTTGGCTTCCGTGTAAATTTCTTGGCAAGTTTCTGCAAAAGGCCTGGATCAGTATCTCCTATCTCTTGACCTGAAATATCTACGACACCATCTTCTTTGCACACAGAATGCTGTATTTTAATCACCTGGTGATCGTGCTGCCACCTCCGCATCTGACGTATATTCTGCTGCAAACCAAACTGGAATATAGTTAAGATGTGTGATAATCTTACATCTGTTCATCGGAACATTATCAGTCTAAGCCTCCTTTTGAAAAATCCCTCGTTCAAGACCAGAAATAAAATTTTACCAGACAAATTATTTGTGGTCAAGGAAATATTAAATAATCTAATCATCCATCAAAATGTAACTCCCACTGAACAACGGCAGAGGATTTTTTTTTTACCCCTGTATTAGGCAGGTCTATCCGGTTACTCCGTTGGTTTTGATATATAAAGATTTTTTTTATATTTAAAACATTAACTTTCCTAGACAGGAAATGTGGTAGCTCTGTCGATACAGCAACGCACTTTACACCAAACTGAATAACCTCCCCATGCTGCTGAGCCACCAAAATATCAAATATTTAAAAAGATTTTTAAAACAGAGATCTTAAACAAAACTGTCTGATCGAATTGACATGAAATTTGTGTTACACAGTTGGATGTTGATAAACTTAAAAAGAGATGTATGCCATTGGCGATAGACGCTAGCACAGTACATATTTTGGTTGAGGTTGACAGTTAAGGAGGTAAGCATAGGTCAGTTACAGAATCATCAATCACCTGCTTGGTGATCATTTGACACCAAAATACTTGCATGTTATATAATACATATATATATATCATATCATATAGTTAGTCATATATATATATATACAATATATATTGCAATACATAAAAATTTTCAGGTCAGCTTCAATAAATGTTGCTTACAGTATATACAATGTTTCATGCGAAGTGTTAACAACAAATTCAGTTGCTTTAGCTACATTTAATGATCTGAAAATGTACTGAGCCAGTTCTGCATATAGGATAAACTTGACCATTCTAGTTTGAACTAACATAATATCAAAACCTCGAAATAGTATATGTGTGTGTATTTGTCTCTATCAAAATGTTTTTGTTTTGCTGTGTTTTTAAGACAGATTGGCCTTAAGTAACTATGCTTTGGTTATATATCATTTGTTGTTGTTGTTTTATTTGAGAACAACTATGGCACAGCAGAAGACAAGAAGGGTTTCTGTTGTTAAAAGTAGTTCTCAGCGCGTGGACACCATGACTGAGACAATGGGTCTGAGATGACTAGACTGAGACAGGAAAAGTAAGGTTAGCAAAACAGCTAGATTTCTCTGTTGCTTGGGTGAGAGAAAACAATGTCATCACTGGTGGCTCAGTCTCAAGCGACCATGTAAATACCACCCTTGGAGTCACATCCGTCTCTGAGATTTTGGCATTGTCTGCTGTGGCTGTGCAGGTCTATGCACAAGTGAGTCCCAATTGCAGTTGGTGCAGACATACTGGGAAATCTGAGTTACTGTGGCGCTGCCGCGCTCCTCTTTCTCTCATGTTTCTATTCTACCAGTTGACCTCTCCTTGCATCAGTGACTGATATGCCCTAGTCTCCAGGTCCCTAGGTTCTCTGCCAGCACTTTCCAACTGTCACTTGAATTGTTGCATGCCTTCATGTCCCTCTTGCACACATCCTTGAAACCAACTCTTCTGGTATCAGTGGCCAGCTGTCCTAATAGCATGTCCTTTGGCAGCCTCCCATCATCCATGCATCAGATGTGTAACAGCCATTCAAGGAAGCATTTGCTCAGCATGGATTACATGCAGAGTATGCTTGCATGCTGCAGGATGTGGTCCTGTGTCGCTTTGTGGTCCTGCCATATGATTTTCAGGATAGGTCTCAGGCACCATATATGGAAGGTGTTGAAGTGGCATTCGTGCCTCATGTAGGTGCTCCAGGTCTCACTTCCATATAGAAGGATGCTGAGAACTCAGGCCTGGTAGACTTAGATCTTGGTGTGCTGTCAGTGCCTTGTTTTCCCATACCATCTTTGTTAGTCATGCCATGATGGTATTTGCTTTTAAAGCCTTCTATTCAGCTCCACATCAAGCGAGAGAGTGTTGCTGATGGTTGACTAGATGTTAAGTAATGTTGTTGACTATTTCCAGTGTGACACCATCGATTTTGATGGAAGGGGCAATTGTGGTATCTTGCACACTGACGTTTACCTTTTCCAGGCTGATGGTGAGCCCAAACTGCTTGCAAGCATAAGCATAACCGTCTCCTAGTCATTGGAGGGCTTCCTCGATGTGGGTCACAAGAGCCGCATCATCTGCAAAAGGCATCTAACTGATGAGCACCGACCTCACTTTGGTCTTCTAGCGGTCATGCCATGTTGAACAGCCTTCCATTGGACATGGTGTGTAGATATATGCCATCAGTCGATGAGTTGAAGGTGTAGGAAGAACTCTGAGGAGGATCCATCATACAGGATTGTTCTCTTCATATCAACATGGAAAGAGATTATCATGCTGTGGAGTTGTTTTTATTTGGTGGAAGGGGGGAGTAACCAATCTTGCTGAGAAGTTCAAATTGGCCTTCCTGCTGACCAGGTCAAAGGTGAGGTCAATGAACATCATGTAGAGTGGCTGACCTTGCTCTCTGCTTTTATCTTGGAGTTGTCAGAGGGAGATCATGTCTGTCATTGACCTGCCTGCTCTGCAGCTGAAATGGGATTCTGAGTACACATGGTCTCCCAGCAGCTGCAGCCTGTTGAGTAAGATACCAGCGTACACTTTGCCATGGATGCTCAGAAGCGAGATCCCTCTGTAATTATTAGTCACTGCAGTTGCCCTTGTTTTTGTAAAGGGTCTTGTGGGCATGCTCATTCCTTTCAGCTTAGGCAAAGTAACTCATGCAGCAACTGAACAATGTTGGTTTCCCAAGTTTGATAGCTTCAGGCGGGATGCTGTCACTACCTGATGCTTTGTCGTTTGGGAGGGAGTCAATTGCTTTACTGAACACTTCTAAGGCGGGCACTTTGTTGAGCTCCTCCATGGTGGGCTGTTTCTTTATGCCATTGAAAAGGCCACATGAAAAGCCTTATGTCTTTAAAAAAAAAATGCCTTAATTAATGGACACTTGCTGCTCACAGAAGTGCCTGAAGCAACACCCAACACATCGCTTGACAGTGCACGAATGAGCACTGGCAGCAACTGTGTGAAGGAATCTAACAGTGCCGAGTCTGGAAACATCCAAGGTATGTACAGTGGCATCAATACATGTTGTTGTTGTTGCAGAGTTTAATGCCAATTTTCAGCACAAGATAGGCTATACATGACGGCCAGTATTAATGATAGATAAAGAACACAAGAAAAGCCCGTAAAGAACAATCGACCCATGAGAAGATACTGGCAAGCTTTCTCATATACCCACATTGGCCAAATCTGAGACTTGAAGCCACACAGACAGGTACTTTAGACCACTAAATGTATGTCATCTTCAGTGAATCCTGTAAATTCAAATTCGTCGTCGTTAGTATCATGGTGTGTAGATAAACTGGACCAAGACCGTTTATTCAGTATCATTCATTGCATTATGCAGAGATAGCATCCTAGGCTTTCCTGCCAAAGTGAAAGACTTCTTTCAAGTTGAGTGATGCCAGTGATGTGTCAATGGAATTATTATTTGCTACCATCCTCTGGATCATTTTGTGATAAAAGTTTTGCTTAATTACCGAGAATGATTCCTTGGTCTGGTGACTGGATTTCTGATGTAATGTTCTTTAGGAGACAAGAGACATTAATCTTGCTGTCATGACAAAAGATTTTATGCTGGGGGGTGGGCAGGGCAATTATTGAACATGATGAGAGCTTTTCCCGCCTGCTTTGAGTTTTCGCAATTAAGCCAGAACTAACATTTTATGGAACCAGTCTTCAAATATGGAGCTAATCATGCTGTCAGCCTAGTGTATTTAAGGGGAAGGGCCTTCATATTAACACAATGAAAATATCTGGGAAACTTTGATTTTCCAATCATCAGCGGTCCGACTTTGTGTCTGACAGATTTGCTGATTCAAAACAAGAGAGTGACTCCGTCCTTCAACTTCCTAAACCCTTCTCGTTTGAGACTATCAGTCATGGTTGCAAGGGTAACATTTTAAAACAAAAAACCAGTCTCGTTGCAGTTATAGTTTGATCGGATGTGTAGCAAACTTCCGCCAACAACTTTTAAAGCTCAATTTGGTAGGAATTGGCAGCCTCATTATCAGACAAGAGAACTTGGCTGATAGCATGCCTTTTCTTGAATCTGTCCAGCCAGCCATTACTCACCTTAAATTTGGAATCATCTCCATTGATACGGCGATCACATTTCTCTGCTCGAGCTTTCACAATATGGTCAGAAATCGGAACTCCTTTGCTAATCTGGACAAACCATTAGTACAAGGCTGAATCTAGGCTTTTTTTTAACCCTTTTATACTGTAAATCAGTTTGCTCTTTTAGAAGGTGGAAATATATGTCCGCTATTGTCAGAGCAACTACTGTATACAGAACAAATTGAAGACATTACAAAGAAAACTTACTCGCTTTACTCATGGGTCAGTAATAAGTATAATTTCCGATAATGTTTATTTTGGCACAATACTTGATGTTGGATAAGAATCTTCCACCATTAGTAGAGCTGTCAACAGGTACCCGACCGTAGTAAAATACCCAGGTATTGAAAATTAATCGCGGGTACCCGTTCACAAAAATAAATTGTCGCCAGACTCGCCAACACTATCAAAATATCATATATCATCATCAGTACGCTCGTCTGAGTTGTAGCTCCAGTCTATATTTAGGAATAGGACCACCGGTTATGCATCAGCGGCCCACTACTAAATTGTTACACACGAAACCACTTCAAATAGGTGTGACAGTTATGGCTTTAATTAGAAACCAGATCCCTGCTTAATATAAATAAACAATACATCAGAGAGTCTGTTTGGATTAGTAAAATTCATTGTCATTGTGCAACAGGACAAACCCCTGATCCCTGAGGCATTATATGCCAAGGTTAAAACATAGTCATTGTTCTACAGGTAATAAACCTCTTTGTAGACGATAACTATTAATTGTGGGTGCTAAATGATCAGTACATTGTGTGCTCTTTTAATGAATTCCAGGTGCCTACCTTTCATTTCCGAACAGACAAGTCAAAGAAATTGCACACGTTATATTATTAACAATTATCACCTAGACACCTTGAAATCTTTCGAGTCGACCAGCTCTGCTAATTTTGAAAATTAGCCATCATACATGTACTGACACTTCAACTCTCGATACTACTTTTGTCATAACTATCTTAAGAATTATAATTCCAAAATCATATCACTTCTGCGACTGCGTGCTCTCTCTCTCTCTCTCTCTCTCTCTCTCTCTCTCTCTCTCTCTCTCTCTCTATCTCTCTCTCTCTCTCACACACAGACACAAGATGGTTTTAATGCGTTACTCTTACCATGTGGTAAAGCTGCTTTACACGCATGCACGGGTAATTCTAATCTGAGGTCAACAGTCAATGAATACAAACGTGTTCTGTTCTGACAGAGATTTATACTTAAAAAAGATGAGTGTTCTAAAGGATTTAACGCAGCTGATCATTAGAAGTTGGATTACACTTACCGTCTGGGTACAAATGTTATTCTAAATAAATGTATTAATTATTAGCGTGCGGTCCGATCATTCGCAGCTACCACAGTTCGGATGCTTCAGACCAAGTAGTGCATTACACAGTTAGTCTCTATCGCCAGACAAAATATTAAAGAAAGGTGGATAACAATTAGTTGGTCTAGGGTTATACATGTCTTACACGTTTCTAACGGGTACCCGTTAAATGGCGCAACGGGTACCCGGGTAAGTTTTTCATGATTTTTTTACAGCCCTAACCATTAGTATCATAATTTTCTTCAGACACCCTTGAAACCCTTGTATCTAACACAAAAAAACTTGACCCTCATGTGAAATTTTCCTATATTACACCAATGCATATCAAGGACTGTATTAGTCCAAGATGCATCATACACCAATGCAAATCAATGATTGTTTTAGTCCTAGATGCATCCTACACCAATGCAAATCAAGGACTGTATTAGTCATAGATGTATCCTTCACTCCTTCACCAATGCAAATCAAAGACTGTATTAGTCCTAGGTGTATCCTACACCAATACAAATCAAGGACTGTATTAGTCATAGATGTATCCTTCACCAATGCAAATCAAAGACTGTATTAGTCCTAGATGTATCCTACACCAATGCAAATCAAGGACTGTATTAGTCCTAGATGTATCCTACACCAATGCAAATCAAGGATTGTATTAGTCATAGATGTATCCTTCACTCCTTCACCAATGCAAATCATGGACTGTATTAGTCCTAGATGTATCCTACACCAATACAAATCAAGGACTGTATTAGTCATAGATGTATCCTTCACCAATACAAATCAAGGACTGTATTAGTCATAGATGTATCCTTCACTCCTTCACCAATGCAAATCATGGACTGTATTAGTCCTAGATGTATCCTACACAAATACAAATCAAGGACTGTATTAGTCATAGATGTATCCTACACCAATACAAATCAAGGACTGTATTAGTCATAGATGTATCCTTCACCAATACAAATCAAGGACTGTATTAGTCATAGATGTATCCTTCACTCCTTCACCAATGCAAATCATGGACTGTATTAGTCCTAGATGTATCCTACACCAATACAAATCAAGGACTGTATTAGTCATAGATGTATCCTACACCAATACAAATCAAGGATTGTATTAGTCCTAGATGTATCCTACACCAATACAAATCAAGGACTGTATTAGTCATAGATGTATCCTACACCAATACAAATCAAGGACTGTATTAGTCCTAGATGTATCCTACACCAATGCAAATCAAGGATTGTATTAGTCCTAGATGTATCCTACACAAATGCAAATCAAGGACTGTAATAGTCCTAGATGTATCCTACACGAATGCAAATCAAGGACTGTAATAGTCCTAGATGTATCCTACACGAATGCAAATCAAGGACTGTAATAGTCCTAGATGTATCCTACACGAATGCAAATCAAGGATTGTATTAGTCATAGATGTATCCTACACCAATACATATAAAGCACTGTATTAGTCCTAGTTGTTATCCTACACGAATGCAAATCAAGGACTGTAATAGTCCTAGATGTGTCCTACACGAATGCAAATCAAGGACTGTAATAGTCCTAGATGTGTCCTACACGAATGCAAATCAAGGATTGTATTAGTCATAGATGTATCCTTCACCAATGCAAATCAAGGACTGAATAGTCCTAGATGTATCCTACACGAATGCAAATCAAAGACTGTATTAGTCCTAGATGTATCCTACATCAATACATATAAAGCACTGTATTAGTCCTAGTTGTTATCCTACACGAATGCAAATCATGGACTGTATTAGTCCTAGATGTTATCCTACACGAATGCAAATCAAAGACTGTATTAGTCCTAGTTGTTATCCTACACCAATGCATTGTGGGTATCAAAATAATATCAATTGCTTACTTTCATAACATAGTATTCTACTAATTTACTGAAGTATGACCGATACTTACAAATAACCCCAGACCATACAAAGTATCCGCAATGATGATAAACATTATAAGGGAGGTCGATTCCAAAATGCGATGTTCCTTGATAAAGATTGCTGACCACACAAGACATATCACTGTAATGAGGACAGCTAAAATCCCAAAGAAAATCATTAATATCAGGTTCCTTACAAAGCGTTTGCTCTCCTTCTTAAGACTGGACTCATGTAGATACTGAAATGATAAAAAGATTAAAAAAACAATTTGGAACACAGGCTGAAAATCTCAAAAATGTCTATAGCAAAATCAGGAAAGTACTATGAGAAAAACTGTAATTACCCCATAAGCTTTTAATAAACATGGTACTGTGCTATCACAAATTTTTATGTTGCCCCATATCACAAATTAAAAGATACAATAAAAAATGTGACCCATATAATGACCCCCTTTTTCTTTGTTTCGTTGCAAAAGATTAACAAAAAAAACTGCTCCGGTGGCCAAATGGTTAGAGCATCCAACGCGGTGCGATCCCCGGCAGAGTCATACCAATGGCTTACAAAAATGATACCAATAGCTGCCTCACTTGGGGCTCAAAATTAACAGGTCATTGTTAGGACTGGTTGGCTTGGTGACAGGATAATGTGACTGGGTGGGACATCATGTGGCATGATGCCTCATTGTTAGACATCACTATAAACTGCCCCACTGCAGACATCGTAGCGATATGACTGATTTTTTTTAAAGCTACGTTAAAAATATTAATCACACACAGAGAGATTAAAAAAGCTACTAATATTAATGTCAATACTGTAATGTGGTAAGTTGTATTTCGTTAAGGTATCTGGCAATTTCAAAAGAGAGAAATCAGAAAACATTTAATGGCATTCAAATGTTAGGAATCTGGCAGCAATGAAAATTAAAAAATACAAAATTTCAGTATATGAAAAAAAATGTAATACATATTCAAATCAAGTACAACTATTGTTGAAAAATCTTATTCCTCCTTTATTGTATCCATGCACTATTATTCAAATGAGCAACAAGCCTGTCAAATAATAGGACTGTTGTGTGAAGCAGTATTATTAATGAAACACTACATATATATTAATTTATATCAGTGTATTAAAGGTAACTCTTCACTGAATTTAGGACAAAGCCAATGCATCAACCTTGTGTCAATGAAATCTCAGATACGCAAATATTTGCCACGTAAACAACCCCAAATTGCAATATATACACATGTCCAACTTTCTCAAATTGGATAATTGGATCTGTACCTTATAATTATCCATTCAGTGTGAATTGCCTTGAGGCTGCAAGGTTTCAATTATACAGTGCACTGATTGTCATCAATAACATCATCCTTTTCCGTGATGGCTTTCATGACCTGCTTTTGCGTACCAGTTTTGGAAGTGTGATTTTAAGCAGTCTTTCAGTTTTTTATTTACTGTCAAGTCTAATGTTTTTATACTTGGAAAATAGCTGGAGGCTCCCTTTGGCCTCAGCATGCTCAGCAAGGTTGTCTGCATCCTTGTAGACCAGTTTGACGTTCTCCTCAAGTCTCTTCTTCCTTTGGGTTGCTGGTACTGGGTAAGCGCTAGAACTGGATGTAGATACTGTCAGCGGTGACAGACACCTTACTGGGAAAGCAATCTGACATGGGGAAACAGATGTGGTAGAAGAGGTTTTCATAGAAAATATTGAAATAATGAATATATTGGAACCTGATTTTTTATCTTGATGAAGCTTGGAAAATGTGTTTTGGATGATTTCATACGGCTTTTAAGAGCTGAAATCCCCACATTGGAAATAATAGATTCTTTCCCGCTTTGGTATTGATGTCTGGAATGCCCTATCCTGGCATTAAAGTCATCAGCTTCTTCCCGAAATAAAGTTATAAAGACTATGTCCTGGTCTTCTCTATATAAAATATGGTCCCCACAGATACCATAAAAGATCAGTCCAAGAATGGCCAATCAAATTGAAGCCAGCAAAATTAAACTGCAAATATACTCAATAGGACATTTTTTAAAAAAAATGAATAAAATAATCCATCACAAAAAATGCACATTAATTCTCAATACGTTGGCATAAAGACGAGTCAAAATGATGGCATGCACTTTTCCAGTGCAGTAATACAGACCTTGAGAAATCGCATTCCTAATTCCAGACATGTACAAGACCTAGAAAAACAATCTTCAAATATGTGGTCTTTTCCAGAATTGTGACCTGTGTGTGAAGAACTGTGAACCTTACCAGTTACAGGTAATTAAAACTGGGACAAATCTGCTCTCCTTTTGGTAACCATTCATTAGAACTTATGAGTGAGTGCAAAGTGCTTGTATTTGCTTGATAAAATATGGACTACAAAATTCCATTAGAAAGTTTGGACTTTCATTTAACAAAGTCCAAAGCAATGTCCTTGACAGAACATCCTTTTCATTAAAGAGATACACAGATCATCTATCTAAAAAAACAAACAGTTCATCACAGAAAAGTTTTGCAAATTTGCATCCCTCCTGTTGCCGGAGCATAGTATAGGGCCAATTAAAATCAACCTGAAGAAAAACTTAAACACTGATAAAAATGACCTACTGTTGGGTATAAAACTTGGTAGAGAAGAACCTCACAGAGATCTCGGAAACGCTTAATTACGCGTATTTGGACGCATATTTCTGATCTGGGATGCAGAAAATCACCCACACAGGAGTCCTCTGTACGCACATTATTTTTGGGGGAGGGGTGCGGCGGCAGCTGATTTTGCTTGTTTTATCCTTTTGCAAACAGGAAAGTTTCGTGACACAATGAATATGTTCTAATCACTATGAAAAATGAGGCAATGCTTTTATTTGAGTTTGTTGCTGACTAAATTTGAGCAAAGGTTGTCGGCTTGCTTTGATGATGGTGCATTTGTTATTGAAGGCACCGCAGAGGCTCTAGTTTCTGGACCTAACAAATACCCGTTTGTTATTGCAGCGGCAACATCAGATAATTGTAGAACATTGAGACAGACTTGTTTTGTTTAGTATATATCAGTGCTTCAAAGGTAATCAGTTTTCTTTGAAGTGTCAGCAAAACTATTTTTTTCTTCCATCTGGTCTTGTTTTAAATTAGCGTCATCTGGTTGACAGTACTCATTTCACGTTTCCGCCTTCAAAGGTGTTGGATTTTAACTAGTCAGTTGCATGGTTATTTTGATTTTAATACAGCATACAGTAATAAGGCCAGATATCAGCATAAGCGGATTATGATATAACACTGCAAAATTGTTCCAAGTTTGCTGCTTCCTGTCATGGTGCCTTTGATTTACTTCAAACGCAAGACTGTATATACAGTTTTTATCACCCAAAATTGGTGAAGCCACAAATATCGCCAGATGGTATATTTTGTCACCAAAAAGGAAACCAGAATTGCAATTTGCTACATTGGTGAAGCCCCGTGATTCTGTAATTGATTTAATTTCCGATTGTAGCTGTATAAATATTGCATGTGAACTCAAAACCAAGACACATTGAGACAAAATTCCATTTGCAAATTTGGACAAGTATTTTGGGGTTAAACGAAAAAATGATGAAGATTTAAATGAGATTCAAAACTGTGCTTAAGTTACTAGAACTGATAGAGTGGACTATTCTGCGCATGGCTTTGAAAAGATGTAATGTGTATGCATCAGGCTATGGAAATTAAATACATTACTTTGGAATTTTTCTGTCTGCATTTCATCCCCCCCCCCCATTAATTCAAATTTTTTTTTTTATACTGAAAAGGCACGTTATCGAATAATTACAGAAATGACATATTGTTGTGCAGAATTACCAGACACATCAAATAAGCTGATACAGTTGTACATGTCAGTGTTATAAAGAATGGGGGAATTAAACTCAATAGCAACCAACAGTTCTTCTAATCTGCAAAGTTTTAAAACAAATTGGGATGGGACTGCAACTTTTGCTGGTGGGACTCCTATTTTTACCAAAATGGGAGTCCTGGACTCCCAGTTTTAAAATCCTAGCGAGACCTCTGACCTCAGTATAACCTCTTACAAGTCAAACATTAAATCTAACATAGTCAAGAAGATAAATGCATAAGTTAACACAAAGCAGGGAAGTGTGAAATACGAGTGAGCAAGACTAATGTTTGAGGACCAAGAGAAATGCATTGCTTTCAGTTTATTTTACTAAATGTCAGTACCTGAGAAATTGAAAACACTATTTATTACATGAGTTACAAGTGGCTGACACAATATCATGTGATATGCAAATTTAGTACAACTAGCAACATATGATTTGCACATTGTGACCTTTATCACATTCACGACCTTAACCTTTGAACTACATAACTGACTGTTGTATCATAAGTAATGTATAAGGGTATAGTTTCATCAAAATATAATTGCACTTTAAAAGTGACTGCCTGCAAATGGAAAGAAGCTACTGTTTTATATTATTAATTATTGCAACCTTGACCTTTAGGTAAAATGTTTGAATGCCAATATGCAAGACTTTCTTAATAATCTACAAAAAGCTCAAGTTTCATTAAAATTATCTTCACTGAATTACGTCTAATGATGAATTGAGGTCACTGATTTATGTCTAATGATGAACTGAGGTCACTGATTTACGTCTAATGATGAATTGAGGTCACTGATTTACGTCTAATAATGAACTGAGGTCACTGATTTATGTCTAATGATGAACTGAGGTCACTGATTTATGTCTAATGATGAATTGAGGTCACTGATTTATGTCTAATAATAAATATGAAATCGCAATTTCACTTGTCAGGGACATACTGAATTTTATAGTTTTGCACTACTATAGTGTGTGTAACAACAATTGTAACCCAAAATTTTAATACATATCAAGTTTTAAAATACATGTAACCCATTATATTAAACTTGGTTCTTGTGTCAGCTCCCATTATACTGGTTTGTAAAACATCATTTTCACCTTAAGGTTTTCATTTGAATAATACAAACCCAGACCTGCCATCACTTGATGCACTGAGTAATCAGTTAAATAAACAACGTAAAACCAGATATGCCAGTGGTAGCTCAGTCGCCTATCATGTCTGCATCTAGACTAAAGTGTTATGCTGTTATATACTGTAATTCTGTACTAATGTCATGAAATACAAACAATCAAATCTGGCTTCATCAACAATTATGCAATTCTTGCATTAGGACTAGAAAGTATTGCAAATACCACTCTAATGTTTCATGTTTATTTTTCAAAGACCAAATTTGAGACATGGTAGGACCTATTTAACGTTTGCATGGGTTGAGTCTCAGATTCGGCCAATGTGGGTATGTGAGGAAGCTTGCCAGTAGCTTCTCTTGGCTTGGGTTCTTCCTCCACCATTAATACTGGCAGCCATGTATGGTCTATCATGTGCTGAAAAATGGCATTAAACACTACAAGTAGGCCATTTAGAGCCAAGGCAATTGAAGTAAAGAGACATGCCCAGGCAAACACAACACTAAGTGACCCTGGCTTATGGGGGTTGTAGGATTTGAACCAGCACCTGTTCAGTCACACGCCTAGTAAACTAACCACTTAGCCCCTGCAGCACATTCATTCCTTTGTCCTCATTAAGGAAGGTGCATCAGATACAGTATAAATTCCTGAGTCCGCTAAGAGTAGAGGTTTTATTGAACAAATGCAGTTGAAAATCTTTAAACAAAATAGCATGTTATAGCCCAAACATCTGCAAAAAGCAAACAACAATAATAATAGTGTAACATTATTAAACAAACATCAACATTAAAATAAAACAATTGCCATAACCCTCACAATATTTCGCAAGCATCCTGGCATTGACGTATCTCCCAAGTGTATCTTTCATCCTGGCATTCATGTATCCTCCAAGAGTAACAGACTTGCCAACTGGCATTGATGTATCTCCAAAGTGTATCAGACTTTTATGCCAGCATTCATGTATCCTCCATGTGTAACAGACATGCATTCTGGCACTGATGTATCCCCCAAGTGTATCAGACTTTCATCCCGTCACTGATGTATCCCCCAAATGTATGATCAGACTTGCATCCTGGCATTGGTGTATTCCCCTAAGCGTATCAGACTCACAAAACCTTTAACACAAACGTTTAACACTGAGGAAACGTCATCTAAGCCAAAAAGCCAAGTAACACCTGTGTCTAACCATGATTATGCAGGTTAGACAAAACATGAATTGCAAGATAGACTCACCCACTTCAAAGGTCTTGGATATCTTTTTAAACAGAACTGGTACTGGCAGATTTCGCACTTGGTAGTATTTGATGATCCAAGCCATTGTTCCAAGCATGAAATGTGTAACATTCCCATGGAGCCTGTGCAAAGACAGGGGGAGATAAGCTCTTCATCACGGTCACCTTCATGGCATATCCGACAGATTGCTTCCTCACTGCAAAAACTGTACAACAGATGTATACTGAATATAAAACTTTTCACACAAATCGTAGGTATTTACATGCCAACAAATTGTAATTGAATGACTTACTTAACAAATTCAGTTCTGAAATCTTTGGATTAACTCCCTTTATTGTAATTATTACTTTTATTTATTTCGCTTTTATGCCTGATATTTGTTAGTCGCAGTATTTTACAGTTTTTCAGCAACAAAAAATTGCCATGTTGTGCCAACAGCAGATTAAATTCAAAAATGGTTTAAAAATGAAAATTACTTGAAACTGGGAATAAAGAAATGATGGAATTTAATCGTAAATGTATATTCAATATAACCTTGATATCTAATAGAAAGAGTCCAGAACAATCAGATCCAGCTATTGAATGAAAGCAAATTTATTTAAATATACCGTGACTGTACTGACTCTATGTACTAGTTCTAAACACTTGATATAGGCATTAGAACAACACACTATCTACAGTACATATCCATTCAACACATTTGCTTATCCACCAGACTTACACACTTGATCTATACACAGTATCTACACACTTGATCTAAACACAGTATCTACACACTTGATCTATACACTATATCGACATACTTGATCTATGTACTGTTTCTACATGCTAGATGTAAACTATTAATCCAAGCACCAGATATTAAATTTACACACCAAAACTGCATGCTTGATCTACATACTGAATTTACACATTAATTCTACACACTAGATTTACACAAACGTTCAGTACACGTCATTCAAATACTAGAACCACACATCTGATCTGCATGATGGATCTACATACTGAATTTACACATTAATTCTACACACTAGATCTACACAAAAGTTCAGTACACATGATTCAAATACTAGAACTACACATCTGATCTGCATGATGGATCTACATACTGAATCTACACATTTATTCTACACACTAGATCTACACATCTGATCTGCATGATGGATGTTCATATACATTCTACACATTAGTTATATGAACTCATTCAAAACACTTGAATTAAGCATTGGATCTACACACTAGATTTAAATACCTGATCCTCATATTGGATCCACATTACCCATCTTATGCACATCTTATGCACACTAGTTTGACACAAGCACAAAATTTACACACTGGATCTACACAATAGATCTGCATGTGTCAGTCAAATACCCATAAAACACTCTACATTTAAGTCATATCTCAAAGCCTCCCATGTGATCTCATGGATCAAGTAAAAGTATGTGCTAAAAACGAAAGCCAGGAGAATGGAATATCAAGGGCCATAACTCTTATAAATGATTCTATGGAATGCTGGAAATCACCCTTTCAGGGCCTACCCAACATAAAGCTACATGTCAAATTTGGTCATAAACCAATCAGGAACCATAACTCATGAAAATAATATTTAAAAATGCTGGAAATCAAACTCAAGACCATGTAAATTTAAAGTCACATGACAGGCAGCAATGCAGATACTATGCCAATCATTTCTTTAAAAAAAGGCAAGCCACAAAAATACCCACCTGTTCTCCATAATGGATGTACACAATGGGTAACTCACAGAAAAGCCTTTACTGTATGGGGCAGGAGTGCTACTGAGTGGTGACACAGACCTCAGAGGTAAAGGTCGAACATGATGTGCCTTGCATGTTGGGCATTCTGAGCCTGCAATTATATGACATATCAACTCCTCTTTATCCTCATCCACCTCCTCATGAGCATGATGGATTGGCGTCAAATCCTGGATGCTGTTTTGGCTGGCCACTGAGGACTGTATAACAGTAGTTATTGTGGGGCTTGGTGGTGGTACAGGTTTGGGACAGGTAAATGTAGAGCTATTTCCAGTAACATTCTGAATAGCAAAAACAAACATGCAGATCAGTTAATTTTTGTCCACTTAGTCTACTGTGATCATGTTAACAAAAAGCATGCAATAATGAAACCTAACCATGACACTTGCAACAAATCGTAATGTCACGTTGCAGACATTAAAAGTAGCAAAACTTATTGTTTCTTTCTCAAATAGAGCAAATATGTGAAACATGTTTCATCAGAAATGTAAAACAACTAAAACCACAGCTAAGAAATATGTGACCTTGACAAAAAGTATCAAACTAAACGCAGAAGTGAAAATGTTTGAAATTTAAAATAATAGCCTTAGACTTGACCCTGAAAATCGGAATTTCAGTGAAAAAGAGAACAAATATGGTATATGAAATCTCAAATGGACCTCAAGTACATGAATTCTCAAATGGACCTCAAGTACATGGAATCTCATTTGGACCTTAAGTACACATGAAATCTCAAATGGACCTTAAGTACATGAAACCTCATATGGACCTTAAAAGTACATGAAATCTCAAATGGACCTTAAGTACACATGAAATCTCAAATGGACCTCAAGTACATGAAATTTCAAATGGACCTCAAGTATATGAAATCACAATTGGATCTTAAGTACATGAAATCTCAAATGCACCTCAAGTATATGAAATCACAATTGGATCTTAAGTACATGAAATCTCAAATGGACCTTAAGTACATGAAAGCTCAAATGGACCTGAAGTATATGAAATCTCAAATGGGCTTTAAGTAGGGCATAACCGATTAGCATTTTTCTTCCGATTTCCGATTCCGAATTTTGGGCATGAAATATTTCCGATTCCGGATACGATTCGATTAATCGGAAATGCTAAATCCGTATTTTTTTCTACAAAATTTCATCTTCCGTTTCCAGGTTTCTGGTATCTGGTTTTGCCGTGTCTAGCATGTTACTTAGTACTTTACCATATCCGGCTTCATTTCCGGTTTTCACCCGTCGGTTCAAATAGATTGTCTCACAGCGTGGTTGTGTTCACCATATTGGACTTTTCTGACTTCTTATTTAACTTTATTAACGCACTATCGAATGACACGCAGTGTTAGACACGGTGCTATAGAAATTCAACTTTATTATTTTTATTATCCGAATCGGTCGTTCCTGCTTTGTCCAACTCCGATTAATCGGAAGTTCATACTATCCGGTGGAATCCGATTTCCGGATCAAAAGTCGGTTATGCCCTAGCTTTAAGTACATGAAATCTAAAATAGGCCTTAAGTACATCAAATCTCAAATGGACCTTAAGTACACATGAAATCTCAAATGGACCTTAAGTACATGAAATCTCAATTGGACCTTAAGTACATGCAATCTCAACTGGACCTCAAATATATGAAATCTCAAATGGACCTCAAATACATGAAATCACAAATGGACCATATGTACATGAAGATGCTTTATATCCATTTCATCCTGAAAGGGATTGCATGTTCGGAGCCATTTTTAAACAAATTCTATTCAGCAATAGCTTGATCATGCACATGTTACACAACATAAAATATGTATGGTTTGAAGTGTCTGAGGTACTCCTGTAAAATGCTATAGCTCCTAACCCACTACACTGAATTTAATAGGAAACCTCGATCCAAATCAAACACATGAGCCAGTATCTGGATTTTGTCATATTTATTACATAAGACTAAACAGCAAAATTGTACGAGTTAGCAGGTCCCACAACTGTACAAAGGTTTATGACCGATACAATCTATACAAAATTGAATCAAAGATAAGGGTTTGTTAACAGAAATGGAGTTTGATTGAAACCCTGTAACATGCAGGCGAGTATAACCAATTCTATTTCATGCAATGATTAGGCAGAAATGGCATACATGCCAATGTGTCTTATTCAGTTTGATGGAGATATATGCAGTTATACACATTCAAGTCAGCCACAAAATTTAATCTGCATGAAAATTTCTGATAGAGTCAAAGAACATTTTGAAAGCCTCACTACCATCAATACATAAAAGCATGGTGTACCATCAATACATAAAAGCATTACCACCATCACTGCATAAGAGCCTCATTACCATCAATACATAAAAGCATCACTACCATCAATACATAAAAGCCTCACAACCATCAATACATAAAAGCATCACTACTTTCTTCGTCAGTCTCATCATCACTACCATCAATGCATAAATACCTATCTGCCATAAATTATACAAAACTTATAACCAGACTCTATACAGACCTAAACTTTGTGCTGTTTTATGAAGGTGGTCAGTATATACAAGCATGATTATTTTAATAATAAAAACCATTCTGAAACCAAAACACAAGGCCAATATTATGTACTGGCAGCCAAAATTTCAACTTCAAAATTCTGTGTGGATTTTATAACTAATAGATAGATCTTTATCAAACTAAAAGAACAAAAAAAAAAATTATACGTCTACCTCATCTGGTTAAAAAGTTATGGGTAAAATTCTTCTTCATAAAATGCCGTGATTTTCTTCAAAATTGTCAAATTGCATAAATGGCCAAATTAAGTAGTCGATATTATTGAAACAAACTGCAGTTTAAGCCTGTAACTTTCCAGATCTCTTAGATTCTATGCATAGACTTTGCTCAATTTTTTGGGGAACTCAATCTTCTGAAATAACGATATAGCAGACCTTCAAAATTAACGATATTCACCGAACTGGTCAGGGGCAAATACAGCCGCAAATGTTAAAAATTCAATATCTTCGCCATTTATTTATCAATTTTTAAAATTTAAAGCTTATTGTGTTCAGATTGCTGTAAACTATCTAATGATTTTATATTCTGAGGGTTTAAAATAATTTTTATTTTTACCCCCCACCCCACCCCCCCAGCAGAAGAACTCAAAATCTCAAAAAAAAACAAATACAGCAGGAAAACTTCATAAAAAAATGTTAATTAATTTTTTAATTACAACTTACCCCACATCAGGATAACAAGTCTTAAGTTATTTAAATGCTAGAAGTTATCCAGGTTTTGCTGGAATGCCAGTAGTCTCTCTTTCAAAATATTTGGATGTTTAACCATCCATACGCAGCCATTTGCTGAGCCAAGCTCAAAATCAGATATAAAAACATACTTGGCATTCACGTCTGCCTCATCCGGTACGTCAGGCCAACGATAAGCATCATCTCTGATCATGCAGCGCTCTAAGAAATTTACAGTCCCTACAGCTTCGGTTTGGACAGCAGTCACCTCTCCGATGTACTAATCGCTGTCATACAGCACACCTACTGTGATGCCTGTTCGAGCAAACTTAAAACTTTCACATTCCCTCAGACAAGGCATATATGGAGCATCTTGACGTCCTTCCTCTGGCTGCTCTTCTATCTCTTCATCTGCCTTTTCATTGGTTGCAGTCTTTAGGAACTCCTTTAAGTTCTCCACCATTAGTTTGAAGGGCAAACTAGTTTTAAGGAGTGGCGACTTCAGTTGTAAAATAACCCTGTGGTATTGCAGTTCAGCCTTGATTGCACCCAGTCTTCCAGTTCTCTGTTTCTTGAAATACTGCAACACCCTGCCCACATCTGCAGCAGTCCTGCATGGGCCATCATGGTTTTTCAGAGTTGCAAGAATTGCCGTCACCTGAGCTCGCTTTTTCACCAGTGCTGCATCTTTTTTTGCCTTCTTTTCCTCTAGCTGATGCCTCTTTCTTTCAACTGCATTCTTTTCTTCTTGTCGATGTTTTGCTCTGAAAGTCTGTGCCAGGCATGCAGACTTCTGGAACAAAAAGTTTTCCTCTTCCTCAGTGAGAGATGTCAGAAAAGAAGACACTGTCTTATTTCTGTTCAGCATGTTTAGCGTAGACAAGTGATGTGATGAAGCATTCCTGCGCTTGAAAAGACTGAAGTCCAAATCTCCAAAGTACTGCTCCCCGAACATGTTGGTCAGCTGACAGTGAGCAAGTTTGTGTCTATGCTCTTCATCCTGAACTGCATGGTACTTACTTGGCTTGTCTGGCAGGAACTCTGCAAGCTGACGTTCAACAACCTCTAGAAATCCTGCACACAGATGGCAAATGATAGACGATGCTCTCTCCTGTTTCTCTCTAGAGGTGTTCATCAAAGACAAGAATATTTTGTCTTCAGCAACAGGTATGTTGAAGAGAGGCTCAAAGTCTCTTATGAAGGCATCAGTTGGATGTACGGACCATATTTGGAGGAAACTGCGTAGAAGAACGACGTACTGGTAGAAATCAAGATATGCTATTGGTCGTCCCAAAAGTTGCCAATATGGTTGTGTGACACGGAAAAAGATAATCCCAAGTGCTACTAGAGCAGCATCAATGTCATCACATGTAATGTCATGCAGAATGCTGTCCTGTTTCCAGTTCTTCTCAGTCTTGTAGTTAGCAAGAAAGTCTGCAAGGTCCGACTGATGAAAGTGGATAGCAGCAGCAGCTCTGAACAACATGTTAAATCGGTTTCCTTTGAAGCCTGGAATTGATGAGTTGAAGCCCTGGAGTGAGCAATATGCCAGCCATGCATCTCGGCAGGAGTATCTTTCATCACCTCGTGGTCCGATGACTGTACACGTTTCTCTGATGAGACGCCACACAGAATTTTCATTATTCCTATTATTAGAAAATTTTGTAGACTTCTCACGTCCAACTGCCGAACAAAACACATTATTCAGAGTTTTATTAGCTGCATTTGCAAGTCCGAGAAGAACATGGGCATTGCAATGGAGGAAGTCCAAGTCTTCTTCAGTGCCAATAGTTGTCTTCCTCATTGTATTCAGCTCCTTGTTGAATGCTTTGTTGACTGCTGCCCTGTCACTCATAGTTGCTGTAAGCTTAGTGAAAAACATTTTAAACAGTTTTTCAGATTCTTCACCTTCCTTCTGGCATACATCTGTCAGCTCTTGCAGCAGATTGGTAGTGATTTCTATGAGACGAGGTGTCTTCTGTGGCTATCACAGAAAAACCACAAGCAAGACTTGCACCACTGTCAAGTGTTACTTGTTGCCCCACCACTTTCTTTCCACACTTGGTTGTTCCATCAGTGTGAATATCAAAGTGTTCACAGTTTAGGACAGCATCTGCTAATTGGAATTTGGAAATGACGTGACCTTTATCCGCAAAGCGTAAAACACTGCGAAGGGAAGGTAACTCTGTTGGAGGGAGGTGAATATCTAGCAAGTGTTTGCACACAGTTTCAATCACTTCTGCGCATCTTGTTGCTGATACTTCTTTTTCCCCAATCAGTTCAATCACACACTTCACTGTTTCCCTTGTAAAATATCCTGTATCTGGATCTTTGAGCAGAAGAACATGCAGCTGCTCTGCATTTGCCCGAAGTATAATGTTCTCCTCTTCAAGTTCTTTAATTTTTGCATTTTTTTCTCTCAGTGCAGCTCTTTGAACTCTGCATATCCTTTGTGAGTAGCAATGACTGGCTTTTGCTGCTCTTGCTTCCCTTCGCAGTCGTGTAATTTGCCTCATAGCATTTTTCAGCTGACAAGTCATTGCTAAAATTCTCTCAGATCTCCTCTTTAGCTGGCGAGTTACATTTTCCTTCTTTAGGGCAGTCAGTAGATTTTGATTATCTTTATTTTTGACCTGAAGTGTGCTACAGGTTTTCTGCAGCTGCAGGGTTCTTTGCTTTTTCTGCTGAAGCTGATTGGACAGAACAGCATTGTTAGAAGTAGAAATATCAAATTCACTAAGCAATTCTTTTCTTTCCTTTGTAAGAACACTGATTTTGTCAGAGCTGCATTTATTAACACGCCGCTCTTCTTGTACCTGTCGACGCAAAGATGCAAGCTGATTGTTGGTGCTTCCAAGTCTTTGAGCTAAAGGAGCAAATTGTGCAGGAATTTTGTTGTAGCAGCTGCTTTCTTGTGGAATATCTGATGATGGCAATGGTTCAACTAGTAATGTATGCCCAGGAAAACAAACCTTGAACTGATCTGAAGGCCTTTGCAAATATTCTTGTAATTTTTGCTCAGCTCCTTTTCTTTTCAGGTTCTTTGTGTGGTTGTCATAAACTTTTCTTGTCTGTTTCAGCCTATACAGAAATTGTTTGTCTGAAAGATCAGAAATGTTTATCCCAACAAACTCAAACCATTCCTGACACAAAATAGTGTTTTCATTACTCTTGAACATCAGCAGGTCAATGATTGTTCCATTGGTTGGTGGCTGAACTGGACGTGGTAATGTCTTTAATAAATGAGGACTGAGTAAGTGATGCCGCTTCAAGTTCAACTGCTGAAGAAAATGTCCAACATTACATCTCTCCAAGTCATGGGTTGCATTGCGGTTAAGAAATAACAAAGCATCGGATTCCGAAATTGATTCTAAATTTGTTCCAGCAGCAGCTCATAGCGCATGATGTATCTCTGTCTGCAAATTTGTATGCCTTAGATCGTCTTGACATGAGGCTGAGCAAATCGTTTCAAAAAGTTCTTGAATTTGATCAGATGTAACATGGAATTTACTTTTAAGCTGATGGAGCTGAATCAAAAACTTATTGCTCATAACATCTTGCTCTTGATGCTCAAGGGTTATTTTTCTCCCTTTACCCTTTTTAATCAACCACCTAGACATACGGTGGAAGTCCTCATTCTCTGTAAAAATGCAAAACAGCACAGTTAATAATTTATAAAACCAATGCAATATTTGGAAAACTGAATTTTTTCTTCCACGTTTGAACTTTGAAACTTAAATATTTTTGAAATTAATCAAAATTGGACGTTATTTAATTTTGTATACTATAGATTGAGATCTTCAGGTCGTAGAATTTTATATTTTAATTTTGTGAGCACATTTTCTTTTGTTTTCTTTTCCCCAAAAATGTTTTCATATGTTTATACATAACACCAAATCGGCAAATGACATTGAGTGGGAGGATGGAAATGTGTTTTTATTAATTTATATAGCAAAGAAACAGGCAGAAATACAGAGATTAATTACTATTGGTGTATGATAATTAATTTCCCATAGATGCCAAGTAAAAATAACAAGAAAACTTCGACCAAGAAATGTTTAGATACAGACGACAGAGATAACATCGTAAGAGAAAAACCAACTTCCAGTTTATAAACGTACAATAAATGTGAGAAAATGAGCAAACAGACAAGCACTACAATAAATATTTATGAACAGAAAGATTAATTATTCACTTATTTTACCAGTTCATCGAATAAATGTAGGTTGTTGTTATTTTTTAAAATTACATCATTCTCGCAACTTCGGAATGCAAGATAGGTTAAAACATGGCAGTTGTAAACATTCTGTCGCAGTATAAACACACATTTACCGACGATTATCTTATTAAATCCATTAAAATTAAAATAAAGAAATACATATAAATATTCATTAATCTATTGAAAAGCAAGAAAAATAATACTTACCAATGTACTGTTGCAATTTCTCGCAAACGAAACCAAAATCTGGATCACGTGTGAATGTGAATTCAGCCATGTAATTCGGAATCGCTTCACAGCGCGCGACTCGAAATTTTTTAATGTGACCTTGCGGTTTACACGCTTGCGATTGGCTGGTTTTAATCCGATCTCGAAGCCATGCATATCATTAGATTCAGCGGAAATTGGGCTATCCAGCGCATACAGGTATCATATCTTTATTTTTAAAAATGGCCGAGATATTTAGCCGGAAACATGAACCTATTTTTTTATTGCTTACCAAGAACATTTAATTTAAACATATACATTTCAAACTTATATCAAATTAAAGACCGTTCACTGCTCTAGAATGTGGTGCTATTTTTAGGTCTTGACCCGGTGACTTCGGAGTTAAAATGGAATTTCCCTAGCGAATGCAAATCTCTTGCTTTTTCTGCGAGGCGTTGAGCGGACCGAATCGTGCGCAACAGTGAAAGTGTTGCTTTTTTATACGCAAATTACTATTCATTAACTTATTTTCATCAACAAACCAAACAAACAGTTAAAACGAGCAAGAAATGAACTTTATTTCAGTATAAATTATAATATTGCTGGTTCATCTAATAATGAAAATATGGCTGGTTGAAAATGATCGTTTTTACTTAGTTCTGTCGAATGCACTACACGTTTAATGGGAGGCTGCCAGTACATACCAATATGAATAGGAATGAGTTAGTTTCACTGTACAAGAAATCACTCACATGCTTAAGCCGAGGTGTTGCGGGATGATCAGGATGGCTAAATAAATTTCTGGTAGGTGGGGTGGATGGGTGTGTCTCCTAGAAATAGAAATAAATAAAAATGACATGTAATAATTTATGATTTTAAAAGACAGGTACACCATTGTTTTAAAAGTGCAACATGAATCTGTAAATGTTGTCCATGTTTTTCAGCACTTTTGACTTACATAAAAGATGCACAAATAATTCTATATAAAAATATTACATGTACAGTGGAACCTGTCTTGAAAGACCACCCCTTCTGCCAAAATATGGTCTCAAATGACAGGTGGTCTCACATAACAGGTCATAACACTATATAATCAATATATCTGTACATGGAGAACCTGGTCTCTCAAGACAGGTGGTCTCTCATAGCAATGGTCTCTCAAGACAGGTTTTACTATACATTGTAATTCTGTAATCAGTGCCAACATAGCTTTTAAATGATTTAAGAAAGGAAACGTTTTCTAAACAAAAACCTGGGGAACAAAATAATGACCCAAATAATGTTTTTTTCTATGAATAAATGCCACCCACCCTAACAGGTATAAGTATGCGTTGTGTGTGATTTGGATTTTTAACATAGCTTTATATAATTTTTTTTTAGTCATTTCACTATGTTTGCAGTGTGGCAGTTTATAATGATGTCTAGCACTGGGGCATCAAGCCGCAGACATATAGCATGATGTCACACCCAGTCACATTATCCTGACACCAGAAATCGATTGGCAAATATATGATTCCCAATTTTGTTGATCTAAAGGTGCCTAAATATGCAGTCTCATGGTATTTCACATTATGCAACAATTTTTCCCCTTGTATATCCGACCGTATTCTGTTATTTTCAACTCGTAAAGCATTTAGAACTGTTTTCCATAAAACATGAATTTCTTTTTTGAGGACACATTTGCTGTGTGGTATGTATTGTCATTCCTTCTTTTAATTGAAAGATAGTAATTAACATTGGTATATATGGTATAAAATTTTACAGGTGTTCATGTGCAAGTTTCTTTCGTTGAAATGGCACTATAGCATAATTACAGAATAACTGCAATCATAGTGATCATTCTTGGGATTAAAATTAATTGTGGATGATTTCATTGTTGTTTTATTCTTTTCTACTGCTTTGATTTTATTTTTGTATTGTTGTAGAAGTAAAAAATAATCATTAATTTACGTGAATGTTCAAACTTAACATTCTATTCAGTGAAGAAGCAAACAATTTCAAATAAAGTAAATATTTTGTCACAACAATAATTCATTGGTGATACAACAGAACATGTAGGACTTTTCTAGTTTGGAAGAAATGAAAATCGAAGATGTAGCATTTTAATTGGGAGTTCTCTGCAAACATCTGAGGATATTATGAAATCGGGAGGTTGGTGTGAAGCAACCCCCCCAAAATTGGCAGATTTTTTCCCTCCAGATGTGAACATTGACAGGCATGGTGTAAGGTTGCTTACATGAAAGCAAACTTAAACTCAGCTTTAACAGCTTTAGCATACTTCTCTAAACATTATCTCTGAAACTACCTTACTGTATTTTGTATATATCATTAAAGTTGTAGCACAATGGTGCCCATGCTTCTACTCCAAGGGATGTATTTAACTGGACGTATAATCAAACGGACAATGTACACGTGGTGGTGCCGTTATGTAAATACGTTCGTAGCCTAATTGTGAGTGTTGAATCGAACTGTAATGATGTCTGTTGTGTTGCCATACTAGGGGTAATCTATACATTTTAATTAGGTATTTACAATTTCAAAGCAAAGTAAAAACATAATTACCAGTACACTGAAATAAAATGTCCAATGCAATAATACATTTAAAATAATCGAGTCGAAACATAGATTCAGTGTAACGCAACTTGACTGCTAAATTCTACAAAAATCTAAATTAGGCAGAAATAATAAGAAAATTAAATAAATTACTTCTTAAACAAAATTATACAATTTTTTATATATAATCATACACACCAACCTTGAGACAAGTATACATGCAATCTTTTTAATATAATGTTGCCTTAATAAATGCATTCAGAACATGCCTCATGCATCTCTTCAATGTCTTGGAGTTATGGTCAGCTTATATGCGGGTCATGCACATTTTAGCGTTTATACCTGTTCAGTTTGATGGTTGGCTTATATGCGGATGGGCTTATACACAAGTATATATGGTATGTTTATGTAATATTTGTATGCGAATACACATTCATTTAGGCATATACTTACCCATACATCAGATTAAATGAGACAGACAGAAAGACAGGCGAGAGCCTCAATTTAAAACAAATTTCCTAAACCCTTACCATTCCTACCCAGTCATCAATCCTACCTTTTCTCATCTAGTTATCTCAGGTCAGCGGTTGCCATAGAAATGTGACTTTAAACACAACAACCACCACCACTAGTTGAGGGGGATAAGGCATAAGACTGTTTCCGGTTGGCCTACTGTTCTTTTTTCTGATTGCCAACCAAAGACTTTTTATTTCCCCCATGATAAAAATAAGACACCTACCGGTTAAAATTTTAAAACATGTTGTGGGAAGGGGATTATACTATGTATACTTATAACTCAAGCCCAAATGCAAACAGCACAGACCATTATCTGTCATTACATAATGCACAGATCAGTATCTGCCATTACATAATGCACAGATCAGTATCTGCCATTACATAATGCACAGATCAGTATCTGCCATTATATAATGCACAGATCAGTATCTGCCATTATATAATGCACAGATCAGTATCTGCCATTGCATAATGCACAGATCAGTATCTGCCATTACATAATGCACATATCAGTATCTGCCATTATATAATGCACATATCAGTATCTGCCATTACATAATGCACAGATCAGTATCTGCCATTATATAATGCACAGATCAGTATCTGCCATTACATAATGCACAGATCAGTATCTGCCATTACATAATGCACAGATCAGTATCTGCCATTACATAATGCACAGATCAGTATCTGCCATTACATAATGCAGACTTGTATCTGCCATTACATAATGCACAGATCAGTATCTGCCATTACATAATGCACAGATCAGTATCTGCCATTACATAATGCACAGATCAGTATCTGCCATTACATAATGCAGACTTGTATCAGCCATTACATAATGCACAGATCAGTATCTGCCATTATATAATGCACAGATCAGTATCTGCCATTACATAATGCACAGATCAGTATCTGCCATTACATAATGCACAGACCAGTATCTGCCATTACATAATGCACAGATCAGTATCTGCCATTACATAATGCACAGATCAGTATCTGCCATTACATAATGCACAGATCAGTATCTGCCATTACATAATGCACAGATCAGTATCTGCCATTACATAATGCACAGGCCAGTATCTGCCATTATATAATGCACAGATCAGTATCTGCCATTACATAATGCAAAGATCAGTATCTGCCATTACATAATGCACAGATCAGTATCTGCCATTACATAATGCACAGATCAGTATCTGCCATTACATAATGCAGACTTGTATCTGCCATTACATAATGCACAGATCAGTATCTGCCATTACATAATGCACAGATCAGTATCTGCCATCACATAATGCACAGATCAGTATCTGCCATTACATAATGCACAGATCAGTATCTGCCATTACATAATGCACAGATCAGTATCTGCCATTACATAATGCACAGATCAGTATCTGCCATTACATAATGCAGACTTGTATCTGCCATTACATAATGCACAGATCAGTATCTGCCATTACATAATGCACAGATCAGTATCTGCCATTACATAATGCACAGATCAGTATCTGCCATTACATAATGCACAGATCAGTATCTGCCATTACATAATGCAGACTTGTATCTGCCATTACATAATGCGCAGGCCAGTATCTGCCATTACATAATGCATAGACCAGTATCTGCCATTACATAATGCACAGATCAGTATCTGCCATTACATAATGCACAGATCAGTATCTGTCATTACATAATGCACAGATCAGTATCTGCCATTATATAATGCACAGATCAGTATCTGTCATTACATAATGCACAGATCAGTATCTGCCATTACATAATGCACAGATCAGTATCTGCCATTACATAATGCACAGATCAGTATCTGCCATTACATAATTCACACTTGTATCTGCCATTACATAATGCACAGATCAGTATCTGCCATTACATAATGCACAGATCAGTATCTGCCATTACATAATGCACAGATCAGTATCTGCCATTACATAATGCACATATCAGTATCTGCCATTACATAATGCAGACCTGTATCTGCCATTACATAATGCACAGGCCAGTATCTGCCATTACATAATGCAGACCTGTATCTGCCATTACATAATGCACAGATCAGTATCTGCCATTACATAATGCACATATCAGTATCTGCCATTACATAATGCAGACCTGTATCTGCCATTACATAATGCACAGGCCAGTATCTGCCATTACATAATGCAGACCTGTATCTGCCATTACATAATGCACAGATCAGTATCTGCCATTACATAATGTACAGGCTGGTCTGGCTCAAGGTGTGTGAGAATGAATGAATTAAGACACTGAACTGCATTTTGTGATGGACAGATCAGGGTTTACATTGTTTTGCATTAAGACCTGACATACAAGCTATAATGTATGGTTCTTGTCACCAATTACAGTAAAACCTGCCTTGAGAGACCACCTGTCTTGAGAGACCATTATATTTTGGCAGAAGGGGTGGTCTTTCAAGGCAGGTTCTACTGTAATTGATTTTCATCTCCCAGTGCCTACTGCAGCATACATTCTTTCAGAATCATTTTTTATAGTATTATTTGCTGATGAGACCATATACTGACCCTGTTGTTGTTCATATCTGATGCATAGCTTCTGGTAATGTTTTTGATAATGACCTGTCGTCGCAAGCTTGATTCAGAGAGACGTGGCATTCTAGTTTATGTTGCGGTCCTTGTGAACATACCGATGTCTGCTACTTCCACTTGGTGGTCTCCAAAATGATATTTAACAGTTAACTGTCTGAAAAATGATATACAATAGTCAACTATATGCTAAAATGATGAGTCAACTGTCAGTTAAAGGATATACAAGTCTAGTTTAATTTAACTGTAAGCAAAATGAAATACAATAGTAAACTGTCTGCAAACTGATATACAACAGTTAACCATCTTAAATTTTTTTATAAAACATAACTATTTGCAAAATGATATATAACAGTCAACTGTCTGCAAAATGATATGCAACAGTCCAATGGCTCCAAAGTGATATGCAACAGTCAACTGTCTGAAAATGATATGAAACAGCTGTCTGCAAAATGATATACAACAATCAACTGTCTGCAAAGTGATATACAACAGTCAACTGTCTGCAAAGTGATATACAACAGTCAACTGTCTGCAAAGTGATATACAACAGCCAACTGTCTCATCTCAAAGGCAGCAATTACCCTGCCAACTACAGTACTTTTCACAAAATCAAAGCCTTTCATTCCAAAATTTCTGACATGATTTAGTTTTTGTTGTTCTAAAGTAAGATTGAGCATGTGTGAAAAGGGACTTAAAAGCATATACACCTATCTGATGACATCAGTAACATTGTATTGGGTTAGCAGCTTTGAGTATGTATAAATAGCACATAAAGACACATCCAAATATATTTGAGAACGTGAAGATCTATTTGAGGATGTGAGGATCTATCTGAGATGATATTCTATCTGAGGATGTGAGGATCTATCTGAGATGAGGATGTGAGGATCTATTTGAGGATGTGATCTGAAGATGTGAGGATCTATTTGAAGATGTCATGATCTATCTGAGGATGTGAGGATCTATTTGAGGATGTGAGGATCTATCTGTGGATGTGAGGATCTATTTCAGGATGTGAGGATCTATTTCAGGATGTAAGGATCTATCTGAGGATGTCCAATGCAAGGCTCACTATAAGTGCTCAGAAGTCCGGCCAAAAAAAGAATCCACCAATTATGCAAAGATTACATTATACTTTCAAGCTCTACCAATGTATCCCCTTAGTGAGGCAAGACTGAGAGTCAAAGGTCTCCTTGGTGTCAAAATTGGGGGTCAGACCAAGTAAAAAACTTGGGGTGAAATAAAACATTTGGTGGTCTCTGAAGCACAAATGAGGGTAAAGAAAAACACTGCTCTACCTTTGTTTCTTTGTTAAATTTTTTATATTCTCACCACTTTCCCCTCTCGTCAAATGAAAGATGGGTTATGAAATTTCACACCTAAATTTTCAGTTGTGGAAAATACCTCAAGATCTGCACAATTTGGATTTCAGCCTGAACAGAACAGATTATGAGATGCCATTGCAGTATGCTATTATTACATCACTATTGTTTTGTTTTAGTGAATATAACAAATTGACAATATAATTTCTCTAAACATATACCAGAATTTGACATTATAAATGACATCAAGACAAAGTTCTACCAACTATAATAATCAAATGTTTCTCAACATCATTTATTTACATTATTCTGTTGTTTTCAGAAAAGAAATTAAGTGTTTTAACCAATAGAGTGTTACATTAGTACTCATTTTTTTAATAAAATATTTTGTGTGTGTGATTTGGATTTTGAATGTAGTTTTTAAAAAAAAAAGTCATATTTTACAATGTCTGCAGTGTGGCAGTTTATAGTGATGTATATCACTCTGTATCATGCCATAGACATGTAGCATGATGTCCCACCCAGTCACATTATCCTGACACCAGACCACCCTGTCCTAAAACTAACCTCTTATTGCTGAGTGCCTAGCAAGGCAGGTGTTAGTACCATTCTTTTTATTTCGTTGCAATGACTGTCAGTGTTGCAACCCGCGACCTCCCACATCCAAAGCAGACGCTCTAACCACTTTGCCCTTAGAGCTGTCACAAAATAAATTTTAAAAAAGCGTGAAAAGTTTGAGAGCTTGCAAAAGAAATCATTCAACTAATCTCATAAATTTCATTTCAAATGACAACACATGCAACATGTCTTTTGTCAACACTGAATATGCATATAGAAATGCACAGGTGGTATTATTGATCCTGTAACAAGGTCTATTCAAAACTGAAAATTAAGAGGAGAAACTAACTCCTCCAAATGAAATAAAGTGTGTGGGGTTCTTTAATTACAAAATAAAGGAGGGAATAAAGACATGGCTTGGAAATATCAGGAGTTATTCTGCAACTGTGCACTTTGCATCAATTCCTAAAAAGTCACGTTAAAAAATTAACATGTAAATTCATGAAAATTGCACATCATGATTAACAGCCTTTATTCTTCATTCAGCATCCTGTACACAATTCTCTTTTATATAAATGGGGGATTTCTCCCACTAATGTCAAATTTCAAACCCTATGTACACAGAATGCTCTCTTTTATATAAATGAGATTTTTCCAACTCATGTTCCATTCCAAACCCTAATTAAACTGAATTCTCTCTTTTATATCAACATCCTCTGAGCATTAATGCAGAAACCGATGCAATTTAATGACAGGTTCATAAGCCAGTACTACATGTTTCCCTAATTTGGGACCCATCTTAGACTTTGAAATCAAAACATCAGTAACAAGGCCATGGCTGATGCTATCATCTCGAGTGTGGGAACTTTTATCTAATGTGAATATGAGAACCATTTTTTCTCTCATACTAAATGAGTGGAATCACAGTGGCTCGTAAAAAAATGTATATATGAGTATCGATCAACTGATAAGAGAACTGGAGGGTCATGTTACTTTGTTACACAGGTGCTCGACGAGAGCTTGATGTGAGAGAAAAAAAAACAATAATCCAAAGGGACAAAATCGTACAGTGACAAAAATACATGAGATTACCCTTATGACCCATTCTGACATAGGACCCTCTCTATCAATCATTGTTATATAGTATGATATAGAGGGTCCTATGTCAGAATGGGTCATGAGGTAATCTAAGGTATTTTGTTACTCTATATGATTTGTCCCTTTAGATTATTGTTTTTTTTTTCTTTTCTTCTCACATCGAGTACATGTGCATTGTTACAGGTTTGTGACCCACCCCAACCACCGTTTCCTCCCGCACGTCATGCTTTGATCGATACTTGTCATCAACAACGTGCACCTTCGTCCTACGTATCACATTTTATTTATTTTTCAGTGACGCCCAAAACATAAATATCAGAGTCGAGGTCTACGAACCCCTGTGACTGAGATGAGAGCAGGCAAACTCATGCTGCAAACTCGAATTAATAACCAACCTAAAAATTGTCATAATATACTTAAGTACAAGTAACTATTAAGTAGACTTAATTATAAACACAGTACCCAAGAAATCTTCTGTTTTGAAAACTGTCACTTAATGTATGTATCTTGTCAGCCTTTCAAACTCACCTGTATCACAGACTTGTCGAACTTGGGGGTACGATTCTGTTTGAACGATGGCGGGAAATCTAATGTTGGCATGAAAGCGAAACTCTTTCCGGAAAAGTCTTATATGTTTGTTACAAGTCCCCGGTTTTATTGATTCATCTTTTCTGTTTTATTTTTATTTTAATTTTTGTATATTTCATTTGCACCTGAACATACTAATTTATAAATTATCACTACCTCAATCAAATTATATATATATATATATATATATATATATATATATATATATATATATATATATATATATATATATATATATATATATATATATATATATATATATATTTAAATATCGAATACTTTACTGTAATGGGAACACCGGTCTTCAACTAGTCACAAACTGCATTCTGATTCGATTCGATCCTTGCATTTATTGTTATTTTGACTCGATCCTGGCATTTATTGTTCCATATTTTGATAAATGATTTATTTGTATGCACTTTCAAAAAGTAATTGCCAATAACTACATGGAATTAGGGCATATGTGCATATGTTGTATTTCAAAATAACTAGCAAATCGGTGAAATTAACATGATGTTTATAATATCAGTAAGGATGGAAGATGCACGCTTATACTTCATAATCAGGGCCGGCGCTTCCGCTAGGTTAACTAGGCAATCGCTTAGGGCGCTGGGCTAAGGATTTTATTTCATGATGGGCGGGTGGAAGAGGGCGTGAGTGTAAGGGGGCGCTAGATATCTGATCTCGCCTAGTGCACCATTTTTGTCTTGCTCCGGGGCTGTTCGTAATACAGCCTTTATACATTACACATGTTTGGCGTGTGTATGTACCCTCCCTACACGATGGATACTCTGTATGCGTCTTTGTCATCTTGAGAATTTGTTTTTATCCAACTTTATATTACCCTGATGCAGACTAATTCGGAGGTCATGTGCGTGTATGTTAAGAGAAACATGTTAGTTCCAAACATCTCTCTCTCTCTCTCTCTCTCTCTCTCTCTCTCTCTCTCTCTCTCTCTCTCTCTCTCTCTCTCTCTCTCTCTCTTTACTGTAGTTTAAAGCAAGCACAATACTTTGTGGAAAACATTTGCCTTAAACAGTTGCATAAGACGATTTAGCTGCAGTCTTTTGCTGATAAATTGGGAAAGTTTACTAAATGCAACACGTGTTTGACATTGGAAGGCAATTCTGTCACGAGATCAAGAAACAAATTAGTCATAAAATATTCTGTACCATTTCGGCATTCCTGTCAAGCCTTTGATCCATGTAAATATTTATTTAATAACTTATCGACATTTTACATTGTTATAATCTAGATAAATCTTCAACACTTTTGAGAACGAAAGCAGTTTCAAACAAGTCGATAAACATAAACAGAGAGATTTTTGCTCTTCTTTTCTTAAAAGCAGCACATTAAACCTTACTGAAACATTTGTGAGGATGCAGTGAAAAACAAACTTTAAAAAGATATAAGATCACTGTGTTGGACACAACATCCAAATATTAAACGGATGCATTAATATTTACTTCATCAAAGTTCATAGGACAACATTAGTCCAAAGTATGCAATATTAGGCAGTTTATAAGCACGTTTACAATAACCAACTTTTAAAATATGCAGAATTTAGTAGTCCAAGAATCTATTTTATAACACCAAATTTCAAAGTATGCAAAATTTATTAGTCCATGAATATGTTTTTTAGTAACACCATATTTCAAAGTATGTAGAATTTAGTAGTCAATGAATATTTTTTTTATAACACCATATTCCAAATTATGCAGCATTATGTACTCTTTGAGTATTGAGATAAGAACCAGATTCCAAATTATGCAGCATTATGTACTCTTTGAGTATTGAGATAAGAACCAGATTCCAAATTATGCAGCATTATGTACTCTTTGAGTATTGAGATAAGAACCAGATTCCAAATTATGCAGCATTATGTACTCTTTGAGTATTGAGATAAGAACCAGATTCCAAATTATGCAGCATTATGTACTCTTTGAGTACTGAGATAAGAACCAGATTCTAAATTATGCAGCATTATGTACTCTTTGAATATTGAGATAAGAACCAGATTCTAAATTATGCAGCATTATGTACTCTTTGAGTATTGAGATAAGAACCAGATTCTAAATTATGCAGCATTATGTACTCTGCAGCATTATGTACTCTTTGAATATTGAGATAAGAACCAGATTCCATATATGGGTATAGAGGGCTCTGGAACAATCATGACGCCTACAACGTGTCGGAGATGGTAAGCCTCGACATGACCGCTAGTTATTAAGGCAGCTTTGAGTGTACCGCATACTTCGAACGATCTTTCATGTTGTGTGATGATAGTGGAAATAAGCGGTCAACTACCCTAGTATAACATCACTGGATTCGCTAACTGCATTCCTGGGTGTACACTCATGGTTGTCATCGATGTACATCGAATGTACAGGAAATCCATAAGGCTGTCCATAAATAACTTTTTTTAGCATGCAGGCAGCAGGATAATGTTACTGTAGTCTACATCAAATCCAGGAATGTTGGAGGCGTGCAAGACAGCTTTGAGAATGTTGCAATAACCATCCATAACGGCACCTTCTCATTGGGTTATAAGTGCAACTTGCATGATCAGTACAACTTGGTTATTGTCAAGCTAAACTAAAGCAGTGAAACATCCTAGTCTGCACGTAATCTCCAGAACGATATATTCATATTTGACTTGACACATAGCACCCGTATTAATAAATACAACAATGATTATCTGAACCAGCATTACTGCGTGGAGACGATATTGCCACAACTGATTCACTTTAATAGCATATGCGGTGTCCATGACTATAGTGACAAAGAGACAACCCAAATCCACGAATTTGTGTTGACATAGAAAATACTTTATGTCGAGTGTAACAATACTTTATGTCGAGTGTAACAATACTTTATGTCGAGTGTAAGGACTTTTTGGACAACTGTTGCTCAGCTTCCGCATTTGATGCTTTCCGCCAAATTGAGCGAACTTTTCCATTCGATACATGACCGCCGTTGGTTTCATTAGCGTCCGTGACCACCTGTCGCCTGCCAAATGAAAAGTCAACCCTAGATGACACTCAGCTTATGTGTGCCTTTCCTGGCGAAAACGGGTGGAACATGCTTGGAAGCAACATCGACATAGTTCCTACTGTCACTTTTGCATCGAGTTAATTGTGGGTCAAAACGTCGGACTGGCAGCAGAAGCACGTCGAGTTATGGGTACAGTGTATAAATCTAGAAGCCAATGTTTGGTGGTACATTGAATCAAACAAGGAAGCACAAAGAAATCTCAACACAATACCTAATACTCTTTACACATTACTAATTAATCTTAACACGATACTTAATATTCTTAACACAATACCAAATACTCGTAACATAATACTCGTAACAATATGCTTAATACTCTTAACACATTGCTTTCTAACCATAACACAATGCTTAATACTCTTAACACATTGCTTAACGCATTGAACACAAAACTGAATAGTCTTATCACAATGATATAATACTCCTTACACGATACTTAATTATCTTAACATAGTACTTAGTAGTCTTAAAATAATGCCTTATACTCTTAACACAAGCTATTTAGACACTGACACTGCATTGCATATATATATATATATATATATATATATATATATATATATATATATATATATATATATATATATATATATATATATATATATATATATATATATATATATATAAAAGTTTTAATCATAACGGTATGTCAAGGAAGAAAAGCTTGAAGTAACTTGTGAATTTGTAATAAACACTTTAACTAAGTGCCTTATTGTTATGTATTAAAACGATACCTTTATAATATTTACTTAATTTTCAAAGTACTTATAAATATCAACTAAATGAAGTAATAAATCCATGTTTTTTTAATAAGTTAACAAAATGGAAATGTCATTCAGATTCGAAAAGAACGCACGGTGGGGTGACTTTGAAATTAGAATTACATAAATAGTAATTGAACACGTGTACACGAGTTAAATACTATCAGTCAGTCACGACGTCTCCCAATTGCTAGTTATAGGATATATAATGTATGTAAGTGTAGATATGAAAGGCAATTTTAATAATGAACGAATAATGCTATGCATTTACATGGGTGAAAAAATTAATACACCCCTTCAGTTTAATATCGATAGTGGCACTTCAAAGTGTGAGTGTTTGCTTCATTTCTTCAAATTGTTTGGTACGTTTTTAATTTCGCTCTTACAAATGATAATAAATCCCCCCCACCAATAGCAAATTCCTACTGCATGTTGATATTCCTCAGAATGATATGCACCAAGAATAAACACGAAGACACTCAAGCCCTGCATCTACACGATTTAATAAAATACCAAATTTTGAAAGAAAAATAATTGTTTCAAATTCACCGAATAATTCTGAGGTAGACAAAAAGATAGACAAAGTTTTACAAATCTGAAGAATATTTCCATGACGACATAAAACAAAGCAATTTTCTCAAATGTAAACCAAATTTCTGTATTTTAATAAAACAATATTTGGGATTCATATTATGAATATTCGATACAAGATGAATAATAGTGATCGCACGAGTCATAAGACACGATTAAGAGTGTCACAATCACCGTCAAAGCCTTTACTGTACGGTATTTCCATGACATACAACAATCTCCGTGAAAGCCTTTACTATACGGTATTTCCATGACGACATACAACAATCTCCGTGAAAGCCTTTACTGTACGGTATTTCCATGACGACATACAACAATCTCCGTGAAAGCCTTTACTGTACGGTATATCAATGACGACATAAAACAATCTCCGTGAAAGCCTTTACTGTACGGTATTTCCATGACGACATAAAACAATCTCCGTGAAAGCCTTTACATATATATGGTCAATCAAAGTGCTTCTAAATGATGTAATGTTTCTCTTAACAAGGACCTTTTGTACATACCAGTCACGAAATATAATGGAAGTTAATAGTGTATACGGAAAGGTTAAAATTCAGACCGGTGGATTCCAATAATGACCCAAAATGCATTTTGGTTATCGGAACATGCAATGGTGTTCTTGCACTACAAGTGTTTAAAAGGAAACGCCTATTATTATATAAACTTGAGGATAAAGGGCTTACCACTATAACGGCTGCCATTTAGATACGTTTTGGATCAATAGTAGATGTTACATAGCCTGTAATGTTGTTTTGAAAAGCGAAGAAAGATTCTCTCATGAAAATGAACAGCTAACGTTGCACCAGTCTTAATAAATTTCACCATTCAACATCAGTTCTCATCCTTATCAATGATTCCATTTCTGTCACATTGTCCTGGAATTTTTTTCATTATTAACATCGTGTCCGTCTCGATGCATTTGCACTCGGTAGACATTCAGGCCGCCCCTCTCCTCTCTGTCTGTCGGTGTTTGTCTGCCTTTCTCTCTCTCTCTCTCTCTCTCTCTCTCTCTCTCTCTCTCTCTCTCTCTCTCTCTGCGTGCATGTATATTTCCTACGGATTCATACAATTATTTGCCAATACAGATTAAGTAAAATGGATACCTGGCCTAATGTCAACAGTTAAATGTGAATTCGCATTATATAAATATTTATATAGACAACGTGGTTTGGAGAACAACTCCTGCAGAGTTAAGCAGCATCTAATAATTAAATATTACAGACTAACTATTGGTATATCATAATTAAGCATGCCTTTGCATCTATTTAAAATTACAGTAAACTATGAAAGAACATCCAATTGTTACCAACATTTTAATTTACTGTACAATTAGTAATAAAGAGTTTCATTTTGTTGATGAACTTTTAATTTAAATAAAATACAAAGATTGTCATTCGTGTCTCCAGAACTTCAACGCGTTGTAAACAGTGTCTGAATGGAAACCATATCAAGTTATATAAGTACTGACAGAGCCAATATTGACAGATATTTCGTGTTAAATGCATGTCAAATGTTTGAGTTTTCTCTCTTTCTTTCAATATTTAAAATGACATTGCACCGTCACAGTGGAACTTTGAAGGCTTGCATTTGTCGAATAAATATATTTCTCATTAGTAATATTTTATGTCTTTGTATAAATTCGTCTTAATTAAATAATCATTTGAAATCCATGAAAGACACTTGTAGTGTAAGGTTTTTGGGACAATAATCTCGAAAACAACCAACATAGAAGGAGTTGCGGTGGCTCAGCGGTTTTCCGGGTTAGAATCTTACAGTAAAATCAACAAAATCGTCTGTCTACAGGCAAGGCGCTTTGTTTTAGCACTAAACAACTTAGCTCTGTTGCTTTGCTAAAACAAGACATCCTATACGCACATCGTTCGTTCTGAGTCTTTAAAAATCGTTTTCTAACGTGCCGTCCATGTATCAAGAGGTATAAAATTTGAGAACTAAACTAGCGAAAGAGATAGCATGCTGTCTGGTTTTATTTGAACTTAGAGATTGTAATATGGCATATTAATTTCGCAAAACTTGATATCAATACATTGTTTTCAATATTCCGTATACGAAACGAAGATTCTCTGACTAATAATCAGTGATTATAATTATTATGTAAGGGCCACGAGTGGCCAAGTAATCTAAAGCGCTCACCGTTACGGATCATTGCCATCTCAACGCTGTCTGCGTCGGTTCGATCTCGGCTTCGGCCAATGTGGTTATGTGAGAAAGCTTGCCATTTACTTCTCGTGGGTCGGTGGTTCTTTCCGGGTTTTTCCTAGGATCTTGCTCCACCATTTATAAGACCCGCCATGTTGAGCCTATCTTGTGCTGAAAAATGGCGTTCGACCCTACTACAAAAACAACAACAATTATTTCGGATTAGCAATCACCCATGTGGATCCTGGGTCAAGGATTATATGTATATTAGATATATCTGAGACAGGCGACCACGTGCGCAGGCTCTGTGGTCACAAAATATGCTCACAAAAATATAACTCGAGTTAAAACGCTTCAAAAATTAAACTCAAGCGTTTTATTATATCACATTTCGTTAGGATCCTTTTCCTGCGTATCAAAGACTAATATACATTCCCGATGATTCCTGTAATAATCGTAAGAAAAGACGAATTCATAAAACGAATTCATTAGCCTTATCAATACCTTTCTATCAGAAAAAAAAACTAATTTTCTAAAATACTCATGTATAATCAATGCTTATAATGGGCTACGATACAGAACATTTTTAGTTTCCATACAATTGTAAATACTGGTAAGTTTAATTACAGTTCATTTTATTTGTCTGTCTTGAAAGAAAATTCCTCTAAATTATTCACGCCTTACATCCTGGTTATCCCTCGTCATTACAGACAAAATATTCACTGAACAATCTTGTCTGCGATACAAAAGGTTCTTCTTCTGTCCTTTCCTAACGGTATTTGACTCCGTTATGTGTCTGCTTAAACTCGAGACATGCCATCTGCATTGAGGTGTTTTTCCTCGTTGTTGTTGTTCTTGTTTTTGTAGGGTTTAACGCCATTTTTCAGCATACGATTGGATATACATGGCGGCCAGTATTAATGGTGGAGGAAGAAGCCAGAAAAAGCCCGGAAAGAACCACCGACCCACAAGAAGCTTCTGGTATGCTTTATCACATACCCAAATTGGCCGATCGCAGACTCGAACCCACGCAGAGGTGAGATGGCAATGATCCGTAACGGAGAGCGCTTTAGACCACTCGCCCCCCACCCATCTTCGTTGTTTGATATAATGTATATACTACCAGTTTTTGTTTAATACAATTTTCAGTGATGATGTTAACTTAGAATATATATCACCTTCATTTACATAAATACCTTCTTGTAATTTACCTTTGACTCCAAGACTTTATACAATGACACAAGCCGTGTTTATGAAAATATTCTCAGCCCATGGGTACAAAGTTTAGAGATTTGAACTTATTTATCAATACAAAAATATAAATTTAAAAACACATGTTAATGTATTCATTAAGGTAACAACAATTAACTTAATTATTACAAGTTTTCTTATCTTTACTTTCAATAATATAATACACTATTACACTTCCAGTAATAACACGGACCCACGGTAGCTCAGTTAGAACGGCGTCCGATTAATAATCCAGGGGTCATGGGTTCGATACCCGGCTGGTCGGGAGCATAGGTCTGTCCTTGTGTAAAGGATTTAGTTTCTATTTCTCAGACGTGATATAATCATATAAGGTGCATGCAATACCGTTGAAAAACAACAAACCATTAAAACCATTCAATAATAACTTAAGCAAATATTTTAATTTAAAAAAACCCAAACAAAACAGACAACGGGTATCTCGTCCAAAAGCGGTGTTCATCAGTGTCACACACACACACACACACACACACACACACACACATCTTAAAAGGAAAGCAAACACACATTGTGAACGACTATCCACTTAAAAAGTTTCCCGATTAACTGCAGGCCCTGCACCTTGCTGATTATGACGCTGTTAAATGTCTTGGCATGCACTATAAAAAAAAAAATAAACTGTTGGCAGTGACACCTTTAAGTTGTAAAAAACTGACTAACCTGGTTCAGTATATAGTAATATTTCTTGAAATACTGGCTAACCTGGCTCAGTATACATGAATCAGTCTAGAAATACCGGCTAACCTGGTTCAGTATACATGAATCATTCTTGAAATACAGACTAACCTGGTTCAGTATACATGAATCAGTCTAGAAATACAGACTAACCTGGTTCAGTATATATTAATAAGTCTAAAAATACCGGTTAACCTGGTTAAGTATAAATGAATCAGTCTAGAAATACCGGCTAACCTGGTTCAGTATGCATTAATCAGTTTTCAATTGTCGACTAACCTTTTTCAGTATACGTTAATCCTTATTGTTATACGGACAATACTGGTTCAAAATTCATTAATCAGTCTGGAAATATCAACTAACCTGTTTCAAAATGCATTATCCAAGATCAGTAAATATATCTTATTAGTTTTTATTTAAAAGTTCAGATTAAAATAAATGGTTGCACCACTAGACCCTCAACATATCGCCTCTTCACTGAGCACTCAGTCGTTGCGTGCAGGTGTATTATTGCATCGTGTCATTTTCCCTTTCGGTGGTAGTAAATACAGTGCAACTATATAACATGTAAATTTAACGGTCATATAAATGCCAACCTCTTGAGTTTATCCTAAAAGCCAGGTAGACATAAGATAGGTTATTAACAGATGCAATGAGTATCAGTAAACATCATTCTGCTAATCCCCATATGGATAGTAATCAATAAAATGTGCACGTCTCGTTCCATTTGGATTTAGTAGGATCTCGTGGAAAAATTACGTTCTTACAACTACTATGCTTGGAAAGAAAAAATAATGCCACAGTATGGAAGATTGAGATTTATCACTTTGCAAATAACTATTGCAACACATTTAGACTTTAAATTCTATAAATATATTTCATATAAAAGCTATATGTTATCATTAAATGCAAATGTTATCTCTCTAGGATATGAAAATAAGGGCTTTTCCCGTGTGATTTTTTCTAAAATTTATTTGCAAGGAAATTTATCAAATCTCGTGACACCAAATCAAGATCATTAACAGCGATAGCAAAATCAAAATAGAAAAATGACTACATATATGCATCCGTGGATGTAAAAATTGCGGAGCAGGGTATGGAATATAAAAGTAATGTATTTGATGCCAATAATTGATACTCACTGTCACTACTATAGGAGAGTGATCTTACATCAAGCTTAACGCTTATAACATTTACACCTTTTTTTTGCCCATGGAGTCTCCGAATCAATACACACTGTCATATTCTAATTTATCAACTTGTTCATCAATAACAGCTTACCTTCTTCACGTATCTGACCACTGTTACGTCAAACAGTATTTGTTGTCATTACGTTAGAGTACGAAGAGAGTGGACGGGTTTGTGAAAATTGAATGCAAAATGGAGGTAAAACAGAATACGTTGCGAAATATAATGATATTCAAAATGCATCACAGGACAGAAGCCCAAGGTCAAGGTCAAGTTACAAGAAACCTGTCGCCATTAAACGTTATGTTTCTGAAGAAAGCAGATGGAGAAGGAAGTCGCTATTTTGAAGTTGCAAACTTTGCCATTCATACTTCAAGGCATAAAGCAAGCCTTGGCAATGCCAATTCATACTTCAAGGCATGACGAAAATTTTCAAGCTTTGTCAGGATTACGACATTCCTGTTAAGATCAATTGTGAAACCTGTATATGCCCGCAGAACAGGGAAAACATATTTTGATTTGGATTGTTTAAGTAGCTTTATAAGTGTGACAGTTTATAGTGATGTCTAGCACTGGGGCATCATGCAAGAGACATCTAGCATGATGTCCAACCTAGTCACTTTATATTGCCACCAAGTTGACCAGTCCTCACACTACCCTTTTAATGCTGAGCGCCAAGAAAATCGGCTCTTTTTACCATTATTATATGACTTTGGCATGACTCTACCATAGTTCGAACCCGTAACCTCCCGCATCCGAGGCGGACGCTCTAACCACTAGTCCATTGGAGTGGTTCAATACAGATTTGAAATCAAGTTGTTACACGTGTTACAGGAAACAGTGGAGCCTTCCAACTAAACAATGCGAAGAACTTTCAATTGTAAAACAACATATAGTTTGGAGCATTGGTCTCATAATAGTATTTGCATTATTGTTGTTTACCCCTACCCCCTCTAACCCTACCCCCGCACATAAAATTATCATTTTTTTAATAAAAAAAACCCATCTACAATGTATTCAAATGTTTTAAACAGTTAATTAAACTGGATAGTTTGAAGGTAAAAAATGTGATCTTTTTTTTTGATAAATACTGGATCTGGACGATAACGATTAACACATATCACGTGTTTTAAGTGAACATAAGTCAACACGGTTATCGATTTCATAAATTGATTTCTATCCAACAAGTATTAGTCGGACAAAATGTAATGTCATTTAGAACTTTTGTCATTATTAATTTTGTTTCAGGTATATTGATTAACAGGTGTTAGTTGACAGTTCTAAATAGAACTTCGGATTGTGCTGTAACATTATGACATTGAAAATCTGTCTTATCGGTCGTTTATATTGAACTTTAATTCCTTGACATGGAAAAATCACTACCGTACTTAGTCTATGTATGTATGTATGTATGTATGTATGTATGTATGTATGTATGTATGTATGTATGTATGTATGTATGTATGTATGTATGTATGTATGTATGTATGTATGTATGTATGTACGTGTTTGTGTGTGTGTGTAATTTAGATGTTTAACGTACCTTTAACAATTTTCAATCTTATCTATACCATGTCTGCATTGTTGTGGGCATCATGTCACAGATATCTAGCATAATGTCACACCAAGTTACTTTATCCTAAAACGAGGCCAACCAGTCCGAACACTAGCCATGTAATAATAACGGCTAGCTATGGATCAGATAGTACCATCTGTATTAAGTTTTTGGTATGGCTCGGTCGGGGTTCGAATCAGTGATCTCCAACACCTAACCACTTAGGCCATCGGATATGTTTTATTCTATGTAAAGAAGTCAAAACTGGTTGATATGGAATTAAATGCTATTCTTTTTTGTACAGTGTTAGTAATTGTGTACAGTGTTAGTAATTGTGTACAGTGTTAGTAATTGTGTACAGTGTTAGTAATTGTGTACATTTTAGTTGCTCAACAAACTCTTAAGTAAGTAACAATTGTTTTCGTTTATAAAGTTAATGCCATCATACATGTTTTGACAATGTCTACATAATTATCATATTTACAGCTCAAATACTTTAATATAATTAGAAGCATGCATGTTTTTAAATTGCAAAATTATTCATTTGTTAAAAAATATTATGTATTACATTTCATGCCCAGTGATAATTTTTGTTGATATTCTGTCCGTCCGCCACACATGCTGGGTATCCGTGTTCTATCAACACGTATATTTCTGAGTACCGGTATTTTTTTTCCGTGTCGATTGCGTAAGATATTTTAAAATCTACCACAGCCGATTATTTCTATAGTATTATGTAACAGATAAGTACTGGTGAAAGCACTTCTAAAACTGACTATAAAGAAATCATTCTGATAAAGTAACAGCTATCCTTTCTATTTTACAAACTAATGATGGCCTTGAGAATCTTCTAATAATTTCTAAGAAAAGGAATTATTTAGTCACCGTTACCTTCACAAACCATGTAAATAAATACATATATTTGTATGGTTTTCAAAAAAAAGCGAGAAAAAGTGAATTTGGACGATTTAATCAATGAAAACGTCAATGGTACGTGATGTAAGAAAGAGTGCGCGTGTGTGGTCTGTTTTGTTAATTTGCTTTTCGTAATTTTATCTATCTATCCCTTAGTCTTGCCGACCGTTGGGGCACCACTGATGACCTGATAACCAGCTTCCTCCATTCCAATCTGTTCTCTGATACTCTCACTGTGTCACTCAGCTTCAGTCCAGTCCACTCTGAGATGTTATCCTCCCATCTTTTCCTCTGTCTTCCTCTCCTTCGCCCTCCCTGCACAGTACCTTGCATGATTGTCTTAGCAAGCCCTGTTGATCGTATGATATGTCCATACCATTTCATTTTGCGCTTTTTCACAATGGTCAATAGCTCTTCATAGGGCCCAATGGCTTGCTTAAATCTGTTTCTCACTTCCTCATTCGTGACATGATCTCTATATGTAATGACAAGCAGCCTTCGAAAGCATCTCATTTCAACAGCTTGTATCCTCCTTTCGAGATCCGCTGTGAGGGTCCATGACTCACAGGCATATAGGAATACAAATGCAGCGAAGGAGCGCATCAGTCTGATTTTTGAGCTGACTGAGGTGTTTCTGTCTTTCCAAACTGTCTTCAGCCTTGCCCGTGCTGTTATTGCTAGCGCAATACTGGACAATATTTCTGGTTTCGATCCCTCGTCTGCCACGATGGCTCCTAAGTACTTGAACCTATTAACTGTTTCCAGTTTTTAGCCTTTAATCATGATGTCAGTGCTGATGCCATTGGTGTTGTTGGTCATCAATTTAGTCTTCTCTGCACTGATTTCCATAACAAAAGCAGTAGCTGTCCTGTCCAATTTTTCCACCAACTGAGCTAGCTCCTCCTCATTTCCTGCAAGGCCATCGATGTCATCAGCAAAGCGCAGATTCTTTATTATTCTGCCTTCAATACTGACAGTTCCTTCATGGTATTCCAGTGCATCTGTCATGATTCTTGCAAGGAAGATGTTGAAGAGAGTAGGTGAAAGCAAGCAGCCCTGTCTGACTCCCACAGTTGTCCTAAACCAATCTCCTATTTGACCGTTGAAGCATACTGCGATGGTGGCCTTGCTGTAAAGGCTTTCTATGACTTTGATCAGGTTAGCGTTGATGTTGTACAGCTTCATGGTGGGCCAAAGGGCTGCATGCTATACCCTGTCAAATGCCTTCTTAAAATCTATAAAGACATGATAAAGATCTTGTTGGTGCTGGAGGTATTTCTCACATAGTATTCTCAGGTTGAAAATCTTTCAGTTGTGCTTCGCCCTGGTCTGAAGCCTGCCTGTTCTTCAGCTATGATTTCCTCTGCCCGCGGCTTCAGTCTGTTTAATGTGACTTTTAGCATGACTTTGCTTGGGTGGCATATAAGACTGATCGTACGATAGTTCTGACATTGCTGTAAATTGCCCTTTCGTAATTACAACGATTCATATAAGAGTAAAATGTACATAATTGTTTGCACTATTTAAACTGCATCGTGCCGTTGGAAGAGTTTTGATCGTGTCATAAGTGTAGTTCAAGAACAAAGCCTTATTGTCACTAAACTTAAGTATCTGCAAACATGCCACTCGTCTACGCATGAATTAAAGATAACAAAAAAAAAGGACTTATCAAGTTGGGTGAACTCTTTAACGTTAAGAATGCATATCAAAAGTAAATGCACTTTAAGAATACATGACACGACTGTTGTGTGCATGTTAACCATCAAATGCGTGTGTTTGTGTGTATGTGTGGGACGCAATGCGTGTACAATTTTTTGGGACAGGGTGCTTGATGGGATAAAAATCCTTTATCAATTTGTATCTTACTTCTTTTGCACAGAATGTTTCGACTGCCAGGGATTATGAATAATTGTAAGACGATACGTTAATACGTGTTGGTGATATCAGTAGTTTTACGTATATTGTTGTGTAACGTCTGTTGTACTGTGACACGTATGTTATCGAGACTTCTCTACTGTGACACGTATTGTATTGAGACTTCTGTATCGTGTCACGTATTGTATCGAGATTTATGTACTGTGACACGTAATGTATCGATATTTCTGTACTGTGACACGTAATGTATCGAGACTTTTGTGCTGTGACACGTATTGTAATGAGATTTCTGTACTGTGACACGTATTATATCGAGATTTCTGTATTGTCATACCGTTGAATTCAAACGTCTGCATAAATACGTGACCTCGAGCGGCTGAGTAATCCAAGGCGCTTACATTTACAATCACTCACATCCCCCACCTATGTCCGGGCGAGTTCCATTATATATTCGACCAGTGTGGGTATTTGGAAAAGATGGCCAGTAGCCTCCAGTCGGTGGAGTATTTTTTTTTTCCTGGTTCTTTCTCAGCTAAAATACACTGGCCGCCATACGTGGTCTGTCATGTGCTGGAAAATTTGGCCAGAATCCACAAAACCAGTTCTGTACAGATATGAAAGTTTATTTCGAAATCAGTAGCAATATACAGGTCTAGTAATGAACAAGATTTATTTTTATATTGCAAACTAATATTTTGCTTTCTAGCACCAAGATTTACATATATAATAAATAAAACACCAAACAAGATTCACATATATAATAAACAAAACACCAAGCAAGATTCACATATATAATAAATAAAACACCAAACAAGATTCACATATATAATAAATAAAACACCAAACAAGCCCAGAAACCTATACAATTTTAATTCTCCTAATTAGTTGTCAACTGTCTTCTTTACTGTTTTCAATCGATTGCTCGCCCTAATATATATCTTTGTGTATGGTATGCGAGAGGGTGTGTCGGTGCAATATGTTTGCCTTAGTCACTTTGTTTGTAGTCGAATGATTATTTCTTTGCTTAATGGATGCCAGCGTTTCTCTGTGTAAACAAATAAACATTCCAGTCAGTGTATAGAAGTCGTCTACTACTTTTGAAATTGCATAATGTTTTCCCGTTCTTTTAAGTTGAAAAGTATTTCCAGAAAACTACGGCCACACTTGTGCATCAAATGTTTAACATAACGTTAAGCCTATAACATGCGGAGAAAATAAAATGGCTTATCACCTTTTCTGATATCTTTTGTAATATAAATTTCGTAGAAGATATCGTAGAGGAACGTTTGTTAGCAAGTTGTGCCAGTTGTTACAGAGAATGATCCAAAAACGGATATTCACTGAGACATTTTTAAACCCTAAGCAAGACAAATTCATAACGAAATTTTAATGTTGGTTTTCTTGTTGTGATGTTTGAAGTGATTATTGCTGTTTAGCAATTTGTCATTGTGTCCATCTACAAATGATTTCTGCATTGAATAATTCAATGAATTAATTCTGTCTCTTGAAGAATGGGCAAAGAATAGCATCCACTGTTAACATTTGTAAAGTCTCTTGAATGCTAACTCGATGATGAAAATCAAGAGGCATTTGTAGAGATCGGTGAATGGTAGCACTTCAGAAAATCTGTTCGGATAAAATCACCATTGATTATTTCAATATAGAACATGAAACAAATTTTTGTCAAGCTTGGTAGACACACGTTTTGCATGTTCTATTTATTGTGCAGTGAAGTATGCGTCTGCGTTTGTTGATATTATCCTTATCAATTTGTGTTGCATAGTTATTACGGAGACACATCGGCCGTCTGCCGGCATGAAAGTATTCACCGAACCACTTAGAATGAGGTGTTAGGACCTTGATAGTTCATGGTAAAGCACAAAATGAGTATTATGTAAGGCAAACACAGAGAGAGAGAGAGAAAGAGAGAGAGAGAGAGAGAGAGAGAGAGAGAGAGAGAGAGAGATGTTTGCTACTTTCATTTTGTTTGATAGTTCTGTGGGGTGTAACGGCATTTATAAACCCCTTATAGGTTTACATGGAGTCCAATGTACCCACAAGCGGTTATGTAAAAATGGAGTACGGGTTACAAACCTTGCTTTATATTTGAAATTCTAAGAGATGACATGTTTGCATAGCATTGAGAGTTCTTGGCTGCAAGCACCTGCCTGTCTGGCATTGCCTTTACCTATTTTTTTCATAATGGGAAAATATTTGTCTCTTTTTTCTCCGTCATGGTGACCGCATAAAACGTCTGGGAAACAAAATCAATTATAGAACATGGAGTGGGAGGGAAACACCTGTACAACAATGGTGTAATTGATATATATATATATATATATATATATATATATATATATATATATATATATATATATATATATATATATATATATATATATATATATATATATGAATTGTGTATTTTATACCTGTGTTAAACTCATCTATGACAGAGAAATTATATGAATCAGGACATCCTTTTTATTAATCCAATTTTCTTTGTGTTGTTTCTATTTTTACGTTTCTGTTTTTATAGCTTTGCTTGAGTTTAGTTGTTATTTGTTTTGATTTAAGGAGACATGTCTTGGATAGTATATTTCTCAGATCGGTTACTTAGGAGACGTTTATGAAGCATCGACAAGTGTCATACAATAGAAATTGCCTAAGTGTTGAACTTAAGACACCGATACTTTATACTGAGGTTGGCGAGGTACTGAAATTGGCGAGGTACTGAGGTTGGCGAGGTGTAGGTGTAATGTTTCGTTTAAGCTGGGGTATTATGTGTTTGGGTGATGTTGCCTAATTGGTAGCATAAAATAGTAATATACGGCTGAAAAAAGATTGCTAATAAATCACACAAATGTAATGCAGGGCAAAATCATGCATATCTGAAATTAGAGCGCATGGTCATGTCTCTTAGGTAGTCAAGTTTAGGACAATTATTTGTGACACTAGTGTCTTTATAAATCCTTGAACTGACAACGAATATCGTCTCGAGGTCTTTGGTAACATGGAAGACATTGGCCTTAACCGAGCCTAACCGATTCCCTCGTTTTTGTTACACTAGGTAATGAGATGTTGTTAGACCCTTTGTGTCCTTCAGCCATAAGGGTCGTATTGGAAGCTTCCACATAATTTGCAGCCCAGACACGCAACTGATTGCTTCATTGTACAAGATAAATTGCAAAAGGTTACTGACGAACCTTACTGAGATATCGTGTCGCTAAAGAATTGTAATTCAAAGATTTTATTTTAAGATCATAGCTCTTCTTTCTGCAGGTTAACACTGTCTTGTAGCTCAGTTTATTTCATTGTCGTAAATCAACCAATCATAATTACGTTGTCATTAACAGTGCATATAGGTAAAACGTTTTATTAATAAATTATGGCTGGCTAATCATTACAGGAGAAGTCAATATATAGTATGATTTCTGTGTAATTAGCAGAAATCATTAAAGAGAATTCTTTCCGTTACCATTATATGATGATGTCGTCTTCGTCCTTACCTTTGGCACAGCTCCAGCGATAATCATTGATTTCCGGCGCTATTACAGGATGCGCATCAGTTGATCATACAAATAATTAAAGGTGGTCTGTTTAAGTTAAATGTTCGAGGAACATTAATTACAGTATACATCGATGCGTACGATACGCATTTCGCTAATGTATTGGAAACAAAATGACTTATTGCAAAGCAATAGCGAAATCTAAAATAACCATTTGTGGATATTTTCTGTCAACATATATTACATCGTGTGCAACCAAAATCATAATATTTTAACGTATGGCGAAGCTACGAGTTACAATAAATAGTGTTCTGGTAACACAAGATACAATATTCTCTAGAATAAAATTTCAGACTATTAAACTCAATCATATTGACAACACTCTTACCCCCAACACCACTTCGTAAATTTTCAGCACACTTTCGTATAAAAACACGTGAATTAAGAAAACGGGATAATCTGATTAACCTGATATGTTTTAGTAAATTACATTTATGTCATTTTGTAAACTTTTCCATCCTGTATGAACACGATGCATCTCAAATCCGTCGTTGTTGTCAGGGGAGCAATCAACAATAACGTCAAGGAGACGCGAACGGCGTCTTGTCAAATATCTTCATCAAAGATTAATTTCCATATCTAAAATATAAGGTAGATAATATTTATATGTCCTAGCCAACACTGTACTGTTTTTATGTTGAAAACAACACAACCTTTGTAGGCAGACTCAATCAAGCGTCGCATGACATGATCATAAATCTTAATTTTTCACATGAGAAAATATAAGGATATTTTTTTTCACATGTAAAAAAGATATATTTTTTTTACATGAGAAAATATAGGAATGAAAAATATATTAAAATTATTTCGCAATTTAATCTCTGTATTTCTTTCACACAAAAGTATTTGATTTACAATTATATTTTCTAGAACATGTACTATTTTTTCGCACCGTCACACCATCCCATACTAGAGCTTTTTACAACTGTTTGTCAAGGTGCTGTCAAAAAGCGTGACATATTTAAAAATGCAATAGATTTAAGTCAGATAGATGATTCATGTCATGTTATAACAGTTTATATTTCAAAGTATTCCCTTACATACACAAGTTCACATTTACATATGTCAGTTTTATACTCCAAACTGGTTTTGACGATAAAACTAGCAAAATCAATAATAATAATAATAATAATAATAATAATAATAATAATAATAATAATAATAATCTTTTTATTATATTATTATTATTATTATTATTATTAATAATAATCTTATTATTATTATTATTATATTATTATTATTATTATTATTATTGTCATTATTATTATTATTATTATTATTATTATTATTATTATTATTATTATTATTATAGTCGGAGTTCAACATTATTTCTGTATATACGGTTATTGTTACATTTCTGTCAAAAGCTTTATAATGACAGTTTCTTTTTGCCTACATGCAACGTAAGTTAAAAATTGAAAGACAAGCCTGATTCTTTTAAAAATGTAAATATGGTCGTTAGCTTCAGTGCATTGTTTTATTACTCTGTTCTTGAATGCATGTGACCAAGACATCCCTGAAATATAAACAAAATTGAGACGATGTAATAGATTTTTTCGATTAGTACTACTTTGTGCATTTTGCAATTATCACTATGTGGAGATTTGCATTTAATTTAAAAACCGCAACATTTTGACACCCGCATAGCTGAATGACCAGATTTATAAATGGTTAACAAGTCAGGACTTTAACATGCACGAAGAAACACACTTATTCACTACATATCTATGCATCATTTCCATACAAATATTGATCTAAAGAATTAATCTCATGAAAACTTAAATATGGCATGTGCAAGACTGCACTGTCATATCAAACTCGGATGTCATTTAAATCTGACAACGGAATTGTTTGAAATGCTTATTTCATGCTTTCATTACATAAATATTAAACATTCGCTTTTGTTTTGCAAAATTATTAGACTCAGTTGTCATGACTATCTGTATTAAACTTTGTAACATAAAGAAACGAAACAATCAAGTTTCGTAAATCAACAAATTATTTATTTCTCTGTGTTACAGCGTGAAAATGTATAAGACAAAGTATCGTTAATGAAGTCTAATATTATATAATGTTCCAAATAAAATCGAAACGTCTGAAAAGTCTTGATGTACCACAATGATACAAGCCAGAACATCTACGAATTATTTCTTATTATTTCCTAAATAGTGTGTCAATCCAAAGCCACTGTGTACTTAGTAATTCCTGTGAATATTTTAAATAAATAATTCCTCTTAAATTATATCTGAATACAACTGCATACTCTGATAAGAGATTCCCAATGATTGATATACAACAGGAAAGAATCATTTGTTTACCAAATCCCAATTTATCCACATTTTTTCTCGTCATGTAACTTATTTGAACGTGAAGATTTCAAAGGGAAGAACCTATTACAACTTTATACAAATGACCTTGAACCCTAGATAATTAAACAAGTCTGTCATTGAAACTAGTATAAAAACTAACATATTATATCAGCATGATATTTATAATTCATAATCACGGACAAAAGTTAGTCATTAAACATCTTGGTTAGGAATGACCCTAATCTTAAAGTACAATCCACAATCACAGACAAATGTCAAGAACATGATATAAACGTACATAACACATTGACTAAGTTTATCCTCGCTCACGAAGACTTATGAAAAAGACATTTTTCAATTCATTTTGTTGAAACGAGCATTTTTTACTTTCATAAAAGTTACTGCTTGACGATACTCTTTAGTGTTCTAGTAGTTTTGTGAACATTTTAATTGCTTAAATCGGATGTGGATACATACGGTAACACAGTTTGTATATGAAGTTAAATTAGTTTCATTGACAATGACAGACGAACATGTACTGACATGATCAAGAGTTTGACACCTTATTTTCGTTCTTGTCAAAATAATTCAAGATGCAATGCAAGTTCTTCATGCTGTGTAATTCATCAGAATATAATTGAAATATTTTCATGATTGAAAGTAGTAAATTAATGAGCTAGACTTTGAGAGTCGACTTTAAACCAATCAAACCTAATCTTTAAATAGGTGCATCTTGATTGGTTAAAGCAACGTCTTAGCTTAGAATCAAAACTATCACTGTTTCACGTAAGTTTTCTTGATATTTTGGATTTTAAGTTTTTTGCCAGTTTATGATTTAATATGTACGCTCTTCTTTATTTACAAGCTAGTGTGCAGCACTGACTCTGTTCTGTACGTACATCACACTATTTGATTTAGTTCTTAGTGATTGCTTGGCCAGTAGTTAGGCTGAATATATCTTTGAGAAAAGTTTCGCATTGGTTCTGCAGTCTTAAAATAGTTTTAGAAATTGTGAAACTGAAGCACCTTCTTCAGAATTCCAAATTTTGCTACCTTTTAAGAAATTCTGACATTTTTTGAGGATGACTTTTTTAAAATAAATAGCTCGTATTATGCTTTATATTCATAAACAATTGCGCCTAAATACTTTAACTCTATCGACGTATTTTCTGTTCGTTAGTTAGCCTGCTATTGCTGGCGATAACAGTAAGTTAATAAGATACACGTATTATAGTCAATACATCTTCACTTAATTACTTACATTTGTTAAGAAAATCATGTGTATTGCAATTTTTTTTCTTTCTTACAATTTTCTCACACTTACCTCTGATGCAGTCTTATCAGCTTCCTATACCAAATTGAACTCTACTGTGTAAAACAAGTGTATGACCTCCTAATATGTGTCTGGGTTAATATCGCCTTTGCATACTAAAGAAGTGAGATTTTGTTCTCTCCGCAAAACTAGGCACACAAAAGAATCACCCTTCGCAGTCTCTCAAATGATTCTTTGCTATTTTTAGAACACGCTCTTGACATTTTCATGTCAGAAAGTGTGATGATAAACGCGAGGATCGCTTACATGATATACAAAATATTGTAAAAAATTAAAATGTTTAATAATGTTTAATAACGTTTAATAATGTTTAATAATGTTTAATAAGGTTTAATAATGTTTAATAATGTTTAATAAGGTTTAATAATGTTTAATAATGTTTAATAAGGTTTAAAAATGTTTAATAATGTTTAATAATGTTTAATAATGTTTAATAATGTTTAATAAGGTTTAATAATGTTTAATAATGTTTAATAAGGTTTAATACCTATTTACGGTCTAAGAATGAAAGAAATACACGAGCCTTAAAATTCATTATATCAAGCAAGTTTTTACTTTTAAGCAAATCATTTGATGTGCAAATAACAAGAAAGTATGACTGTGCAAATATTTGCTCATAAAACATTTAAAACGATTTTTAATTAGGCAAATATTTACATGACAAGATATTAAGTAAGCGGCAAAATGTCAGTCTGCGTGATTAATTCAGTATTAGAAATAAAAACAGACTGACACATATCAGAATGCATATGGTGTTCTAAATTGTTTAATCTTTTAAATCGAACCTTTCAATCTTTCGTATATCAAGTTATTTTCAAGTCCATGTATTAAACAAATACAATTATCTATGTTTTTTAATGTTACTACATTTTCAAATGATTTTGGGATGATTTTTGCAATTGGTTTTGTATAAATATTGAATAAAAAAAATTAGAGTATTCAATTTGCTCGCAAATTGATGTCGGTTTGTGCATTTTGTTTTTTTAATTTGATCTGGTATTGTTCTGAATAATGTGGTATGACCTGGCTTCTTAATTGTGATTGTCAAGGAAGGAGATGAAGAAAAAAAGCCATTCAAGGAGCATCCAGATTTCGTTGTATGCATTACCCTCCTTAACATATCATCCATTCAAACAATTGGAAAAAAAACATACAGTCAACGTTAGATAAGAATATAGTTAGATGTAAAAGCAAAGTTAATTGTTGTGTAACTTGAATGATATATACGTTTTATTTATTAGCTAATCGTGATATTAAGACACCTGCTGTGCGATCATGTGCAATACTTCAGTATAAATATTATTTTTAAACGTACATGGAATCAGAATATAGTCTCCAATGGATCAGCATTCGGAGTTCTTTAAATACGCTCTTCCTGTTATATAAGTAATGTGATTGTTGCGCGTGCGCACTCTGCATAAGTTTAATATGGATGATTAGGACAGGATTACTATGTCTCCCTACTGATAAAATCGTCGAAAGAACTGTATTTGTACATTCCTTAACCATGTGCTGAAGATTTGCCTTTAACAATTGTAATAAACAAAGGGGATACATTTTTCATTCTGCATTCTAGACTTCAAAGATTGGTCTCTTTTTTCAATTTATTTGTTTTAGCTTTCTCGAAAAAAAAAATCAATCGGTTATGTTAATCAAAGGCTCTGACAGTTAGACAACATTGAAGGTAACTAAAGGGGTTTTGGCATCCCTGTGAAATCATATGACGGATAGTCCAGACAGCCATGTGAGGTGACATGAGAGTGGTTTAAACTTCCATGTTGGATGACCTAAATGGTGGTTGTGAGATCTTTATGAGATGATATGAAATGTGGTCGAGACATCCACGCGTGATGACGTGACATGTGGTCCAAACACCAATGTGAAATTATATGACAAATGTTCGAGATATCCATGTGAGATTATATAATTTGATTGTTTTTATAAGACGTTGGTATGACTCGGTCAGGTTCGAACTGCCACCTCGAGTATCTGTGGCGGATGCTCTTACCAGTATAACCATTAATCCACCGGAGCGGTAGATGTATGGCTTAACCGGCTTGAAACAGCTGTTTCATTTTTTTTTTCATGATATATGTGCTTGTTGCCTATCATTGTCTACGTTACTGTGTTTATCACGCAATGGCTGTTAAATTTGTATGTGTTTCTTCATTTCCTTGTTTTGGAAATGAGAATAATTAGACTTTTTCTCAACAATCTGTCTCAACTGCCACAACGTCTTCTGTTGTAGAACAAACCGCGTTAACTCATTTATGCTATGCTGGACCGTCATTAATTTCTTTAAATGACCACTCCTTGGCTCTCCACACTACATTGTGCTCTAGACTAAACGAACTACGATTACATTCAACATTATTTAAATGTAAACGGAAGCGAAAAAGAAACGTTTCAAAGCTGGCCGGCGTAGAACAAGAAGAAGAATCCCAGTTATCTCCCTTTCTGCCATTTCCGGCTCAACAATTTAATTTTAACCTGATTAAAATCCCTATTAAATCGACAAAGCTTGTGTCATCTGTCCAAGATATGCCACTGCGTATTGCATTAGACATTGCCCAGTATAAACGATCAGAATATTCCTGACAGAAACATGGCTAAACGTTTAGGCGATGAGACCAAATGTGCCGACCTAACACCAACCGGTTACATAACAAGTCGTTTCCTAGCTACTCTCGATGATGGAATTGATGTTGTCACAAAGAACTCCATGATAAAACGTCTTAAACACAGCCTTCAATTTATACCGCACTTCGTTTGAACTAGTCTAAAATCACACTCACACTAGAACAAAGGTCAGTGCATTTTTGTTCTGCCTCTGCCTCCATTCTCTTAGCAGAAAAACACGGTGACTGAATCTGTCTCTTTTGAGCAGCTTCCTCTTCTGGAGTATGGAAATTCGATAGGTGGCAACCTGATTATCATTGGAGATTTCAACATTTCAACATTTCAATACAACCAAACTAATGCGTGACATCCAAGCAAACCTAACAGCTTGCTTACCTCCTACACAAGAACAACTCGATAACGGCCTGTGTTCATTGCTTGAAAACATTGCCTTAGATTATCAGTTCAAACGTGTTCTCCATGGTATAATAGTGTTAGGGACCAGTTTCGCACTGCTAATAGAAACCACCTTAAAGCTGAGAGGCGTTGGATTTCATCCAGACTAACTATTCATAAGCAAATCTATGAAGTTGCTACGTTAAACGTCACTAACATAGTCCATGCAGCGAAATAAGCCCTCTACATGACTAAGATCACGGAAAGTTCCCTCTGCTACAAAGAGTTCTTTGAGATTACAAACAAGCTAATGTCAAGGAATCCAACGACAGTCTCTCCAGTAGACCTTCCGGACCTGATTGCAACTCTTTTACGTGACGAAGTACAAACCGTTAGAGATAAGCTTGAAAACACACTTTCGACTGACTCATCGTCAGCATTGAATTGCAATACAGAATTTTGGCGGCAACCTTTAGTAGCATTTGAACATGTCTTGATGGATTTAGTACGTCCAATCGTGATGAAGAGTGCACCAAAATCACGTGAACTTGATCCAATCTCCTTACTATTGCTGCTTGAGTTCTTAGATACAGTATTGCCTGCACTAACTGATGTTATTAATACCTCTCTCTCTCATCCAGGCAATTCATATCATTTTTCAAAACTGCCATTGTAACGTCCCTGCTGAACAAAAGAACACTGGACGATAACGATTTAAAGGACTACCGCCCATTTTCTAGTCTCCCATCCATAACCAAAAATCTTAGAAAACGTTGTTCTAATCCAACTTGTATCTCATCTAAATTCAAGCAGTCTTTTTGTTTAGCAATATATTTTCTGCACATCACCCTTGCCACATTACTGAAATCTCTATTCTAAAAGTAGTTAATGACATTCTCTCTGCTTTGGATAGCGGAAATATTGCAGTCCTGACCCTCCTTGATTTGTTTGCAGCATTTGACATAACAATTGTCTTCATTCTAAACATTCAGCCGTTCTCAAATATCATAGATCATCACCCAGTGTCTCACCAATTGTACTCTGATCACACCCAAATATACAAAGTCTAGCCATCCAACTGAAGTTGATGATACCATCCAAGGTGTAGCGTGGAGCATTTCTGATGTGTAATCACACATGACGTGTAACAAGCTGCAGATGAATGGTGATAAACCTGAGGCCATTCTGACCACAACACACAGAGTATCTCATTTATATAATTTACCTCAAACAATAAATACTAGAAACACCAACATTAGATTCACACAGTCAATACAAAATCTAGGGGTTACTCTAGATAGTACTCTCACATTGCACCAACATGTCACATGTATGCGTCGCAAGCATGTTTCTGGAGCTGTGTGAGTTTAGTTGTAAAATAGTTATAATTGACCAAAAGGATGCAGTTTCTATTCACACTATTGTATCACATAGATCGGCTGGGTTGTTATTTTCTTGGGGAAGTTAATTTACTGTTCTTGCCTCAACTAGATACAGAATTTCGAGTGTTCCTGCTGCATAAATAAATAAATAAATAAATAATAATAATAATAATAATAATAATAATAATAATAATAATAATAATAATGAAAATGATAATGGCATTTATGGTCTGCAATATGCCAACGAATTCGAAAATGCACCTAAAACTTTCCAACATAAATATGTCGTGTTTTAACTTTTAATAACCGGGGCATCATGCTGCAGACATGTAGCATGATGTCTCACCTTGTAAAAAAAAACTTATAAAATAATATTAATAATCAAACGTTTTATATCGAAGCTCTTTCCAACATTTAGTCGAACAAAATATATTTCTAACCGAATCCTTTGATACGAACATTGGTTTTGATGATTAGTTGATTTTGAAAGTTACAACGTACTCTTGATCACTTACTAAATATTTCAAATACGCATAGGTAAATAACATGTAATTCAAATAATTTATTAAAGTATGTCGGAGTTAAGAAATATTAAATTTAAAGGGACTTAGCTAACCGGTATATAAAAAAATCGCGAAAAGTCTTAATATTTGCTTATGCAACACTCACATAATTGTATATGTCTTAATGAGGCAAATATTTACATGGTTCAATATTACATGGGTGCAATGTCATTTTGTGTGATTTGGTCAGAATAGGGTGCAGCCAGCCAATATTGATATGGTGTCCACAATTAATGTTTATTTTGAAATTAGAAATTTTGTTTTTCATACATCAAGTTTTTTAAGTTTAATTTTATGTTCATATATCAAGAAAAAAGCGTTATCTTTTATGTCTTTAACTTAAAATGCTATTTTACCTAACTCTGCGGGGATAATTTTTAAACTGCACTATGTCTGTATAAATATTGACTCGTGTAAATTATAATCAGCTTTTTGTATATGTTGGCATGTCGCTTAGTTTTCGTTTTAGGCGATTCCACCAGGCAGTGGTATTATGTGGTGAATGCTAAGTTTGAAGATGTAAGTGTAATAGATATACAGAAATATAGCAATCAAGGCGAAGCAGGATTTTCTTGTCTACATTACCCTCCTGAAACATATCAGGTTGAAATGTTGAACGAGCGAACAATCATAATTGCAGCTAAAACATAAACAGACGGGTAAATAAATGGAACATTCATATATCCATCCATTCAAGCACACACACACACACACACACACACACACACACAAAACAGAGAGAGAGAGAGAGAGGAGAGGGATGAGCATTTTGCAAGGAAAGCGTTACATAGCAACTTTGACGTAGACTATTGATAGCTTCAAATGACTTCCAGTGCTTTAATAATTTGATTTAATATGTATATTGAAAATCATTATTCCATTACATAATGTGTCATTCTCGTAATAGCACCATTAATACGTAATTATGTTGCATTAGCTCGACCCTTCTGTTAGAGTTCTCTAACAAAGCATGCAGGTGTGATTTTAAATATATATCATATAATAATCCAAATAATTTCAAAAGAGTCAATGAGTTCACTAAGTAATTGGCGGTCTTTTTTTTTTTTAAATTGCAGTTAACCGCAGCTGGAAGAGCCGTATTTTTCATACCTACGCCATGCATTATTTTAGTTTATGA